>JAPQWV010000604.1:0-349000 GCA_027422505.1 Craterostigma plantagineum | reverse complement strand
TACCGTACCATACTATAGTGTAGTACCATATGTATGTTACTTGTAGTATCTTTTTTCGTACCACGTTTCTAACAATCGAAATTCCTACCCAAATTTGTAGTACCAATATAAATACGTTTGTAGTTTCAATATATAGATGTTCCTAGTATCATAACCTACCATAGTGTAGTACCATACATATGTTACTTGTGGTATCTTTTTCGTACCACGTTTCTAGCAATCGTAATTCCTACCCAAATGTAGTACCAATATACATATGTTTGTAGTTCTAATATATAGATGTTCGTAGTACCATACCCTATCATTGTGTAGTACCATACATATGTTACTTGAAGTATCTTTTTCGTACCACGTTTCTAGCAATCGAAATTGCTGCCCAAATTTATAGTACCAATATACATATGTTTGTAGTTCCAATATATAGATGTCAATAGTACCATACCCTACGATAGTGTAGTACCATATGTATGTTACTTGTAGTATCTTTTTCGTACCACGTTTCTAACAATCGAAATTCCTACCCCAATTTGTAGTATCAATATACAGATATTTGTAGTACCATATATATATATTTATAGTACCATAGCTTATGATAATGTAGTACCGTGGGTAGGTTACTTGTAGTATCTTTGCGTACCACGTTTTTAATTACGAAAAACATGTATATTATTCTGCAAATAAGGCATTAGAACTTCCAACAAACAATATTGGAACACCATCAATGATAACACATCAGCATTAATAGTATTCATTCAACAATAGTATTGATATCAATATATTTACAATTTAATATGATTCATCCAGCAACAATATTAATATCGAACATATCGACAATATTAATATCATTTATCCACCAACATCATATAAAAAACATATCGTCGTAAGAATGTGTGATAACATATCGGCGACATACCAACAAAAAGAATGCTCCATAACCTATCGTTTCATTGGTAAAACAATAAATATGTGATCTTCTTATATTCTGCACATGCAAACAATGTGAGCCCACCAAAGATATTCGTAGACAACATATCTTCGTATTAAGTTACCTGTTAAAGTAAAATAACAAACGATTACCATATGATACTGCTAGAAACATTCAAAAGGTACTTCATAGAAGAAATGCGGGTACTGTAATTCAATATACTTTGGTACTGCATATAATAAATTGCTTTAACAGATAAATTTGCCAAATCTGAAGCAAATACTTACATCTCTTGACACCCACAGTATGCTAACAGTAGAAAACAGGAGAAGAACTTATTTTCTTACACGTCGACGCCCAAATCAACATCCATGACTCGACACCCAAATCGCGACACCATACCCAATTTATGTCCATGCTACTGCCACAAACATTCATTGTATACCTCATCAGAGTGTTCTCTAAATCAATTTTGTTCGCTCGATGTCAAGAAGCTCGAAGAATAACCCACAGTGAAGAAAAAAACAACAAAAACCTGCCTCAACTTACATGGACCGAGAAACCCACGATGAATTAGGCAAGCTCAGAGCTTTCATGTGCGGGCAGAGGCTTTTCCGTCGCCGGCCGGAGCTTTTCTAGTTGGAAGATGAAGCCTGAAATTAAAGCTACGTGGGTGTTGATTTGGGGAAGAAATTATTTAAAAAACAATAACTGAGGGCTAAAAATGTCATTTCGGGTAAATAGGTAGTGATGTGTAAGAATGTTTTGATTTAGAGAGTTTGATAATAAGTGAATTGAAAGGGGGAGTTAGTTGATAAAAAGTTTGGAAATGGGGATTTAGTTGAGGTTGCCCCTTTTAAATATATATAATATAGACATGGTGCAGCATTTGGCAACACGTGTTTTCATCCTTAAATAGCTAATCATTATCCCTATATCTAGAATTGTAGATTACGACCAAATACACTATTCATTAACCGATACACATTTATAATATATAATATATATAGTACATGTTTCGGCTTTAATTTAAGATCTATCCGGTGTGGGACAGTAAGTGGCGAGATTCACAAAGCATAATTAATATTAAACAACAACATCGATTAGCTAATTCGAAAAAAACGGACATCTACACATAAATACCTAATTGAATAAATTTTTTACACATAGGTACCCATGTCAGAAAATTTTACAGATAGGTACCCGATTTAATTTTTACCAGTTTCTTCATCAAGCCATACCTTCCTGTGTGTGTATGGCGTACCATAACGTGTTGATATAGGGCACCTAAATGTGTCCGTACGGCGTACCTATGTTTTTAATAGGGTGTACCTAAATGTGCTAATACGACATATTTCATTTTCTATTATATAGGGTACCCGAATGTATTGTATGGCGTACCTGCGGCGGATCGGGTATCTATCTGCAAAAAAAAATTCTGTTAGGTACCTACATATAAAGAAATTCTGATAGGGTACTAAATTACAAGTTTTTTTTACAGAGGGAGGTATTTATGTGTAAAGACCCCCAAAAAAATAACTGATATATTTATTGATTGAACATTCATTTAATACTTTACAAATAGAACTTTACCTATAAAATATATATAAACTATAAAATTAGGATAAGTTCGTCCAACATCATTTTTAAACATTGTTTTGATACTAATGTTAGTTTTGACATAGTTTATGTATATAAAATAAAAAGACCGCCTAATTTTCGCCTATAAACCACCTAGGCCCTCCTCAGGTACCCGACTAGCGCCTAGCGAATTTTACAACATTGCAATAAAGTGAAAGTAAAATATGCTTCGCTCAACACTTAACTGGTTCTCAACATCTCAGCAAATACTTGTCAACAAAATCAGCTTGCAAAATAGAATGCCCCAATTTTAACACTGTTATGGACCAACTTCAGGTTAGCTCCATTTCAACCCAGTTCTAATCACCCATACAACCCAAATGAACTAATCACATTGGACCAATCGAACAACCAAAATTGCAGATCATACAATTTATACTAACCGCGTCTTCTAGCGGATTATCAGCCTCCATCTCCGGCCTGAGCTTCGCATAGAGCTGAGGACTCCTATAAACCGACCCAGGCGCATGAGATGCATGAAGAATGTAATTCCAGATTATCCAAGAACACTTCAACAGATTTAACCTTCGTAATATGTGAATAATGTGCTATAGAGGTTTAGTGTTGAATACGTGAGGGTTTTGCAAATGGAAAACTTAATTAATGCTTGTTAGGGTTTAAGCTTAAATACCTTGAGAGGTATTTAAGCTTATTGGGCCCCTAACAAGCCCATTACAAACACAACCCAAATACATAAGATAATACATCGTAAAGAAATTACAAGACTTAGAACAATATTTTGGACACTTTTAAAATATTCCTAACATTCCCCCCCCTAAGTGTCCAAATTACAAATAAACCTATCTAAGTCTTCAGGTTTTTCTTTTTCTTCGAGCGGGGAGGAGGCCGAGGTTCCAGAAGTTCGTATGCTGATCTTCAGAGTCCAAGTTTTAATTCATATGATCTCAATCTTCTACGAAAAGAAATTTTGTCGGAGATAATTTCGATCATCTTATGATACTTCTCTTGTACTTCAGATTCCACTTCTCTCATTTCCTCTACGATTCTCTTGAGCTTAGCAAGAATAATACGGAGAGTTCCATCACAGAACTTGTGGATTTCTGATTTTCTCATCAGTCTCTTCTCTCCCTTGTAATTGATGTAGATTACCGAAGGGTCTTCTCCATCAAAGATATGGCCTTCTCCGTAGCTCTCTGACTCAGGTGCTTCAAAAGAGGGCTTCGTGAGATTCACTCTTCTTATGTTGCTTTCAATTGCCATTTGGAGGTCATGTGTAGAGTTGAACTTTACTTGACGCAACATGAACCTTTTTAATGAAGCATAGCCCATCTTTAACTCTGGAGTCCTGAGTGCTCCAAGCCTCCTATAATCTCCTACTAATTGATCGATGTCTTCACCTCTGAGATAGGAGAGATCCCCTTTCAGTTCTTCAGCTGAATTGTCTTCACGTCGTACAATGTAAATAGGGAAATCAATGTCTGCAAATCTTTCCTTTCGAACAGTCAGAATCTGTTTGATTCTGGGTCGTTTTGCCTCAAGTCTTCGGAGTTCATCGACGTTCGTTTCTTTGCCTCTGAACATCAGTGATCGACGGATAGACAGCAGGTACTGAATGGCTTTTGGGTGTGAGAAATGGGTTAAACCTCTGAGGTCAAGTTCATCTACCTTCAAGATCTTATCTTCCCTCCTCCAGATTTTTCTTCGTATCTCTTCTTGATAAGGAGCATTAACCTTCACATTTTTCCATGGAAGTTGCAGCTCGTCAATTCCTTTGTGTGTATCTGGAGGGCAATCCTCGTCTATGACCGTGTGTTTTAGGAGTTCTGGAAGTTCGGGTATCTCTGCTTCGTAGTCTTCTCCTTCCTCGAGCTCCTCATCTTCAAGACGAATTAGACTAATGTTAGCTTTCAAGAGAAAATATCTTGCATTGTCCATAAGGTTTCTGGCCATAGTCGGATTGACAGGGTGAGTTCTCCATTCCTCGCCAAAGATGTACCTCTCCACAACATCATGTGGATTGTAAAGTTCTTCGACTGAGGTGTCTGGATTGTCGATCTGAAGGGATGGAAAGGAAGTTTGGGGACTTATCTTGCTTGTGAGATGTGGGGTTGTGATTGTTTGGACTGATTGGGTGGAAATCCTCAAGGAGCCAGATTCGACTTCGTCAAGGGAAGTTGTCTGGTTTGGCCCTGGCGTAGCTTGTCTACCCCTAGAGGACTTTGGTGGTGGGTTGGATTGTCGGGAAGAACCGCCTCCACGAGTTAGGACCCCGCGCCCTCGTCCGCCGCGAGTGACTGGATGCATAACTCTTGGTCTCTTCTCCCCCTCAGGGCGATCTTGGTCATCAGGATCGTCATGACGACGTTTCTGTCTAGAGCTTTCCTGACTACAGGTGGATGGGTCAGATATGATTCCGCCTTTGATCAGCTTTTTGTAGAAATCTTCTTCGTCCGGAGTCCGCTGATTGTCGAGTGCAATAAGTCGGGAGATACCTACGTCGAAGAGCTGAAGTAGAGGCATGCTGTATGGATTGGGTTCAGACGGTACTCGTGGTGGTGGTAGTGAGATGAGACGAGACTGTGATGGTTGGTCTACTAAGGGTGCCTTGCCTTTGTCTGTGGAGGCTGATTGCATGGCATCCTTAATGAGTCCTCGAACCCGGGGTAAGGTCACGGATTCAAAGAATTCAAAAAGGCGATTTTCCAGATAGGCCGTCGTCACAGTTAGGGGAGTTGGGATTGGTGCACCGGCATCACTAGCCGTTATCACTCGTTCAGAACTAGGTTCTGTACGGTGGCCCTTGTCAACCGAAGTTGGATGGACTTCAGTCTCCACGGATCTTCCGACCTCTCCTTGCGACACATCTTTCGGAGATGGTGCTCGGGTCGTTGTGGCCACGTCAGTGTGACGGGCTTGGGTGGAGCTTTCACCGAGATCGCCAAGGCGTCTCGTTAGCACACGTCCAGAACTAGGTTCTGTACGGTGGCTCGCGGATGGTGAGCTGCTGAGATCATCAACATCCGAGAGACTTCCGTCCAATCCTTGAAGAGCCTCTATTTGCGGCTCTTCTATGAACGTTGAGACCTGAAGATCAGGTTGAGGCTCTGCCTGTGTCACAAGAATGGGTATTTCTTGAGTTGGTTCAGACACAGGAACCGAGCTGCTGGAGGCTTGGGGTGGTTCGTGTTGTGTTGAGACACTTGTCTGTTGGGAGACAAGTGAATGGTCATGTGGGGTTCGCTCATGCGTCGTTAGGTCATGTACGACGTCTTCTATCCTAGGGATTGACCCGGCTTTTTCTGACTGAGGTAGTGCAGTCGTAGTTGTCTCGGGAACATCTATTAGTGGTTGTGCGAGTCGTTCGGCATGTGATTGTTCCTCGAGAGATTGTTCAGGTATGGTTTGTTCAGGGGATGGTGGTGGTTGGTCATGGATTGCTTGTTGAGATGTAGTCTGTTGTGTGTGGGGGATAAATTCAGTGTCTGTGGTTTCTCTCAGCATCTCACTCTCTCTTCCTCTCTCGCTCGTTTCAGCTCTCTCAGTATTACTAACCCCTGGGTTAGACTCAGGTGGGCTATCCTGTGTCGTGGGGTGGGGAACTTTGTAATCTTTGCAGTAGGCATCGATAAGGTCGGGGTTTGCAAGTATGAGTAACTCGTGAGGGATTGACATTGCAGTGCGCTTGTATTTCTCATCAGTCTTTCCTTTATGAAGGTAGCGCAGTTTGGGTGGGGTGAAGTTTTCTTCTGCGGGTCGTGATGGTATTCCCGGTGTTGTGGTCAGAAAATGATGGATGATTAGTGAGAACCACCGGGGATATGGCAGATTCTGTGGCCTTTTGGACTTTGTACGTTGGTGAAGTTGGTCGTCGAGATCAGTGATGATAAGCTTGACAAAGTCGTAATTTCTTCGAAACACAATTCCATGGAAGATGCGAAGGATTGTGATATTGCATCTATCCCATCCTGAGTGCTTGGGTGAGAAGCACTTATTGACAAATGTAAAGAGCGTTTGCCAAGGATGCGGGATCATGGAGTTCTGAAAATGGGAGACAAACTTGATAGGCGTGTAATATCCCATCTTCATCATATCCTCCAGAAGCTCATTCTCGGAAGCCTCAGGTTCGTAGTGAGGTTGACTTGGCAATCTGAGAATACTCCGAAGGAGATCGCTTGTGATGCTGACAGTCTCATTTGCTATTTGGGCCTCGTAGTATATACTGTTATCCTGAGCAATTTTGGTCTTCATCGTCCCCCAGAATTGTTGAAGGTAGACTGTAGGGACTTGAACCGAGGCCGAAAAAGCATACCCAAGGTGGTGATTTCTCAGAATGGATAATATAATTTCTTCCTTGCACTTGAATGTATGAAGGTCAAGTTGGAAATTATTGTCCTTGGTCGTTATCCATTTTGAGGTTGGGTAAACCATATCCGTAGGTGTCGTATCCGTAGGTGTTGTCATTTTTTTTTTTATGACACCGGGAAGTGCTGTTGGAACTGCAATACGAAGAACAAAGGAATTAGAGATGTGATATTGTAAAACTAGAATAGCTTATGATAAAAGGTTGTTTGAAGAACGATTTGGGCTATGAGATGAAATTGTTTAGGTAGAGATTTGGCCCATTTCTGTTTGGCCCATTGATGTTCAAAGAGATTTTGGCCGCAAAATTTTCTAAGTATGGTTTACGGGTTGAGTCGAAAAAGAACTTTGCGAATTGAGCATTTGGAACACCAGGTCAACTATGAGTCGCAAAGTACCAATTCGCGAAGTGAATCTTTCGTATACCTAAATGCGCAAACTTAGAATTCGCAAATTTGGAATTCGCAAAGCAAACTTAGAATTCGCGAAGCAAAGCAAACTTAGAATTCGCAAAGCAAACTTAGAGTTCGCAAAGTAAACTCAGAATTCGCAAAGCAAAGCAATCTTAGAATTCGCAAAGTAGAATTCGCAAAGCAAACTTAGAATTCGCAAAGTAAACTTAGAGTTCGCAAAGTAAACTTAGAGTTCGCAAAGCAAAGCAAACTTAGAATTCGCAAAGTAGAATTCGCAAAGCAAACTTAGAATTCGCAAAGTAAACTTAGAATTCGCAAAGCAAAGCAAATTAGAATTCGCAAAGTAAACTTAGAATTCGCAAAGCAAAGCAAAGTTTGCGACTTTGACAGGATTCGCAAAGCAGAAGGTTTGCGATTTGTGCAAAACAGTTTTTGAGTTCGCAAAGCTGTACTTCGACCGATTAAACGAAGAAATTTAAAATGAAATTAAAAGCTCTAATTAATAAGCAAACCCAGAAACTCAAAAATCGAAACATTTATCCAGAGATACCCCAATCAGATACTAAAAACATTTACAATAATTCATCGATAATAAAAAATCCGAGTATGGCCCTGTTCTTCACGATTCAAACCTGCAAAGCTGGAAAAGAAAGACATTTCATTGTAGGAATTATATCGAATGATTCCTTACCACCGAAAAGTTTCTGAGAACGTGATTGAGATAGAGAAACACACGTGAGGACTGGGATATGCTATCGAGACTGCGATTTGAGGTTCGCAAAATTATATCTAAACTGACAGAGGTTTGCGATTTGAGAGTGTTGCGTGTTTGAGAGAGGTTTGCGAATTGAGAGTGTTGTGTTTTTGAGAGAGGTTTGCGAATTGTGATGGATTTGGGAAAGTTGAGAAATTTTTTTATTTTTTTAGGGTTGAGAACTGCGGTCCTGAAGAAAGATTAAAATGGGCCGCGAACTTCCCCCTTTTTCGATTTGAGGTTCGCAAAATATTGTAAAGTATGCGAACTTAATTTTAATAATTGATTTGCAAAATGACCTAGGAAGAAAAAGTAAGTGTACGAGATTTTCAACTTAGCAAAGACACCAAATAATGAAGACCCAAATACTACCAATTTGGCGCGATCAATCACAAGGATAACATCAAATCTATGGGTTTTTCAAGATCGATTTTCATGATACGATATCCTTATTGAAAAAAAATCTTCGCCTTAGTCAAAAATTCGTCTTAATGTCGGGACAATAAATGATGTAAGTTTCCCTCGTGTTTATAAATAGATAGGTCTCAAATCTCATTGAAGTACCTTACATCTAAGAACTAACTCATCTCTTATTTTTCTCGTTAACAGATGAATTGGCAGAAGCAGGAAGAAGAGAAGAAGCTCGAGGAACATGCAGAGTTAAGACGTAACTTTGAGCATAATTTGGATATGCTGGTTATTGAGATTTTCCTTCTTTTGAGCTTATTCGTTGTTTTACTTGCTGTTCTGCTTTGGGTCTTCATCGGGCATATGAGTTTTTAAGAGTTATCTGCGTATTATGTGTTTGAGAGAGTTGTTCGTGTTTTGAAGAATTTTTAAGAGTTATCTGCGTATTATGTGTTTGAGAGAGTTGTTCGTGTTTTGAACAAATTTTACGTTTTTGTAGAAAAACTCCCCCTAGATGCAATGCCTATCGATTATCTTAAAAATTAAATGATTGATAATGCCTATCGAGTATCTTAAAAATAAACTATTGATGAGTTCACTTACTCCCCCTCGATGCATAGATATAGCATTTCTCCCCCTCGATGTAACGCCATCAGCATTGGCGCTACATCGACTTATTGGACACAAGAAACAATTTATTGAAAATTAAAAACTTAAAAACTAAAGTCCTAAATAAATGGTTAACATAATAAACACACACAGAATAAGAGAAGTGAAACATAGCAAATAGATAAATATTGAACTGTAGGAAGGCATAATCGAGATTAAAAATTGAGGTTCAACATTCCTAATTTTGCAACTAAGAATTGGAAGCGTTTTTCATCCAATGCTTTTGTAAGCAAATCGGCTAGTTGAAGCTCTGTATTGACAAAGTACATTTTTATTATGCCTCTTTCTACATGGTCCTTTATGAAGTGATAGCGAAGATCTATGTGCTTAGTGCGTGAGTGATGTACAGGATTACAGGTAATTGCGATAGGACTCTTGGAATCACATTAAATAGGAATTTTATTTAGATCAAACCCGTAGTCCCGTAGCTGAGTTCTGATCCACAAAATTTGTGAGCAGCAACTTGCTGCAGCGACGTATTCTGCTTCCGCCGGGGAAGTTGACACAATTTTGTTTCTTTGAGGCCCAACATACAAGTTTATCGCCTAGGAATTGCATATGTCCAGAAGTGCTTTTCCTGTCCAGTCTGCATCCTGCAAAATCTGCGTCAGAATAGCCTATTAGTTTCATACTTGAGTTTTTAGGATACCACAGTCCAAGGTCTGGTGTTCCTTTTAAATACTTCAAGATTCTTTTGACAGCATGAAGGTGCGACTCCTTGGGATTAGCTTGAAATTGAGCACATAGACATGTAGAGAATAAGATATCTGGTTGACTGGCAGTGAGGTAGAGCAGTGATCCAATGATCCCTCTGTAATGAGTAACATCTACAGGTTCACCAAGGTGATCTGCATTCAGTGAGCATGAGGTGGACATAGGTGTGCTCGATGATTTGCTCTTGTCGATCCCATATTTTCTGAGAATATCGTGGATGTACTTTGACTGATTGATGAAGATCCCATCCTGAAGTTGTTTGATTTGTAGTCCGAGGAAGAATGACATTTCTCCCATCATACTCATTTCAAATTGCGATTGCATCAGAATGCTAAATCTTCAAAAAGTTTAGGATTAGTAGAGCCAAAAATGATATCATCCACGTAGATTTGCACAAGCATGATATCAGAATCATTTTTCTTTACGAACAATGTAGTGTCAATTTTCCCTTTAGTGAAGCCTGAAGAGATAAGAAAGTCGGAGAGCACCTCATACCAGGCCCTTGGAGCTTGTTTAAGTCCGTACAGTGATTTGTCGAGTTTGTAAACAAAGTCGGGATGATCAGCATTGAGAAATCCGTCTGGCTGTGACACATACACTTCTTCTTTCAGAATTCCGTTCAAGAAGGCTGTTTTTACGTCCATTTGATAGACTGTAAAATCTTTGTGTGCGGCGTATGCAAGGAATAACTGAATAGCTTCGATTCTGGCTACAGGGGCAAACGTTTCATCGTAATCAATTCCTTCCTGTTGATTATATCCCTTAGCAACGAGCCTGGCTTTGTTTCGAATTACAACACCATCTTCATCCTTTTTGTTTTTAAATACCCACTTTGTTCCGATCACAGTCTTCCCTTTTGGACGAGGAACTAAGTTCCATACTTTGAGACGTTCGAATTGATTAATCTCCTCTTGCATAGCCATTATCCAGTTGGGATCCTGTAGTGCATCAACTACTCGTTTAGGTTCCGTTTGGCTCAAGAAACAGGTGAAATTACATTCATTTGAATGTGTTCTTCTAGTCGTTACTCCTGTATTGGGATCTCCTATTATTTGATCTGTAGGATGATGTCGGATCCATTTCTTTTCGTGGGGTAATGTCATTTCGTCTATTTGGGATTCCTCACTGAGTGGATAGTCGATTGCAGACACGGTAGTGTTGCCTGGTGAGTTTGAAGAGGAGGCATCTGTCTGCGTTGTTGTTACGGTTGTTGGGATCGAGCCTTCTGCATCTGAGGGAGGAATTGTCTGGTCAGGAGTGGGTTCTGAATTATGAGTTGATGAACTAGGGCTGGATTCAGTATTTGGAATGGAATTGGTGGGTGGTTTTTTCGGATTTTGAGAGATATAGATATGTTCAAAAAGTAGATCCAGATCCAGTTCCTCTTGAGTTAGGCGAGTGGAGCATGTGGGATTGCTATGTCTAGAATAGTCAGTTGCTTTGTCGGATCCCGGTTCTGAAGAGTTCCGTTCAGATGCATCTGACGAACATTCTCCTTCTTCTGTATGAGAATGAATAAGGTGTGGTGTGCTAGATACTCGTCCCAAACTGCTATGTCCAGTAGAAGGTTCGAGTCCCTCATCAAAGGTGACATTTATACTTTCAATGATCATCCTTCTGTTTCTGAGAAATATCCTGTATGCCTTAGATTGCGCAGAGTAGCCTACGAAGATTCCTTCAGTTGCTTTTGGATCGAGCTTGGACTTGTCTTCGCGGTCGTTGGCGACGAAGCATTTGCATCCAAAAATTCGAAAATGGGCAATGTTGGGTAGTCTTCCATTTATAAGTTCATAGGGCATCTTACAAATCTTAGATGAATGTTTGTGCGATTCTGTGTATAGCAAGCAATATTCATTGCTTCAGCCCAAAGGAAATGAGGTAGTGATGATTGGATGATCATTGTTTGGGCAGCCTCTACGAGTGTTCGATTTCGCCTTTCAACAACCCCATTTTGTTGAGGTGTGTAGATAGCAGAAAACTGTTGAGTAATTCCTATGGATTCGTAGAAGTCACTGAGCTGTTGATTCTTGAATTCTGTTCCATTGTCTGATCTAACTATTTGAACATTTCTCTGAAGTAGGTTCTGTGTTGTTCTGATTAGATTTGGAATATGTTCTACTGTCTCTGATTTAGTTCGTAAGAAACGTACCCAAGTAAATCGGGAAAAGTCGTCGACGATAACCAGCATATACCGCTTTCCACTTATGCTTTCAGTTCGCATCGGGCCACACAGATCCATGTGTAAGAGCTCTAGAGGATGTTGAGTGGATGTTGTGTGCTTTGTAGGATGTGAAGCTCTCTTCATTTTTCCTTTCTCACAAGCAGAGCACATATGCTCTTTTTGGTACTTCAGTGGTGGTAGTCCAACAGCTAGTTTGTTGATTGACAGCTTGTTGAGAGTCTTGAAGTTAAGATGGGATAATCGTTGGTGCCATAGGTCATTTTGAATTGAAGTTGCTTTGGAGATTAGGCAGATATCAGTCTTTGGTTTGACAGTTCTAATATCAATGGTGTAAAGATTTGTCTTGCGAGTTCCAGTGAGAAGTTCTTCACCATTGGCATTGAGAATTTTGCAAGTTTTCTTTAGAAACACAACTTGGAGTCCAAAGTCACTGAACTGTCCTATTGATAAGAGATTGTGTGTCAGTCCTTCAACGAACGAAACTTGTTTAATTGTGAGTCTATTGCATATGAGATCGCCATAACCAAGTATTCTGGCTCCATTGCTATTGCCAAACCGTACTAGTCCTCCTGGTCTATCAACGTAGTTGCTCAACAGTTCCTTTGTCCCAGTCATGTGTGTGGAGCAACCAGAATCTAAGTACCACACATGAAGAGCCTGCAAAATAGAAACTAGAGGGTTTTAGGTACCCATTGAAATATGGGTCCACCTCTATTATATTTATTAGTCCGTTTAGATTCCCTAGATTTTCCTTTGTTGGTGGATGACTTAGAGTCACTAGTTATTTCTAGGGTTGGGATTTGTGTTTCTGCAGTTTGAAGCTTTGGAACCCATTTGTGCATAGGTTTTTTGATAGCTTTTGGTTTTGATTCGTCTCTTAACTTTGTATTTTTATTTTTAGGAATTGTTTTGTGCATTTGCTTGGTGACATGATCATGCGAGGAAAACTTTGTTTTTGAATTAGAAGACAATTTTTTCGATACACTGCGACATAAAGAAGGTACAAAAGTTTTGGGAGGAAAAAACTCAATGACAAAAGGTGTATTGAGATCACAAGTCTCCTTCAAGATATCTTCCTTTTTAACCCATACTTTGCCTCTTCAATGGCTCTTTTGTGGGTCCTGAAAATTTCAATGTATTAGTGCAGGAAATTTTGTCATGCGAAACTAAGGTGTATGAAATTGTGTGTAATCTTATTTTTTCTTTGAGTGAAGATATTTCCTGAAGAAGTTTCTGCCTTTCTTCACCAAATGACTTTCTCTCGTTTTCGATAGTGGAGTGAAGATCACTGATTTTCTTTATGCAATCAGGCATATATCCTGTTGCATATGTAACCATCGGTGTCGTATTTTCCGAACCACCTGAGGTTTCTTCTTCATTTGGACGTGGAATATCTGATTCAAATTCTGTTATTGCTGGACAACTTCTTACTTTATAGCTATCATTTAATTCTGTGTAGTTAAGTGATGTTTGAGTTTTAGTGTGTGTTGATGTCTCATCTTCACTGACAAAAGGCATAAGATTGGCCAGGCAACCTGTCTGCATGAATTTGAGATCATATAGATAACGTGATTTTGATATGCCTAGTTTTAACTTGCATGGGTTTTCAAAACCTAGTCCTTTATGGGGATTATAAAAATCAACGTTAGCTGGTTTGTTCAAGAAGATCGTTTGTTCTGACTGATCTCGTCGGGTTAGGACGTCCTCCAATTTTTTTATTTTGGAGTACAGTCTTTCCCGTTCTTTACTTAGTAACTCATATTTAATTGTAGCATCCATTGCCTGATCTCTATGAGATTTCATTTCCTTTTCTAAATCCTTGGCTTTAGCTTCGGATTTTTGCACTTGTATTTCTAGCTTAGCAATTTTTTCATTTGCCACAATTACACGATTCTTCTCACATGCATAATCATATCTAAACTTATCTAATACGGCTAAATTTTTCTCTAAGTTAGTTTCAAGTTCTTTGATTTTCTTTTTCCCAGATTTGTTAGATTTATATAAGGATAAAAATTCATTTTTCATCTTAAGTAAGGAATCATAATCTGCTTCACTTACCTCCACTATGTCTGAATTGTTAGAAGTTTCCCTGTCTGACTCGCTACATTCAGCTCCAGCTCCATCTTCTTCGTCATCTAGTTTGGCCATCAGTGCCACGTTCTCATTCTCGCTGTCTGAGGTATCTTCAAGCCAATGATCCTCTTCTGCCATTAAGACCAGCCCCTTTTCTTTTTGTTCAGCTAATTGAACTTTTCTGCGATAATAGTTAACGTCCTTTTTCTTGGGCATTCTGGACTCTCTGGCAAAGTGTCCATTCTTGCCGCAGTTGAAGCATTTGCCGCCTTGTTGAGAGTTTCAGAGTTGTTGTCCTCATCCTGAGTCTTTCCTTTAGAGTTGGAGGAAGTTCTTTGACGATTGGAGGAGGAACCAGTCTTCTTATAATATTTCCTCTGCACGAAATTCGAGACAAGAGCGAGTTGCTTAGCAAGATCTTTGAGGGTGATTTCCTGGTCTGCATGTTTGGTAAGATCCTTGAATTCATCATCAGAACCAGAGTCTTCTCCCTCCTTAACTTGTGATGACTGGATAATTTCTTTGTCCTTGAATTGTTTTCTTGATGATCGTTCAGTCATAAGAGCAAGCGATTCGCTTCCTACTGGTTTGATTTCCTCCCTTCGTTTCTCCACATGATTGGAATGTTGATTGAGGTAGTCAAATAATGTATGAATGCTAACTTTAGTTAGGTCGTTCATCTGTCTTATCATAATTGCAGTAGCCTCCCATTCTGGATGAAGTGATCCTAAGAATTTGATATTGATTTCCATTACACTTTTTGTGACTCCATTCATCTTTAGCTCATTTAAAAGAACAAGAAATCGATGGAAGGTTTCTTGGAGAGTTTCCCCTTTGTTAGCATGAAAGCGATCATACGAGATGAGTGTGTTTGCCATTCTTGCCATTGTATTGACTTCTGTCCCCTGCATCATAATTCGAAGAGCATCCCACATTTCTTTTGCGCTCTCACCACATTCGAGTTGCATCAAAATGTCATTGGGAATGGCTTGCATCATGTATGATTTCGCCACTTTATCTGCCTTTAGTCGCAGTTTTTCTTCATCATTGCATTGATCAGTAGTTTTCAAGATTCTCTGTTCCTCTCTTGCAGGGGTGGTGTCAGTAGTGGCGGGAATTATGGTCCAATACTGTGTAGGTCCATTGTAAATAGATTCTAGTAGATTTTCAGAATTGTCCTTGCTTTCTATGAAGTTGATGAATCTTCTCTTCCAGACTGCGTACTCTCCATGTCGGATGATGGGAGGTCTAACATCATTTCCCATGCTGAAAGAGTCCATTGCTTGTGTTTTGGATATGATCGTTGACGTGTAATTTGAGGAAAGTTGGAATTGAATTTTGCGAATTGAAGAAGTGACGTGTTACTTTGCGAATAGATATGTGAGTTCGCAAAGTTGATAAGGTTCGCAAAGTGAGTAAGGTTCGCAAAGTTGTTGTGAGTTCGCAAAGTGTCAAGATATCGCAAAGTGTGTTGAATTCGCGAAGTAAACTTGAGTTCGCAAAGTGCTTTGAATTCGCAAAATAAGCTGGAGTTCGCAAAGTGAGCAAAGTTCGCACAGTGAGTAAATGAGATCGCAAACTGTCCTGGGTTCGCAAAGCAGTTGTGAGTTCGAAAAGAGTCAAGAGGTCGCAAAGTGTTTCCAATTCGCAAAGTGGACCGGAGAACGCAAAGTGAAGAAAATCCTGAGACGTTGATCTTCGAGAATCTGACGGCTTGGTGACCTCGAACTCGCAAAGTAGAGCTTTGCGAAGTGCCGATGCGCAAACTTGAAAACCCGCAAGCCAAGTGTGTGAACTTAGGATTGCAAAGACGCCTTGTGAAATGAATGAGCCGCAAAACGAAAGAAATCCTTGAGTTCGCAAACCTAGTTCCCAAAAGAAATTCCGTGCGCAAACTCAAGAACAGACTGAGAAACAGAGCTGTTCTTCAATGTTTTAGACAGAAATCCAACAAATCTGACACAGCCTCTACGGAAGCCAATTTGATAGCTCAGAACTGAAAGCTACACAGACTTGCCTTAATAAAAACATAATATCTCCGAGAAAAGTTGATACACGTGAGTCTGAGCTTTGCAGCAGAGAATGAACTACCACGCAAGAACTCACCCTGCTAAATTCTTTAAAGCTCGAAATGAAGTTTCCTCACCTACACGCTTGCTCTGATACCACTTGTAATTCCAGATTATCCAAGAACACTTCAACAGATTTAACCTTCGTAATATGTGAATAATGTGCTATAGAGGTTTAGTGTTGAATACGTGAGGGTTTTGCAAATGGAAAACTTAATTAATGCTTGTTAGGGTTTAAGCTTAAATACCTTGAGAGGTATTTAAGCTTATTGGGCCCCTAACAAGCCCATTACAAACACAACCCAAATACATAAGATAATACATCGTAAAGAAATTACAAGACTTAGAACAATATTTTGGACACTTTTAAAATATTCCTAACAAAGAACACTCGCGCCGTTCGCCCTCACGCGCCCCTTCGATAACGGGTGGAACTGGAATTGGAATTCAAATCAACGGGTTCTCTGCCGCGTTGAAGCACCTTGTGCTGACGAAAATACCACCAACTCAATGAGTCGGGCAGGGTTAAAATTGTGAAACCCCAGAATGAGAATATGATGAATGTTATCCCATTGTTAGGGTTGAAATAGAGAGAATTGTCAACTGGTATTATTCCACCATGTGGGGCCATCATTAGAAAACCCAGAATTGAGAAATACCGAAATTCTAAAATGAGAGACCGACTAAAAAAAGTCAAAAACAATAGATCTGAGTTTATTTCTTTTTTGTCGTCCTTCGCTTCATTTTTCTGTCGTTTATGGTCTTCCTTCTAGCGTTCATCGTCTTCCTTTTCCTTCATTTCCTTTTCCTTTTCTTGCCTTTTCTTCTTTCGTTTTTTCTATCATTTCTGTTAAAAAAATAAAATTTACTTGGAACTAAGATAATTAAGTTAAACAATTTAAATTATCTTAAGATAATTGTTTAACTTAATTATCTTATGCCCAAATCAATTTTATATTTTCATTAGAAACGGCAGAAAAGGAAAAGAAGAAAGGAAGAGAATGAAAGGAAGAAAAAAGGAAGATGAACGCCAGAAAGATGATGAATGACAGAAAAATGAAGAAGAGGAAGACAAAAAGAAACAAACTCTGATCTATTGTATTTGACTTTGTTTTAGTCGGTCTATCGTTTTAGCTTTTCAGTATTACTCAATTCTGGGTTTCCTAACGCTGACCCCACATGATGTAATAATATCAATTTACAATCTTTTGTATTCTCTCTATTTCAACCCTAACAACGGAATAACATTAATCGTATTCTCAATTATGGGGTTTCCATTTCAACGCAGCCCGACTCTTTGAGGCCGTAGCTATTTTCTTCTTCTAAACGCCAGCGTAAGGTGCTTCGGCACAACAGAGAACCCGTTGATTGGAATGCTAATTCCACTTCCCGCCATCATTGAAGGGGTGCGTGAGGACGAACGGTGCGAGTGTTCTTCATGCATCTCTTTGGCCTGCGCCTGGGTCGGTTTATAGGAGTCATGCATCTTGTTATTCAAATACCTCAAGGTTGGATTTTCATTTCTCTGCGTCAGATTATTCACAACATTGTTACTCTCAAGTTTTAAATCTCGGCCATTTGCACCACTACCACCATGTTTATTCACCTTATAGCTGTGTCTTTTTCAACTTCTTTTACCCAGTCAGCGTAGTCCTCTTCATCTTCTTTCTCATCGGCGTCGGTGTTCCCACCTTCTTTTGTCCCATCATCATCGTTGACGACGATGGGAAAGAAGGTAGGGAAGACAACGATGTTGGGATGAAAAAAGGTGGAAATGGTGACGCTGATGGGAAAGAAGATGAAGAAGACTACGTTGATTGGGTGAAAGAAGTTAAAAAAGACACAACTAATAAGGTGAATAAACGTGGTGGCGGAGGTGCAAATGGTCGGGATTAGGACAAACCCTCTCTGCAACGTAGTCGGCAGAAAATTGACGTTGCTATTACATATTTGAAAGAAGAATCAAGAAGGAGATAGAGAAATATTACATATTTGAAAGAAGAATCAAGAAGGAGATAGAGAAACAAAGAGAGATAATCGTAACGAAAAAGAAGAGAGGAATGGTAGAAAAAGGAAGAGGAGGAAGACGAAATCAATTTCCATCGCTAAAATCTATCGCCAAAATTTACGACGGAAAGTCGGTCGCCTTGTTGCGAACTTTGGGTAAAAAATAAAAAAATAATAAAAAAACTTGCCGGTGCAATGCCGAGCTAACCTCGCCGGGATCTGTCATCTAGCTCCGACATCAAAATCCCGCTGCCACCTAGCATTCAACACCAGATCTCATAGTCGTCAAATATGCCACTACACGAGCAGACTTTGCGGAAACAAGATGTGCCACCACACGACGTCAACACCGCAGATGTTCCATGCCCGAACTCGTCCCCCGCCAGCTCCGCCACAGCCAGAGCTCGTCGCCGCCACGCAAATTATTACAAACATTCATTTCGTAAGTACTCGTAGAATTCACATTTTTAATTTAACAGTGGTGGTGAGTGCGGGGTGTACATGCAATTACACAATATTAGTGAACGGAACGACAGTCATTCAATTACAAAGATCAGAAAACTCCCATTGACCAATCACACGTATGCTACGCATGACTGACGTACAACCACATATGAAGAGCCGATCGTTGACGTGACACGCAGTAATGAAGTAAGACCAGATGACACGGAACTGTCTGTAAATTTCAATGCCGAGATAAATACATCAAAAATTCACTAATTAACGACTAAATTGCCGTGCGAACACGTACAGAGAATGCATTTATTACGAAGATCTAAATAATAGATGTTGCTTAAACAAACACAACCAAAAGTGAATGAAATGATTCCTAGCACGCTACGTCAGCACAAACACGAGCGTTCAACAGTCGTACATTGAACTTAGGCATAAAAACATTCAACCGACAGCTTGGAGGACTCTAATTGGATCGGGGGGGGGGGGGTGATTGCCGACGTGTCGTCACAGTAGAGACCACATCCAACTTTTATATATAAAATTATATACTTATACTAAATGGATAATAAATATTAAATTAATTAGATAATTTAATTAATGAATCATTAATTATTTCTAATTAATGTAATTTTTATTAATAAACGCATAATAAATGCCATGTTTTTATGTGATTTTTTAATAAATACCATAGTTAATAAAATATTATTAGTTAATTAAAATTTCAAAATTAAATTATTTTTTTTAAGTAGGCGCGCCGCTGGGCGGGCTCCAACTTTTAAAGCCGTCATATGATGGGCCAGCCCGCCCCGCAACGTGAAACTGCGGGCTTTGGTGGCGGCGGGCCGGCCTGACCTGCCCCGCCAAATTGACAAACTAGTTTTGGTGAATCTATCTATTTTATTAATGGTGATCACGTAATCTATTGGTGTGTTATTTTCATATTAATTAATGTTTTGCCATTAATGAATAAAGTTAAAAAATTATTTATTATTTTAAACACTGTTATATTAAAGATAACACCGCAAAATCATCTTAATTACAATTTATCATTACAATACTAGAAGTTTGCAATTATGCTATTGAATCATATATTCAAAGATTTATTTAATATTTTTTGATAGATTAACATGATAAATCACTAGTTTTATTTAAACTATAAGGAATCTTTATCCTTTTTTTTTTCCTTGCATAATGTGGTTTGGAAATTGGAACACTGCCAACATCGCTAGTCATCTGCTGAAAATGGGAGATATTTGTTAAATATGATTATTTTTTGTGAAATTAAAAAAAAGGGATTCTAGGTTTTTTAATTTAAAAAAGGGATTGGTGTTGGAAAAAAAATCGAAGGTTTGATTATCATTTTGATCCGATCGACTGAAATTTCATGTCGAAATGAGTTGTTAGTCGATGGTTCGTGATTATTAAACATATTAACCCCAAATCTTAGTGAATTTTCGTGTTTCTGAGCCTTGAATCAGCGTTTTCGAACAGAAAACGGTTTATTCGATATTTTATTCGAATTATTCGACCTCGGATTGAGTTACTCGAATAACATTCGTGTAGGAAAATAGCATTTATTCGGCTAAAAAAATCGAATTAAAAAATCGAATTATTATTTTTTTTCAATTTTTTTACTCGGATTAATTATTCGAATTAAAAAATATCGAATATTTTGTACTCGAAAAAAACCTGTTTAAGTGGGGTATTTTGGTAACTTTCGGTCTACTGCCTTTTTTTAATAAAATAGGACTGCTCCCTTCTGTTAAAATAGCCCATGAAAATGTCAATGTTATTCCCTTTTCAATTGACTCTTCATTTACGATTTTATCAAAACCCAAAAGGAAAGTAAACCCCTCCACGATTTTTGGGTTATTTTAAGAAAATGGATTAGTTTTTATCCCTTTAAAAAAAAAGGACTTGGACTTGGTCAATTAAAAAAGAGAGTGGGTTTAATTAAAACACTAAATATTATATTAACAAAATTGATCATTAAATTTATCTTTTTTAATATAAAATAAAAATCCAACTAATCAATCGATGAAAAAACAGAAAATCGAGCAAAAAAAAGAGCAAATACCGAATCAACCAACCAATATCCACTAGATCCGGAACACCCAAGATCCAAGAATCTCGATTCTGTTCTTCAACGCATATACAGTAAGTAATCTGGCATATCGATTTCTGCAATTTCGTTAAACTGAACTTTTGGGCATTGCAAATTTCATTCATGTTAACCACATTTTACGTTTCGAGTACCATGAATTTGAATTTCGCATCATGGGCAGTTGTGGTTAACGGTCGATCTGTGTGAATTTGAAGGAAAATGTTATTTTTCGGCTACTCGAATATATTATTCGATTTTTTCCTTGTTCAAAAATGTTGTTCAAATAAGTATTTTTCTACATATTAAATTCGAACGAGTTATTCGAAACAATAATTTATTCGAATATTTTATTCGATTTTTTTGTTCCAAAAGATTGTCCGATATGTGTTATTGGAATGGCTCGATGTATGTACTAGATTATTAATTCGAACAAGTTTTTCAGGTAATTTGCATAAGTCGATACATTAGTCGAATAATTTTATTTTGAGTGTAATTTATTAGAATAGTACATTTGATTTAAAATTTGAGTTTATTTATATGCAGGTTATGCCGACCATCATCGTGATTGATTACAATGGAGAATCGATTATTGGAGATGACAACAAGTATAGTTGGGTTCCAAGAATGGGAACAATATAAAGCGCATTGGGTTCGATGGTGATTGCTGTTTGCTGGAGGATCTGCGAAACGAAATATAAGCGTCTATTAATGTAAGCGGGAGGCCGGAGTTGAAGTTGAGTTATCAACTACGTATGAGAGGTATGGAAGGTTGTGCTCCATTGTATAGAAGGAATATAGAGACTTGAAGGGTTATATTTACTTAGGCGGTCCAATGGATAGACCGATTCTCTATGTGGAAATTGGACACGCTACGACCCTTCTCCGTCATACGCTTGCGGATGATAAAGGTAGTCCTCTTCCAGTTGAGGTTCGTAGCGGTGGTGGTGGTTACAACGATAATAATTTGATCGTATCATCGACTTCGGCAGTGATGAAGATGTGAATTATGGCGGTGAGGGTCACGATGAAGCGATCGTGCACGCCAACTTTGATGAGAATGTTGTTACACGGCAGAACGTGCACATCAATTTTGATGGCGTAATCGAAGAAAATGCAGACAGGGATGAGGAGGAAAATGAGGAGGAAAAAGCAATTATTCCTAGTGATCGGTATTCTTTTACGGATGGTTCCACCATGAGAGTCGGTGATATATTTGAGGATAAGATGGCTGCCAAGAAGAGGATCCAAAGAGTTGCCGTAGATGCATCATTCGAGCTTTGGAGCGTAAAATCTTCTCGACTGGTCTATGCCGTGAAATCAGTGTTTTCAAAAGCGTTTGAAGCGCGCATACGCGTGCATTTTCCTGAAAACGCGACAAGGCGTTAATTATTTAGCGTACTTTTGGTTTTTCAGTTTTTTATTTATTTTATCATTTTTTTTGTACAAGCGCCCAATTTGACAGACTTTAGTCCTTTTGGACATAACACATGGCCTTTAGCAGTGTTTGTGGACGAAAGTTCTCAACTAAAAGTAATACACTAATTAAACTTTATATATATATATATATATATGGAATAATGTAATTGAGGTATCTTTATCTTATTTTCTCTTCTTTATTTAATGGTTTTTCAATTTTTTTTATCTTTAGATGATAAAATTTTTATTGTATTTATCTTTTCTTTTGTTTTATAAAAAAATAGAGAAGGCCGGAAAGCGAAAAATTAGAATGAAGTGAGTTAAATATATTATTGGAGATATAAACTATAATATAACAAATTTATGTTATATATTACGTTTTCCTGCATGGTAAATTACTTGTTCGAAATACTCACGCAATGCGCTACGCTATTTACGCTACGCGCTTCAGGAGCCAAAACGCATCGCATTGCGCGTCACGCGTTTTAAAACATTGCTTGAAATGTAAAGAGGAGGGATGTAGCTGGAGGATATGGACGGCAAGGATTAAGGATACATCCGTATTTTCGATTCGTACATATGGCAACACACGTACATGCGACCTTGCAAATCGGAACGCAAGACTTACTCAATCATCATCATCCTCCGTGAGCGATATGTTGGTTGAATCTTTTCAGGGTTCTACAAGTACACCGGCCCCTAAACTAATTCGAACAATGATGAGAATCATGGGATCGAAGTTTCATGCTTCAAAGCATGGAAATGAGGCATTTTATCACAAAATAAATGAAGGGTGACCCGATGAGAGTAACAAGTTGTTGCCGTCATACTTGTCGACATTGAAAAGGTTGAATCCGGGAACCATAATAAGTCTATATCTAGACGATGAGCGGAGATTTAAACATCTATTCGTATCCCTTGGTGCTTGTATTGCGGGATACCGTCATATGTGGAAGGTTGTTTGCATCGACGGTACTTGATTGAAGGAAAGTATGACGGTATGTTACTCGGTGCATCGGAGAGGATGGCGACACTCATCAATTTCGTTTAGCTTGGGGCATAATTGATGATATAGAGTCAATAGAAACTTGGACGTGGTTTTTGAACGAGCTCTTGGCAGTCGTACCCAATGAAGAAGATCTTGTTATCGTCTCCGATAGAGCTGCTTCAATCAACGCCGGAGTTGCAAACATCTACAATCGTGCACACCACGGTCATTGTGTAGGATATCAGTTTAACTGTGCATTGATTTAATTAGCTGTCTTCGTAATTTGGGACGTTTATTGTAATAGTACTTAGTTTGTGATTTATACCAAGTATGTTTGGTAAAAATAGACGTACAAACATTGTGATTAATAGAAGATTTGAGAAATTTGATCCGAAGGGCTGTCAATTCTATTTCTAGAGAGAGAAACACAAATATCTTTTCACTCTAAGCGAAATTCTCTCTCGTGCTCTCGACAAAGGTTTTCGATCGACATTTTAATCTTTACAATTCTAATTGTTTACCTAAGAATTCGAGTCTAGGATCTTAGAGTTGATAATTCAGGACCTAACAATTGGTATCAGAGCAGATTCATTCTGTTTTGAATCAAAAATTATTAGAATTGGATCGAAATTCTATTCTGTTACTGTTCCATCGAAGAACAGTTTGACGCAAAATTTAATTTCAATCCAATAGCTCAAATTGTGTGCTTAATTGGGGTGAATTTGATGTTTCTGTGCTCGATTTAGTGATGTACATTGATTGCGATTAGATTCGTAGCTGTTTGAACTTCAATTTAGCAGATTGGATTTAATCTGAGAAGTTACTATTCGCGAGAAGAACAGTTTGAACACGTACTGATTTTGTTCAAATTCGATATGACGTGTTTAATTGTGTGTTCGTGCGTATTCATCATCTGATTACGAGCAATTACCTGCAATTTCATAGTCTAATTCATCATCTTTGCTTGAATCGGTGCTAAATGTATTCTGTGCTTTGTTGCAATAATTTCAATTTTTCTCGCTAGGTTCTTCGATCAGGTTAATTTCTCGAACGAAAAACTCGGCGCGAAAATTTTTCTCGATCAGAATACAAGTCAGACTTAAAGTCGTCTTTATCAAGAATGACTTTAGTAGAAAAATTTCTCGATCATTACTAAGCGAAAATCATTTTCGACGAATACTAATTTTGACCTTTGCGCGTGCAAAATACCGTCGAAAAACTTTTTCGGTCAGACTTTTTAAGTTTGACTAAGCGGAAATCATTTGCGTCCGAGAAACTTCTCCAGTCAACGAATTTATTTTGACTTAGCGGGAAACTCACTATACGTATTGTTCCTTTGCGATCGAAATAAATTCACGATTAAGAAATCTTTCTCGACCGAAAGATTTTGAATTTTTTTTGCTCGTAAAATTTTTCGCTGACAAAGACTTTCTCGCACGAGAACAGTACCTCCTACATTTTACTTCGACGAATTGGTTTTCGATCAAACTCTAAAGATTGAATCGAAAATAATTCTCGACTGCTTTAATATCAAATGCTACTAGCTAATTTGCTACTTGTGAAGCACGTAACATCAATCCAAATAATCAAAACAACAAATGAAGATCCTTCATCAACTCTAGAAGATGAAATGGATGCCTACTTACTTGAAAACAACAATCGTCCCCCCATTCTCTAGAGAGGCGAATATACAGTTTGGAGAAGCCGATTTCTGAACTTTATAGAGCTAAAGGAACAAGCAGAAGATCTTCTCTCATCACTTGAGCAAGGTCCAGCTCAGTTCTGGGTAAATGTACCTGGAGACAACACTGCAAACCCTCCAATTCCTACCTCTAGGCGACTGAAAGAGCCTAGGGAATATACTGCGGAGGAAAGAGTGACAGCTAAAGCTGACCTAATAGCCAAAACCACTCTTATGCAAGGGATCCCAAACGACATCTATCGACTGGTAGACAACATCCCAACAGCTAAGGGAATGTGGGATGAGCTGCATAAGATGATGCGACGAACTGAAGTCGGCATCAAGGCAAAAAAGGCAAACATTCTAATGGCCTATGATTCCTTCCGAGCTAAAACCGAGGAAAGCTTACACGATCCTTACCAAAGATATCTCACTCTCCTAAATGAGATGAGGAAGATTGAAATCACGATAACGAACATGGAAACCAACATCCGATTTCTTTCCTCTCTGCCCTCCGAATGGAAGAAGATATCCGCTCCAATCCGACAAAATAAAGACCTTGAGGAGCTGGATATCCATGTACGACAATCTCACACAGCACGAGGAAGATGTTAGCGAGATTCAGAAGGAGCAGAAGGGCAAACTTATCGACGACTCAGTTGCCCTAGTCTCAGAGAAGAGATGCTCAAAAACACGAAAAGAAAAGATCATCAAGCCTCCGACCCCCTCAGAGTCTGAAGATAAAACAGATTCAGACATGGAGCCTAACATGAAAGTGCTGGGAAAACAGTTGGCATTAATTGGAAAGATGATGAGCAAACGATACTTGAAAAAGAAGTCCTCATCATCAGCCAATCGACTTCGGACCTCAAGCTCAAGGAATAACGAACATACACCTGAGACCTCTGGAGTTCAAGCTTCTAAAGAACCGACCAAGTGCTTTAACTGCGGAAAACCTGGTCATTTGCCAGAGAATGCACTCTTCCAAAGAAGAGAGACGCTAACTACTACTCCAAGAAGCTTCAACTCACGAAGCAAAAGGAAGCACGAGTAGCTTTAATGGCTGAACAAGACCACATGATCGAGGATACGTCTAGCTCAGAAGAGGAGATTCTAGCCTTAATGGCCCGCCTGGACGAGCATTCAGACGTCGAAACCTCAGAATAGACGCACGAAGATCAAGCATCCGAACCTTTTGAGGAGGTAGTTTCCCCTTCCACATATTGACCATGTGAGAATCGTATCAATTAGAATACACTAACATGAAACATGAGCAGAAAGCGTAAAGGAAGTAGAGAAGAAGCTAGTCAAATCTCAGGAGAAAATTATTAGTCTCGAATCAGAACTTAGGAGCTCTAGTACGAAAATAGAATAACTTTCTAAGAGCCTATATTCTAGAGAGACTACAAAACATCAAATAGAGCAGCATGGTCTAAAAATAAAAGAATTAGAAGACATGCTAGAAAATAACTACAATTGCCTAATTAGAAATCTCAATGAGAAAGCTAACCTTAATTGTAGGTTAACCGAAGCGACTACTTGGTTCACCAACCTAGAAACCGAATTAGATAGATCTAATACTAAGGTTTGTGAACTAGGAAAAATCTCGATGCCTGTGAAGTCGCCAAATTGACGGTAAAAAATAATTTTGCTTTATTAGGAGAAGAGCGTAAGAAGTTATATGCTAAAATCAAAAAATTAGATGATCTTATAGTGACGAAGGGACAATCAGAGCAGACTATATTTTTAAATCAGCCCCAAGGACTTAGAGTTTTATGATTATAAGTATGGCTTAGGTTTTGAGAATCCATGTCATTTGAAGAAAGTTGACAGTAAACAACTACATGATGTCAAATACATGGGTCTCGGACTAACCTCTCTCATGGCTTTCACTGGGGAAAGGAAACCTATGAAATAGAAGAAGCCAAGAGCAAGCCAAAACCAAGGCTGGAATTCGCCTTTGCTATGACGAACTGAATCAAAGCAACGACACTTGGAATCTTCCCAAGGATTGGAGCCTTTAATCAGTTCAAATTCCTGAATCATTCTAAAATTACGGAAGCTCAATCTCACAATTCTAAAAATTCTCTCTATATACCCCACATTGTTAGGAAAATAGAAGGGTTAAGAGTTTCTTTAGAAAATAAAGGGAGAATTTTGAAGTTGAAAAGAAAAAATTCCTAAAAGAGATGAAAAATCTCAAAGCTTCCTCAATCCCACAAGCTATTTCTCACGCATCTCCCTCAATCGAAAAATATCATTCTGAAAAGCGTGAAGAAAGAAAAAGCGCCTTCAAAAGATCTAAAATTTAATAATAATACTTTAAAAATTTCTAAATCTAATGATGTTTCGCTTACGTCTTCAGGGAGCGTAGGGCAAGCATTAGAGTCGAAGGCGGGAGTGTCTAGGTTAAGAATAGAGAAGGAGTCTGTAGATTTGAATGCTTTTAAGAAATATCTCATTCTGTACAAATAAAAGACACTCGTAGAAATAAAAGAGCCGTTTTCTCTGTTCAAATAATTGCTTCTACATGCTCACTTCAGCCTACAACCTTTAGAAGCACCAATTTCGAAACAGGCTCTACTTCAGCCATAAAAATTAATCATTCTATGACAATACCTCTAGGAAGACCCGTAGAAAACAAGATCCAGCCATAAAGAAAGCCTATGGCGCTATTCATGCTTGTTCTCATCTAAGGTATCCTGTTAAGATCGAATCCCCAAAGCACCTTAGGAGACTATCCAATGAAAAGATCTTTTCTACGCTCAAGCCTACTAACCCATTTGTCCGAGCTGAAATTAATCTTCCCTGCAAGTTTCAACCCAAACGGGTTCCTAAATCACCGCCTAAAACGACGAAAGCCAAAAAGGCTATGCCGTCTTTAAAGGGCAAACCCAACTCAACTTCTTCTCGAGTTAGTTGGGCTGTTAAAATTCCCACTAACACTAGTTTAGGAACCATAACCAAACCAAAACTAAAATCTGCTAATCAGAGAGGATCCATTTATAAGTGGGTAACTAAAGCTCTTTAAATTTGTTTTTGCAGATCCATCATGTGTGGTACCTTGACTCTGGTTGCTCCACACACATGACGGGAATACAAGAGCTGTTGAGCAACTATAAAGACCGACCGAATGGAAAAGTCAGATTCGGGAACAACGGATAGCCCCAATTCTAGGACTTGGGGACATCAATCTAGAAAATCTGACAATCAAGTATGTCTCTTACGTCGAAGGTCTCGTCATAACTTGTTCAGCATAGGCCAATTTTGTGACAAAGGATTCCAGGTGGTCTTTCATGCTGACCGGTGTAGAATATTGGACAGTCAGAACACAGAACTCCTCCAAGGACTTTGGAAATCTAATCTTTAACGATCAATCTGACGTCCGTGCGGACTACGACTGTTGTTTGCCTCATCTCCCAGACTACAATTAAGAGGAACAGCCTATGGCATCAACAAGTGTCTCATCTAAACATTAAAGCTCTTCAATGACTATCAACTCAAAAGTTGGTACTGAGTTAAAAAATAAGTTCCTCAGTGATTTCGATCATAACATGGGATTAGTCAGCAATTCTAAGCCGCAAAGATGCCTCAACAGAACGGTGTCGTTGAAAGGAACAATAGAACGCTAGTGAAAGCCACACGTACGATGCTGATTCATTCTACCCTCCCACACTTCCTCTGGGCTAAAGCAGTAAATATCGCATGCTTCACTCAGAACAGGGCGGTGGTGCACAAGCGCTTCAATAAGACTCCGTACGAAATAATCAACAAGAGAGTACCCAATATTTCCTTCTTCAAAGTCTTCGGGTGCAAGTGCTTTGTGGGGAACGACAGAGAGCAACATGCTAAGTTCGACCCTAAAGCATTCCAAGTGACATTTGTTGGGTATTCGTCAACTTCAAAGGCATACCGAGTTTACATCAAGTACGATCGCTCAGTCAAAGAAAGCTATAATGTCACTTTACACGAAGTGGCAGACATGGCTCCTGCACACATCAGTTCAGGACCTGCACCTAACCAGATGGCTTCTGAATAAAATAGTTCAGAACCCGTATACACTGGTGTGTTGGCACAAAACCAACAAGAGATGGCAACAAATAAGGACTCAATGTCAGAAGAAGCTCTGAGACTTGCGTTGGAGGACTTGGACTCTCTCTTTGAGCCCGTATATCGACAAGAGACTATTAACGATACACCTTTAGTGGAACCCCCACTCGACGAGTCCGATGACCCAAGCTCTTCAAATCTCCCCACCTCACTCGACTCAGAATTACCACAGATCACTGAAGAACCCATCATAGTCAATGAGAAAGTCTCGTCAGAATCGCCCAATCTTCATGAATAAACAGACTTACCTCTACCTAATGAACAACCTGAAATTCTTGGTAATCTCGATCCACAAATGGCTGATGCATTTACGTCAGCTCTGCCACATGAGCGAAAGTGGACTCGAGCTCATCCGGTTGATCAGATTATTGGTGATCTTTCTAGCGGAGTAAGGACAAGACATCGGCATAGTCTCTTCAGCTGCTTCTTAAGCCAAAATGAGCCAACCAAGGTAGCAGACACACTTAAAGACCCGGATTGGGTGATAGCTATGCAAGACGAGATCAACCAATTCAAGCGTATTCAAGTATGGACTTTAGTAACCCGTCCGCATGGGAAAACCATCATCACAAGGAAATGGGTAAATAAAAAGAATGAAGGGGAAGTGATTCAGAACAAAGCAAGGTTGGTTGCGAAGGGATACAATCAACAGGAAGGCATCGACTACGATGAAACTTATGCTCCTTCTGCCCGAATCGAAGTCATCTGCCTTTCTTGGCTTATGCGGCTCACAAAGACTTCAAGGTCTACCAAATGGATGTTAACACCGCCTTCCTCAACGGCGTGTTAAAAGAGGAAGTCTACGTAGCACAGCCAGAAGGTTTTGTTAATCAAGAACACCCCGGTCACGTCTATCGATTGGACAAAGATCTCTACGGACTGAAACAAGCCCCACGTGCTTGGTATGTTCATCCGCAGGACGATCGATATGACCCTGTTAATAAAATGGCAAGACAAAGACTTGATGATCGTCCAAGTTTATGTAGACGACATCATCTTCGGATCGACAAATCCACGGCTTTGCAAGAGATTTGGAGATCTAATGAAGAGCAAATTGGAAATGAGTCACATGGGAGAGATGCAATTCTTCTTGGGACTCCAAGTCAGGCAGCTCGAAGATGGGATATTCATAAGCCAGACTAAATACATCAAGGAGATTCTGAAGAAATTCCATCACTCCCATGTCATCTAGCTGCAAGTTGGATGCCGATCCCACAGGAAAAGTGTCAGGACCCGTCGTCCCGCCCTCGTATTCCGTTCTAAATCTAAGTGTTAATGCTTTGTTATCGTGCGAGTAAGTAAAAATGCGAATAAAATTTTTCATTTTAAAAGTGCATGCGGAAGTCTTATATACATGTCAAAAGAATATTCGTAATTCGTTCTATAAATCATCGAAATCGTGTCTACACAAAATACAAGTGTATGTGTGTGCAGCCAAAAGCTCCCTATGCGCCCGGCCTTCACAGGTCGTCATCCATACACACACTCCCACCTCAAAAGCAGCCGGATAGCTTCAAAAGACTGGCCTTGCATAAAGTTCGGATCACGTACCGTGATCGTCTGTACCTACAACACGTAACATAAACAATGAGCCACCGAGGCTCAGTAAGCGGAAATTATGCATGTATGCACATGTCCTAACGATCGACAATCCGCGTCGTCGTTTTCTATCGTCGTACACTTCTACTCATACTCTTACTCTTCTCCTGACTCATACTCTTTTCTTATACACTTATTTCATTCGGGCCCTCGGCTTTCTATCCCACTATGCGCCATATCATAGAGATCTCAAGTGTGGAGGTTCTCACACTAGAAGGTCACCCGAAGGAATCTTCCCTTACTCAGTGTGGCCTCCACGCGGACGCTTCTCATTGGTAGCCAACACCGAGGCCACTAACCACGGAGGTCACCCGAAGGAATCTTCCCTCCGAGTAGTGTTTTACACGCTAGAAGGTCACCCGAAGGAATCTTCCCTTACTCAGCGTGTGCCCCGGCCGCATCCTCCAGGTTGCATCTCCCGCATACGGGGTATTTCCCCCAGCCTGGCCGCATAGGGGTAGCCGTGACTCTTCATTCGAGTCGACACCAACACCAATATCGGCGAGTATACATCGCACACAGGCGATCTTATGCACGCTCATACCTCGCGCCTTACGTATTACGCATGCGTGCAAGTGCTCATGCTATGCTCATGTACATATGCAAACCATGCCATCATACGTAAAATTAAATCATGTCGTAACATGCATATTTCACATAAAATACACGAGCACATAATTCAGAACGCAGGCAAGTTACGTGTCGTAGTTGAATTTCTACTTACCCGGAGTCCGTAGATTAACTGCTACTGGTTCGGCGAAATTCCTAATTTTCGACCTTAATCATAAAATTATTATGTCAGTACATTATCTAAAATATTTGCTATCTATGTTCTTGACAAGTGTTGAAATATTTTCCTTAATATTGTATGTAAAGATCTCGATATTACAACGTGCTTAGCATTAAAATTGATCTCGACATTTGTATGTGTAAGGATTCGACATTTGGGCTATTTAAGGATCTCGACATTGATATCGAGGTTGATCTCGATATTTGTACAATAGGGATCTCGACATTTTGCATTAGCTCTCGACGTTTTCCTCTATTTCGACATCCTGTCCAGTTCGACATTCGTTTCGGAAATGGTTTCGACATTTTCAGGATAGCTCTCGACATTTTAAAGAAAATCTCGAGCTATTGTTATCGAAGTAATTCTCGAATTCAAACTAAATCTCGGCATGGGGATAAATCTCGGGTTTAATTAAACACACAACCATGCCATGTACTTCGACATTAAACAAATGTCGACATAGATTTTAGTATGGTTCTCGACATTTCTTATATTTAAATGTCGATACAATGAGTGAATCTTCGAAATTCAACTCGATATAATCACAAGGATTTCGACATATATATCATATGTAACGATCTCGACATTTTTCCTAACTTCGACATTTTACCTTGCCTCTCGACGTTTTACTCGACATTATATTTGTCATTCGACATTTACTTGAGTACCCCGACATTATCCTTCGACATTCTTACTTATCTTCTCGACATCGCCTTCCGATATATGAAACAGAAAATGTCGACATAAATTCAACATAAGTCTCGACATATTTCCTAACAAGGTTTCGACATTTTTCCTTGGCATGGTTTCGACATTTTTCCTTAACATGGTTTCGACATTTTTCCTTAACATGGTTTCGACATTTTCCTTAATATGGTTTCGACATTTATACCTTGGAATATCTCGACATTTTGAAGGTCTCGATATTTTTCACTAGCTCTCGACATTTTGTGCTCAACCCGACATTTCTTTCCAAGTAGAAGGACTCGACATTTTACTCGACATTGATCTCGACTTGAATATCGACATTTATACAATGGATATCTCGATATGATAATTCGACACCTTTGCTAACACTCAACATTGTGCCTCGACATTTATCATATACTTCGATCTTCAAACGCTCTTCACCCCTCGAAACTAGATTCTTAGCTTGTTCTTCCTAGAATTATAAGCTCTAAACCTCCCTTCTACCTTTAGAACATTTAACACGAATTCATAGTCCCCTCGTCTCGGAAAACTTCTAATCCTAAACATGTTTAACTAAATAATCTTGGTAAAAGATGTCGAATTAGTTTAGGAGGTTAGCTTTACTTACCCAACTTCGAGCTTTCTAAGTTAGCTTGGGAATGCTCTTTGCTCGGATTTCTTTTGGTCTCGGCTCCTTCTCCTTCCCTTCTTGCTCTCTCTTTTGCTTTTCGTTTCTTTTCTTATGAGTGGTTATCGAGTTCAATGGTTAGGTTTTGGTATTTTAGATATTTTATTTGGGGTATGATAGGTGAGACATAGGGTTGGGCGTGGGTTTCCCTTAATTCATGGGGGTTTTGTCTCCTAAGTTGATCTCTCTTTATGGATTGGGCCTAATTCTACTTTTAGCCCACTTGGTAATTCCCATCACAATAGGTTCATGGTCCAAAGTGACTTCCTAGCCCAAATTCGATGCTTTGTGGTCTAGTAAATCCTATTCCGTATTTCTATATACCATTCTCGAGAATTTCCTACTTGTTGGGAGTCATCGTAAACACATAATTAGTGGCACATATTTGCACTTTAATTCTCATGGAACTCATGAGCACAAAATCCGTAATTTCCCATAAGTATATATCATGTACGAAATTAAACACGTAATTACTTAGGTTATAAACGAAATTTATTGGCCAACCTAATTTACGGGGACTGGGGCCCTACATCCTCCCCCCTTAAGGAGGATTTCGCCCCCGAAATCAGCCAGTGTGAAACAACTCGGGATAACGAATTCTCATTTCGTCCTCCCGTTCCCATGTTGCTTCTTCCGTGGACTGATTCCGCCACAGTACTTTCACTAAGGGAATGTCCTTATTCCTAAGCTTCTTAGTCTCATACATCAATATTTCCACCGGAATCTCTTCGTAACTTAGATCCGGCTTCAGTTGCTGATGCAGGGACTCGTTTCCTAGCACGTGGTTCGGGTCAGCTATGTATTTCCGCAGCGTCGAGACGTGGAACACGTCATGCACTTGCGATAATGAGGCTGGCAGTTCTAATTGGTATGCCACCTCGCCAACCCTCTTCAGTATCCTAAATGGACCGATATATCTAGGGCTTAGCTTCCCTTTCTTCCCGAACCTCTTTACGCCCTTCATCGGCGATACCTTAACAAACACCATATCGCCGTCTTCGAATTCCAGCGGTCGACGTCTTCTGTCGGCGTAGCTTTTCTGTCGACTCTGTGCCGTTCGCATTCTTTCTCGTATGGTAGTAATGGCTTCCGTCATTTCTCGTACTATGTCGGGGCCTAACATTGCCCGTTCTCCGACTTCGTCCCAATGTACTGGGGATCTGCACCTACGCCCGTATAGCGCTTCGTACGGTGCCATCCCAATGGTGACGTGGTAGCTATTATTATATGAGAACTCGATTAGTGGGAGGTACCTACTCCAATTTCCTTTGAAATCGAGTACGCACGCTCGGAGCATATCCTCCAGCGTCTGAATAGTTCGCTCGAATTGACCGTCCGTCTGCGGATGGTAGGCGGTACTAAAAGATAGCTTCGTCCCCATCGCCTTTTGCAAGCTCGTCCAGAATTTCGATAGAAATCTGGAGTCGCGATCCGAGACTATTGACGATGGAACGCTGTGCAGTCGCACTATCTCTTGGATGTAGAGCTCCGGGTATCGTTCCATGGAGAACGTCGTACTAATTGGTAGGAAATGGGCAGACTTGGTTAGTCGATCTACGATTACCCAAATCGCGTCGTGCCCTTTCGTATTCCTCGGTAGCCCTACTACGAAATCCATGGTAATGTTATCCCATTTCCATTTCGGTATGGGTAACGGTTGTAGAGTTCCAGCCGGCCTTTGATGCTCGGCTTTTATCTGCTGGCACGTCAGGCACTGACTCACGAAAACCGCGATGTCCTTTTTCATGCCTGGCCACCAGTAGTTTTCCTTTAAGCCTCTATACATCTTCGTTGCTCCTGGGTGTACAGAGTACGCCGTGGCATGTGCTTCCACCATTATCGTTCTTCTTAGTTCAGCATCGTCTGACACGTACAATCGATTCTTGAAGTACATCCGTCCGTCTTCCCGTATTATAAGATCTCCAGTCGTTTGTCCCTGCTGTGCTTCCTTCGTCTTCATATACAACTCTTCTGTTCCTTACGCTGTTTTAATTTGCTCTAATAGCGTCGGCTGCAGGTCGGTCTAGGCTAATTGCTAATGGCTTCTATCTTCTTTGGGTCTACAGAAATCCCTTCTCCGGATACTATATGCCCCAAGAAGGCGACTTGGTCGAGCCAAAATTCGCACTTCTTGAACTTGGCGTATAGTTGCTTGCCCCGTAGTATTCCTAGAACTGTTCTCAGGTGTTCTTCGTGCTCCTCCTTCGTCCGTGAGTAGATTAGGATGTCATCAATGAAGACGATGACAAACTTATCTAAGTAGGGTTTGAACACCCGGTTCATCAAATCCATAAAAGCTGCAGGCGCATTAGTCAGCCCGAATGGCATCACGAACGGTGGCCATAACGGGTACTAAAGGCCGTCTTCGGGACATCTTCCTTCCGGATCCTCAGTTGGTAATAGCCCGATCTTGAATCGATCTTGGAGAAAGCTGTCGCGCCTTGTAGTTGATCGAATAGATCGTCTATCCTAGGGAGTGGATACTTGTTCTTGATCGTCAACTTATTCTGCTCCCTGTAGTCTATGCATAGTAGCATAGACCCATCTTTCTTCTTCACGAATAGCACCGGCGCTCCCCAGGGAGAGAAACTCGGCCGTATGAACTCCTGCAGGAGTTCGTCGAGTTGGTCCTTTAACTCCTTCATCTCCGTCGGTGCTAGCCGATAGGGGGTCTTAGATACTGGCGCCGCTCCAGGTACCAGATCTATAGAGAACTCTATTTCTCGCTCGGGTGGTAGTCCCGGTAATTCCTCGGGGAATACGTCAGGGAACTCCTTAACTACCGGCACTTCCTCGAATTTCGGAGAGGGATCCTCCTCCGACTTGATAGCGAATACCAGATAGGCTTCGCACCCTGATCTGATCAGTCGTTGGGCTTTCAGCGCTGATATCCTAGAGATCATAGTCCCCTTACTAGTCCCTACAAACTTAAGGGGTTCATCCCCGTCCATATTGAGCGTGACTATCTTGCGGTGGCAGTCTATGACGGCTCCGTACTTCGATAGCCAATCCATTCCGAGGATCACCTCATAATCATTCATGGGAATGATTATGAGGTTTATGGGTAGTTCCTTACTCCCGATCACTATTGGGCAATCCCGTAGGACATGGTTAGTTTGGGTGGGATTCCCGTTTGGAACTGTTACCCTAAACTCACACTCAGCTCGGTGAGGCGTGAGTCCTACCCTCGTGACATACTTAGTGGATGCAAATGAGTGAGTCGCGCCCGAGTCGACTAGGATGCATGTGGGGGTCTCATAGACGAGAAGGGTACCTGTCACCACTGCCGGGTTATTTTCCGCTTCCTCGGAGGTTATAGTGAAAACCCTGGCTGGTACCCTTGGTGGTGCTGCTTGGTTTCCAGCTTGGCTTCCGGATCCACCTTCCGGACATGCCCTCAGATAGTGGCCCGTCTTGCCACATTTGAAGCAGACGGCATTTTGGGAGTTGCAGGCTCCCATGTGCCTCCGTGCACACTTCGGGCATACGGGTAGGTCCAACTGGGGTCTACCCTGGTTTGGGTTAAACTGTGGGGGTGGTCCTGGTCGATTCTGAAAGTTCGGTTTTCCACCCTTGGGAATGAACTGCCGCTTTGGGTTACTTCCGCTCCCTTGCGGCCCTTGTACGAACTTGCGCTTGGCTTCTTGGGCGCGAGCAATTCTAGCCTCTGCCTGCTTCGCCACAAGCGCCCTTTCAGCCACTTGTGCGTATGTGGCTCCCTGGATCCCAGCCATGCTCACATCCCGGTATAGCTCGGGCTTCAACCCTTCCATGAACCGCTCGATCTTGAGCGCGTCAGTACTGACCATGTGAGCGGCAAACCTTGAGAGCTGCTCGAATTTCCTGATGTACTCCGCCACTGTCATTGCCCCTTGGCGGAGGTTGATGAACTCATTCATCCGCTGAGCTCTGACAGGGGCGGTGTAGTACTTTCCTCTGAAAATTTCCTTAAACCGATCCCAGCTCATCGTTAGTGGGTTTTCGATGGCTGAGACGGTGTCCCACCAGTGTCCGGCGCTCCCCCTCAGCAGGTAGGCAGCGCACATGACCTTCTCCGTCTCAGGGGTGCGGCTGTGCTGGAACATGTTCTCCAGCGTCCTCAGCCAATCCTCGGCGGACGTGGGGTCTACCGCATCCTCAAACAGTGGAGGGTTGAGCTTTCTAAACCTTTCCCCGATCATCTCAATTCGTTCAGGTGGGGGAGGTAGGTTGGCTGATTGTCCACCAGCGTTTTGCTGCTGGATCAGCGGCTGAATCTGGGCCGACTGTTGCCGGACCAGTTCCGTCAGTTGCAGGATGGTAGCATCCCGGCTATCAGGAGGGTTATTAGGGTCCCTACCTTGATCCGACTCCCTACTTCCTTCACCCCTAAGTCTTACCATTTTTACTTATCCTGACAATTCCTAAGGCCAATAAATTAAACCATACAAAGAATTCACATAACATGATACTCACAAGCAAGGCCGCTTCCGGGCTTTTGCGTGTGTGTGTATGGACAGTCTGCAGGACCTGTGTCCGAAGCTCTGATACCACTTGTCAGGACCCGTCGTCCCGCCCTCGTATTCCGTTCTAAATCTAAGTGTTAATGCTTTGTTATCGTGTGAGTAAGTAAAAATGCGAATAAAATTTTTCATTTTAAAAGTGCATGCGGAAGTCTTATATACATGTCAAAAGAATATTCGTAATTCGTTCTATAAATCATCGAAATCGTGTCTACACAAAATACAAGTGTATGTGTGTGCAGCCAAAAGCTCCCTATGCGCCCGGCCTTCACAGGTCGTCATCCATACACACACTCCCACCTCAAAAGCAGCCGGATAGCTTCAAAAGACTGGCCTTGCATAAAGTTCGGATCACGTACCGTGATCGTCTGTACCTACAACACGTAACATAAACAATGAGCCACCGAGGCTCAGTAAGCAGAAATTATGCATGTATGCACATGTCCTAACGATCGACAATCCGCGTCGTCGTTTTCTATCGCTCGTACACTTCTACTCATACTCTTACTCTTCTCCTGACTCATACTCTTTTCTTATACTCTTATTTCGTTCGGGCCCTCGGCTTTCTATCCCACTATGCGCCATATCATAGAGATCTCAAGTGTGGAGGTTCTCACACTAGAAGGTCACCCGAAGGAATCTTCCCTTACTCAGTGTGGCCTCCACGCGGACGCTTCTCACTGGTAGCCAACACCGAGGCCACTAACCACGGAGGTCACCCGAAGGAATCTTCCCTCCGAGTAGTGTTTTACACGCTAGAAGGTCGCCCGAAGGAATCTTCCCTTACTCAGCGTATGCCCCGGGCCGCATCCTCCAGGTTGCATCTCCCGCATACGGGGTATTTCCCCCAGCCTCTTATACAGGCCTTATGGCTTCATTCGCCATGGCCGCATAGGGGTAGCCGTGACTCTTCATTCGAGTCGACACCAACACCAATATCGGCGAGTATACATCGCACACAGGCGATCTTATGCACGCTCATACCTCGCGCCTTACGTACTACGCATGCGTGCAAGTGCTCATGCTATGCTCATGTACATATGCAAACCATGCCATCATACGTAAAATTAAATCATGTCGTAACATGCATATTTCACATAAAATACACGAGCACATAATTCAGAACGCAGGCAAGTTACGTGTCGTAGTTGAATTTCTACTTACCTGGAGTCCGTAGATTAACTGCTACTGGTTCGGCGAAATTCCTAATTTTCGACCTTAATCATAAAATTATTATGTCAGTACATTATCTAAAATATTTGCTATCTATGTTCTTGACAAGTGTTGAAATATTTTCCTTAATATTGTATGTAAAGATCTCGATATTACAACGTGCTTAGCATTAAAATTGATCTCGACATTTGTATGTGTAAGGATTCGACATTTGGGCTATTTAAGGATCTCGACATTGATATCGAGGTTGATCTCGATATTTGTACAATAGGGATCTCGACATTTTGCATTAGCTCTCGACATTTTCCTCTATTTCGACATCCTGTCCAGTTCGACATTCGTTTCGGAAATACTTTCGACATTTTCAGGATAGCTCTCGACATTTTAAAGAAAATCTCGAGCTATTGTTATCGAAGTAATTCTCGAATTCAAACTAAATCTCGGCATGGGGATAAATCTCGGGTTTAATTAAACACACAACCATGCCATGTACTTCGACATTAAACAAATGTCGACATAGATTTTAGTATGGTTCTCGACATTTCTTATATTTAAATGTCGATGAGTGAATCTTCGAAATTCAACTCGATATAATCACAAGGATTTCGACATATATATCATATGTAACGATCTCGACATTTTTCCTAACTTCGACATTTTACCTTGCCTCTCGACGTTTTACTCGACATTACATTTATCATTCGACATTTACTTGAGTACCCCGACATTATCCTTCGACATTCTTACTTATCTTCTCGACATCGCCTTCCGATATATGAAACAGAAAATGTCGACATAAATTCAACATAAGTCTCGACATTTCCTAACAAGGTTTCGACATTTTTCCTTGGCATGGTTTCGACATTTTTCCTTAACATGGTTTCGACATTTTTCCTTAACATGGTTTCGACATTTTCCTTAATATGGTTTCGACATTTGTACCTTGGAATATCTCGACATTTTGAAGGTCTCGATATTTTTCACTAGCTCTCGACATTTTGTGCTCAACCCGACATTTCTTTCCAAGTAGAAGGACTCGACATTTTACTCGACATTGATCTCGACTTGAATATCGACATTTATACAATGGATATCTCGATATGATAATTCGACACCTTTGCTAACACTCAACATTGTGCCTCGACATTTATCATATACTTCGATCTTCAAACGCTCTTCACCCCTCGAAACTAGATTCTTAGCTTGTTCTTCCTAGAATTATAAGCTCTAAACCTCCATTCTACCTTTAGAACATTTAACACGAATTCATAGTCCCCTCGTCTCGGAAAACTTCTAATCCTAAACAACTAGATAATCTTGGTAAAAGATGTCGAATTAGTTTAGGAGGTTAGCTTTACTTACCCAACTTCGAGCTTTCTAAGTTAGCTTGGGAATGCTCTTTGCTCGGATTTCTTTTGGTCTCGGCTCCTTCTCCTTCCCTTCTTGCTCTCTCTTTTGCTTTTCGTTTCTTTTCTTATGAGTGGTTATCGAGTTCAATGGTTAGGTTTTGGTATTTTAGATATTTTATTTGGGGTATGATAGGTGAGACATAGGGTTGGGCGTGGGTTTCCCTTAATTCATGGGGGTTTTGTCTCCTAAGTTGATCTCTCTTTATGGATTGGGCCTAATTCTACTTTTAGCCCACTTGGTAATTCCCATCACAATAGGTTCATGGTCCAAAGTGACTTCCTAGCCCAAATTCGATGCTTCGTGGTCTAGTAAATCGTAGTCCGTATTTCTATATACCATTCTCGAGAATTTCCTACTTGTTGGGAGTCATCGTAAACACATAATTAGTGGCACATATTTGCACTTTAATTCTCATGGAACTCATGAGCACAAAATCCGTAATTTCCCATAAGTATATATCATGTACGAAATTAAACACGTAATTACTTAGGTTATAAACGAAATTTATTGGCCGACCTAATTTACGAGGACTGGGGCCCTACAAAAAGCGGTCGACATCACATTATATCGCAGCATCATCGGCTTTCTTCTCTATCTCACCTCAAGCCAATCGGATATCATGTTTTCCACTTGCCTTTGTGTCCGTTTTCAAGCCGACCCTAAAGAATCCCACATGCTCGTGGTTAAACGAATCTTACGCTGCATCAAAGGCATTTCTACTCTAGGATTGTGGTATCGTAAGGGCACGAATTTGAAATTAATGGCTATACTGACGCTGATTATGCAGGTTTCCGAATGGACAGGCAAAGCACATCTGGTGGCGCTCAATTTCTAGGTGAAAAGCTGTCTGCTGGTCATCCAAGAAACAAAAGTGTGTCTCCACATCGACGGCCGAGGCTGAATACGTCGTGGATGCCAGCTGTTGCTCACAAATGCTTTGGATATGGACTCAACTTCGCGACTATGGGTACAATTTAAATAATATACCCATTTCTAGCAATAACCAAAGTGCCATTGCGATTACGTGTAATCCAGTTCACCACTCACGCACAAAACACATAGATATTAGATCATTTTATAAAAGATCACGTAGAAAAAGGCACAATTGACATGTACTTCGTGAAAGCGGAATATCAAGCAGCTGACATTTTCACCAAGGCCTTGGATGAAAAACGGTTCCAATTCCTTGTCGAAAAATTAGGCATGTTGAATCTTCTGTAATCTGTGCTTTACGTGCTCTTATGTGCTTTCACATATTCTATGCTATGTGTTTTCTATACTTGAATGCTATATCTTGCGTGAAATATTTCTAAAAATAATCTAAAATCCAAGTATAATATTAGGGGAAATGACGATATCTTTAGGATGCTCGATCTAAGTCACGTATGAATTTTCCTAACATGCAACTGATTAATTTCTTAATTTTTGTCAATCTTAAAGTCGCATTCTTGTATCTAAAAGTTCTCTCGTAGACTCCATTAGACATAAAGCCATTTTATATGAGTGAGATTTCTAGCCTTCTTTATTTTCTTCCTACGGATCTATCCTTGAGCGAGTCACACAGGTCATTCCTTGTCTTAACTCGTGATTCTTGGCCTCATACTCACCTTGCATTAAAACGTTAGGAAGATGATTAGGGCACTTACGGAATTCCTCACTCGGCCAAATATAATTTTCAATCCTTTAACCTAGTCTTTAGTAATCCATTTTGAGCCTTCTTCAAATTCCTTTTCTTTATTTGAAAACCCTTTGAGCCTTCAACCGACAATATAAAATTATGGCGGGATGTTCAATCAAGAAAAGCAGGGGGAGAAAAATGGGACGAAAAAGAAAAAGATGACAAAAGAAGGTGGAACACGCACACGAGGAATGCTCAACGCACAAAGAAAAACAGATCAAAAGAACCTGCCTTTCAAAATCTTTAAGACGAGGGCATGGATCTTGCTGTGAACTTCTCCATCGATAATCACGTACACTCGTCAGAACGGCTGGAAAGAGGAGCACCATGAAGTGAACTTCTCCAACGATAATCCAGTCTTATACCGAGACAACGAGAAGAGGAGCACGGCCTTGGGTTCAAATTCCATAACCGTGAACTTCTTCAAATTGATAATTTCTGAAACCTCTTTAGGGATTAAGAAAAAAGGAGCACGGTATCGGCCCAAGAACCAATAAGAAGAACGTCGCCTTAGAGAATCTCTCAGTCTCGTAGAGAAGCGGAGCTTCAGCTTGAGCAAGTGCAGAAAACTTACAGAAGACAAAAGGATGAAAAAGACAAAAAGACAAAAGAGAAAAATGCCGCAGTAAAGGAGAACGACGAAGGAATGGAAGATGACGTAAACCTCACTTTCCCAAAAAGATCCCTTCCCTTCTTAGTCATAACCCAATTAAAGCCTTCAAAGTCCCTTTAATTCCAAAACGACGATCTCTCGCTCGATGAAGTGATTAAAAGCGCCTCGATCACAGTTGACTTAATATGACTTGTGTTGACTTGAGTGATTTAAATATAAAATTCCTAGTTAAAAATAAAAGAGCGATAGAGCGAAATTGAGAGTTGTCGAAATGGATCCTACTTTGAACCTAAGACTTTAGTTTGCTGACGAGACTTGACGGCATAAAATCTTTCAGATGTCTTGTGATTTTTTTTTGGCGTGACAATGATCGAAGCAAAATAATCTGACCCCATACTATTTATAAAATTAATATATACATATATAATAAAACAAAAAAATTATTATATATATAAAAATATTTTCAAATCGCACATTTTGATATGCAATGTTACCTTGCATCTACACGGAATTGATTAAATGCGGTATATCGTCCATGCTCATACCCTCGTGTGAGAGTATAGTAACATGTTTAGGGGACCATGTATCTAGGCTAATCTTGATAAATCGCATGATTTTCATAATTGTTACTAAGATTGATTTATGTACTTGTTCGATAAATCAATTGAGGTGCACAATTTGAGGGGGAGCATTTACGAAATTTATGCCTTAGGCTTCAAATATTTTTCATGGTCTTTCTCTAAGTGTTGCAGAAAAATTCAAATTTGATTTTTCATGTACAACGCACTTCCGAGAAAGACTTCACGAATCGTCGCGATTTGGAGCTCAAAGGCATTGGTAAAAATAGACAGGGGATCCAATATAATTGCTTCCAAATTAACTCTAATTTTCTCGACATCTTTGCTTTAAGTCTCACAGACTAATAATTGACCATGGAGCCAGATGTTACATTTCTGAATTACAGGGAGTTACTTGCATTTATTTTCATACATAAGGGGAGCAATTATGTGATTTATCCTTTAACTCAGGGTCAATCTGAAAATATAGAAAAACTTGCTGTCGAGAATTTCGGGCGAATTTTGTAATTTTCTTCCACATTTTCTCGAGAGAAAATTGATTTGGGACCAAGTGGTAGTTCTTGCTTTCATATTAACGAGCGAAAATTAAAACAGGAACCAAATTGAAATTCTCGATAGGAATTTGTTGAGCGAAAATTAAATAGTAACCAAAGAAAATTTCTCGATCGTAAGTTTCTCGATCGTAAACAGTAATGGGCCGAGAAACTATTAACTATCTAAACGTCTAATCAGCCCATTTAACAAAATCAATGCTTGCAGTCGAAATCCCCAAATACACGCAAAACCCTCAATCGTAAACTCAACAGTCGATAATTTTTCTCTCGCGAAAAACTTTTTCCGTAAAGACGAATTTTACAAAATCTTACATATTTTCACTAAATCTTCGTCTTTGAGAGGTAGATTCGACATCCTTTAGGGATTTTTGCGTGTTTGAACTCTATTTACATCTATTTTCTGCAATCTTTCGCATGATTTTGTGAAAATTTCTTGTCTGCTCATAGTATGGAAACTGGAATGCTAGTTTGCAGTGTTTACAGACCAGTCTCTAAGCATAGTCTAGGTTAAAAACTGCATATTAAGATAGTTTAGAAGTTTCCTGAACGGTTTGAGGGTAGATTGTTTTGATTTTCTGCGTTCGATTGAAAAAAAGAATAAACTGGATTTTGAATGTTTGAAGGCGTCGAAGAACTTTCTCGCTCGCAAAAAATGATAGTTGAATTTTAATTTGATTATGCGTTCGATTGAAAGAAAGACTAAACTGGATTTTGAATGTTTGAAGGCGTCGAAGAACTTTCTCGCTCGCAAACTGTGATAGTTGAATTTTAATTTGATTAAGTTACTGTTTGCATCGTAAAAGGTTCTCGATCGCCAAATCTTTTGACTTAGTCGTGTAACAAATAACGGAGATCGAAAAATAATTACCATCGAGAAATTTCAATTTGATTTTATACGACCGCAAAGATTACTGAACGGAATAGTGTAAATAGATGTCTTTAAGTTTGAGCGTAAAACTTACAATCGAAAACAATAATTTCGATTTCATTTTGTTCTCGGTCGAAAATTTTAGCGGCGATAAAATTAATTTTTCGACGATAAAATTTCTCGATCGTAAAAGCACGCAACGACGATTTTGATCGATCGAAAATTTTCTCGATGTTTGACTTAGCTTCTCGTTGGCAATTTTCTCGATCGTAAAAATTTCGCAGCAAAAAATCGAATTCTCGTTCGACAACTTTCATAGCAAAAATTTTATTCATGCACGAAAAATTTCTCGATCGTAAATTTATGCGGAAATCAAATTTCTTGATCGTAAAGTGACACGGAAATTTTTCTCGATCGTTAAATCTCTTAGCTACAGTACCACGCACATAACGCTCAGAACTTAGCAAAATATTCTTAGTCTTTTTTCCACTTTAGCACCTTAGCGAATAAAATTTTCTCGATCGCAAATTAACATGGAGAATTGACTTTCAAAAATTGCACTTAGACAATTTAATTGAGAACTTCAAATTCTCGCGCGATAAAAAGCACGGAGTGAACAGTGCTTAGACACTTAGTAAAATTTTCAAATTGCACCTCTTACAGGACTTATATGCTTATATTAAAATGAAATTGTCTCTTCAATATTCACTTCGTATGATCTATGTGCAGATTTTATGATATCAATTACAAAATTGTTCAGACATGCTATGATATGATCCATTATTATGGTTTGATAAATTCAAAATTCGACTCAACTACAAAATTCTTGAACTAATGATTTACACTTTTTATTTGTATTTCAGATGGATCAGTACCCAACATACAATCACATATACGAGAAGGTCCTATACCACAACGTTCATGACACCAATTACCAACTCGACGTGACTACCTTCAGGTGTCCGGACGAGATCATGTGTCAATCCTACAAGGCCATCCTCTGTGGCATGCTCTAACAGTGACGGTCTCGGTGCCGATGGTCTACCTCCAACAGTTTTGGGGGGATGATCAAGAGCCACATCATTGAAGGTGCGTACAGTTTCACCACGGTAATAGGGACGAGGCACATCAGCATGAACAAGAGTAACCTTGGACTTGTCTTCGACTTCCCCTACAGCCGAAATTATGACCCCCTTCCTACTGATGCGGAGCTCGTGCGTGACTTTCTTCAGATGGGATACCGTCCTCCACTGACCAAACTAGCTCAAGTTCAGAGCAACGGGATCCCACACCCTTGGAAGACACTGTTTGGAATCATCAACAAGTGTCTGTCACCAAAGCACGCAGGCTTCGATAAAGGCAACGACAACATTCCCCGTATCTTCCACGGAATCGTCTTCTATTTCGCTCAACTGATTTGGAATGATCTAGCAGAGCAGATCAGACAGAAGGAGAACAAATGCTCGAAGAATGTGCCGTATGCTCGGTGGTCTCCGTAATCATTAGACAACACATGGAGATGCACGAGCAGAATATCCCGGAGGAAATCGCCAACCACCACGGCTCAAGTTCTTCCATCACCCAAAGCTCATGGACTTGGATCAGCCTTCGATGCCGATTTCGTTTGTGCTACTATGTCTCGCCGACCCCTCGGGAGACATCAACAAGCTATACTGCCAGGAGAATCATCTGAGGGAACAGATGATCAGAGGGCCCCCGACAGATTTCGTAGTCAGCCCACAACAACAACAATACTAAAGCCCAGCGGACACAATGATCGATGCAGTGGCCCATGAGCTTGAACAGGAGCCCCCAGTCCAAGAAACTCAGTTACCAGATCAGGATGTCACTTTGATCGACGAGGTGGCACTCGAAATGGAAGCTGAAGATCAAAATCAGGAGCTCCATGTAGACGTGCTCGAAGAGCCCATTGAGGAGGTTCTTCAACAAGAAGCAAAGCCCGAGGCTGAACCGGAGCAAAGCTCACTTCCACAAGTGACGGAACAGGCTCGTGAGGACGTTGAGCGTGAACCTTCTCCTCACACAGCCACCTCATCCGACACAGAGTCCGATGAGGAGATCAGACTAATAAGACAGACTCCCAGAAGACTAAGCATACAACTAGAGTCCCTCTTTACCACCGTCACCACCACGTCAGACACATCGCCGATTATCACTCCAAGCGCTGCAGAGTCTGTGTCTGCTTAAGGGTTGACAACAGGCGACATCAGTCGACCTGACCCTCATTGACGGAGGCATCCGTCCCATATGTGACAGAAGACCGTCTTCGGGCTACTCTCTCCACTGCACTACGTTCTTTTGAAGACAAAATAATAGAGAGCGTGCGGAATGCCATCGAGACGTCCCGCCAAGATCGTGGGAAAGCACCTGTCTCAGAGTCGTCTTCTTCACAACCCATCCTCACACCCACTCAATCTAGACAACCCTTTCCAGTCGCTACACCCATCCTCTCATACAACCTCATAAACCCAGCCACCGTACCTATCAGCGACCTCCACTCCATATTAGTCGCCCGCCTACTCGAGTTGACTACTCGAACGCCGGAAGAAGAGGACCTCTTCCGCCGTCTCATGGACCGTCCTAATCCTACCGAATCGTGCCGAGGACAAGACTTCGCTCCAGAAGTCAACATGAAGACCCAGATGATCAAGGTCGTCCTGAGGGGGAGGAAATGCATAGGATCATGACTAGAGGGCAGACACAAGGCTCGGGTGTCGTACAGACAAGCATTGGAGTCGCTGAAACCTCGCAACCCATAACCCAAACAACCACCAGCACGCACCGCACCACCCATTCAACCCACACAACCCAAATCGACCCACCAACCTTTCACCTAAGGACGCCTCCGCCTACACCTACGATTCTCACAAGCCCCTGCTTCCGGAAGAGGAAGCAAGTGCCGCATGCTCGTGGCCCTGGCTCAAACTCAAGCGACTCCCTCAGTTGCTCAAGATCAATCGGGACCATCAGGACATGCCATCAACCCACATGAATTCCTCGACAAATATTTTTCGAAGGACAGTGGATAACTCATTCCTTGTCCGATGAGCATCAAAGACAACGGCTTAAGGACGTTCGTCAATTATTACAACAATCTTCGTGGACCTGGTGCTGATACGAAGAGCTTCAGGAAGGTGAAGATCACGACCAAGATCTTCCAAGGCTTCCAGAGCTAATTGCACAACGGGCGGTTTCTCCCACGATACAAATGCCAGGAACCGTCCGGATCGATACGCCATGGGAGAACATCCGAATAGAAATCCCCTTCCTTGAAGAAATTAGAGAGCACATTTGGAGGTCACCAGACAAGGTCAAGAAGCCGAATGAGTTCGAGCTAAGAGGGATCTCCCACTGGGATTAGCAGAAGAGAATGACATATCTGTGGATGCTGAACCACCTTGGACCTTACATGAGATTGGGGATGACTAAAGCACAAGCCAAGAGGCATTATAAGAGCATATCTCCCACCTATCAGCTCCTCAGCATCTTCTGTGCCAAAGGAGGACTTCCAACACCATACTACGCCATTGAGCGAGTAGACAGGACTCGAGAGGAATTGAGTGAGAGTGACCTACCGTATCTCCCTGCCGAGGAGGTGTACAACCTCTACCAGCTATATGTGGAGAAATACAAGGGTCCTCAAGGCTTCATCAAGAAAGAGGAACTCGAGGGACTCTACCGGTACATCATGCGCAAGGTCAAGTACTTCGCAGCGCACGACCTTCAGATGGCACTGGAGAGCAACATGAAGAAGGTCAACATGACCGCACCGCTCAACGAGGGACCTGAGATTGAAGCACTTCCCAATAATCACGTGCACATCAGCTCAGTCCTGGCATCACCTACCACAACCCGATCGCCAAGAAGACTAGGTTGATGTTGAAGACTGAAGTACAAATATACTGTGATGGGATGCTCAAGGTCATCAGGCAAAATATAGAGAAACGGTTGGAAGAAATCAACAGAGAGACAATGCTGAGGATCCATAGGTACGTGAAAGAACAGCCGCTCCTAATGGAACTACTGGATGATATCGAGGAGCGACTGGAGCTGAGGAACACGCTCAGAAATTTTGAGCATGCACTGGGCTTGCGCAGATCGTACTATGCCCGACGACGACAGACAGCGCATAAGAGAAATCAAGCACAAAGGGGGAGAATGTAGTATATCAGTTTAATTATGCGTTGATTTAATTAGTTGTCTTCGTAATTGCGGCGTTTATTGTAATAGTACTTAGTTTGTTATTTATACCAAGTGTGTTTGGTATAAATAGATGTACAAACATTGTGATTAATAGAAGATTTGAGAAATTTGAACCGAAGGGCTGCCAATTCGATTTCTAGAGAGAGAAACACAAATTAGCATACATACTATGTGATTTTATGACTGCATATTACGTAATGACTATGTGCTATTGTTGTGTTTAGCTTAACAAATAGTTAGACGAGGACTTAGAGAAACTTGTGAAAGGATAAAAAAGGTGTGATGAGTAAGTTTCGAAAGAAAGTATACATAGGTTAGAACTTCGAAACCAAACAATTTCGAAAAAGGTAGTGCGAAATGAGAGATTTGCGAAGCAAGAGAATTCGAAGAGGGTAATTGTGACATAACAGAAATTCGAAACCCTATATGTTCGAAACCTAGGGTTTCTATGTGTTGTGAAAACTTAGTGTGGCAGGAAAAATAAAGTAACAATATAATAACACATATTAGTTGGGATGAGATAAGTATTAACATAACCATCGATGTCATTTACCTATTATAACACGCAAAACATAGATAAGGAATTAGAAAGGAGGAAGAGTATTTCATTTACAAACTTTTGAAAACTTAGAAGCAGAGACGAAACGAAGGACTTGATAAGCATTCATCCTAGAGGGTATAATTTCTTACTTTGAATTTATGTTCTATTCATGGTATAGCATGTTTTAGGTATTAGTATGCACGAAAATTTAAAAAAGATTTATGCTTATTTTAAGTGTTGATCTTTGAAGTTTAAGGCTGCTTTGAAGTTCATGCAAGATTCATATTGTTCTTGGAAAATATGTCTTCCTAAGCGAAAGTTTAGGTGATCTCTGTACAAAAGAGTGTTTTTATAGGATATCATGTTTCAATTTATGATTTTGAAACCATATCAGTGTTTTAGGAGGAATTTGAAAGATTAGGGTTTGTATATTTTTCTAAACTTGAAATTATTTTAGCACATGAGATTTCGAAATGAAATTTGAAATAGAATTTCGAAATGAGTTTTACTCATTTCGAAATTGAGTTTTGAAATTCTTAAGAACTCTGAAATGGGTATTCAGAAATAGGAGTTCGAAACCAAGGTTTCAACAACCATGAATTTCGAAACATATTACTAAACTCTTCCTCGAAACATTTACAGAAACTATCTCCGAAACATTATGCGAAACCAATTCCGAAAGGCACTTCGAAATTCTTGTCTATGCTATTTCGAACATTAACTTAAAAAATTTTGAAATAAGTAAATTGTAAACTTAAGTAAATTTCGAAACCCTCAAATTAACGAAGCATAAGATTTTGAATCCATAGCGTCTTTATCGAAAATTCGAAACCTATAAATCTTACCTAAGTGTGAGATTTTCGAAACATTAGTACCTTTGAAGAGAATTTCGAAATAGGCATCTTCATGTAACATAGGTATTTCGAACAGTTAACCTAACTTACATACTAACTTAGTAATTTTCATGAACAAGGAGCGAAGCATTTGGAACATCTTCAGATATTAGCAAATACTGTTAGGATACCAGGTAAGTGGAAGTCCCAACTATAACACATAATTATGTGTTCATGAATATGTGCTTCTATGATTTTAGGTGACTTTCTACGTGATTTATTTATGACATGACATTGCATATTCACGACATGCTCATATACACGCACGATTAGTATTAAAGACAGGATATGAGAGCGTGCATGATACAAGATCGCTTGAGAGCGATAAATATTCACCGATATGGGCGTCTGATGTCGACTCACAGTTGGGTCACGGCTCTACTATGCTACCATGGTGACTTCTACGTTGCCGATTTCAAGACATGACATGTTGAAGACATGACATGATATTAGGGCAAACGCCCTCATGGGGGAACGTGAAAACATGGAGGATGCAAGCTGAGGGAATGAGCGACACTGATCTCAGGTGTTGACTACCTTAGAATAGGCTACCAGAGTGAAGCGTCCGCCTGACGTATGAAACTACTTTGGGATTGAAAGGGCACCCTAGGGTTAGCTTCTCAAGTGTGGGTATTGTTACTTATATATTTATATCCCCAGTGGATTCGAGCTCCATGATGGTGCACAGCAAGATAACCGAGCGCCCTACATGACAAGACACTACAAGAAAAATATGAGATCTAAGAAGCAATGGCACGGATGCCTCTGCAAATTAGGGCGTTCATGGCATGCATGGCTTTCACTTACTGAGTTTTATAAGCTCATTCCATATATTTATGTGTTGTAGGTTCACGGGATCACGGTACGTGATCATTATGGTGGCGAGGCCTATTTTTGAAGCTTCCGGAGGACTGTTGAGGTGGAAGTGTGTACATGGATGCGACCAACGTGGCGGGCCGATAGATTATTTCGACACACATGCGCACTCACCTTGTATATATGATCCTAGAACATGTTTGGATTGTACAAAATGATTTCTTTATATAAAAGGAAAAATTTTGTACGCATTTCATATATAGTTTCATTTATGTCACATGCAGTAACACAAAATAGTAGTAAGAATGAGTGGTGCAAGTCAGGGGCGCCACAAGGTGATATCAGAGCTTTGGGATATAGGTTCTGTAGACCGTCCATATACACACACTCAAAAGCACGAAAGTGGCCTTGCCAGTAAGTTTTATGTTTCTATGAATTGTGTGGTATTGCATGATTTATTGGCCTTAGGGACTAGTAGGGTATAAGAGAAAATGGATAGAACACGAGGTGACAGTAGTGGGGGTGCGGATAAAGACAAGCAACCCACAACTCCTGCTGATGACCGAGACCGACAATTCTCCAACTGACGGAACTCGTTCGCCAACAACTGCCCAAATTCAAGAGATGATGCAGCAACATAATGCAGGCGGACAATCTAGAAGTGGACCTTCTCAGGCTGAAAGAATCGAGATAGTTGGGGAGAGGTTTCGTAACTCAATCCCCCGGCATTCAAAGATGCTATTGACCCTACGACAGCTGAGGATTGGCTTCGAACCTTAGAAAGCCGCATTCCAGAGGATGAGAAGGTTTTCTGTGCTGCCTTCCTACTGAGGGGAAGCGTATGCCACTGGTGGGATACAATTCTCACGTTCGAAGGTCCTATTACTATGAGCTGGGATCGCTTCAAGGAGCTCTTTAAGAGCAAATACTTCACCCCCGTACGGGCCCAACAAATGAATGAATTCATCAATCTACGCCAGGGCCCGATGACAGTGGCAGAGTACATCAGGAAATTTGAACAGCTATCCCGATTTGCAGCTCACAGGGTGAGCACTGATGCATTGAAGGTTGAACACTTCATGGAAGGCTTAAAGCCAGACTTATACCGAGACGAGGACATGGCTGGATCTCAACGAGCTACCTATGCTCAGTTGGAAGAAAGGGTTCTAATGGCGGAACAAGCTGAGCTCCGAATTATTCGAGCTCAGGAGGCAAATAGAAAGTTCGTACAAGGACCGAAGTGGAGCGGAGGAATTCTAAGAAGTAATTGTTCCTAAAATGCCAAGCCTTATTCCCAGATCAACCTGGACCCCCACAACAACTTAATTTGACCCAGGGAAGACCACGGATGACCATACCTATATGTCCACAATGTACACGGCGACATCTGGGCGTCTACTATTCATAGAATGCAACCTTCTACAAGTATGGAAAGACAGGCCACTTCTCCAAAGCATACCCGGAGACTGCGTCCGGGAGTCAAGCACCAGGTCAAGCCAGACCACCTACGGTACCCGCTCGGGTATACATATTGACCTAAGAAGAAGCGGAGAACAACCCGTCCGTGGTGGCAAGTACCCTTTTTATCCATTCAACCCCGACATGCATACTAGTTGACTCATATTCATTTGCATCTACTAATTATGTGGCGAGACTCGGGGTTACACCTAGCCTAGTTAACTACGAATACAATGTTACCATCCCTCATGGAGCTTCGACGCGAACCAATCAAATGCTACGAAATAGTCCAGTATTAGTTAATGATAGGACCCTACCCGTTGACCTAATAGTCATTACAGTGAACTATTATGAATAATTCTTGGAATGAACTGGCTATCAAAGTACGGAGCAGTTACTGCCTGTAACTGTAAGAAAGTGACCTTCAACCTAGTAGATACCGAACCCTTTACCTTCACGAGAACTAGTAAGAGTAGCAAAATTTCCATGATTTCCGCGATGAAGGCACAACGCCTGGTGAAAGCGGGATGTGAAGCATACCTAGTATTTGCAATGACTTCAGAGGAACGTTCAGCCCCAAAGTTATAAGATGTCCCGATAGTACGAGAGTATTCCAATGTATTTCCCGAAGATTTACCAGGACTTCTGCTGGATCGTGAGATTCAGTTCACGATCGACTTAGTACCAGGAACTGCACCAATTTCTAAGGCACCATAACGACTCGCTCCAGCTGAACTGAAGGAATTGAAGAAGCAACTGGATGAACTATTGCAGAAAGGCTTCATTCAGCCGAGCTTTTAACCATGGGGAGCACCGGTCCTATTTGTTAAAAAGAATGATGGGTTGATGCGACTTTGCATTGACTATAGGGAACTGAACAAGATCACGATCAAGAACAAGTATCCCCTCCCGAGAATTGACGATCTATTTGATCAGCTACAAGGAGCGACGGTATTTTCAAAGATAGAGCTGGGATCGGGATATCATCAGCTGAAGATACGAGAAGAAGACATTCCAAAGACAGCCTTTAGCACCCGCTACGGGCATTTTGAATTTCTAGTCATGCCTTTTGGGCTGACTAATTCAGCAGCGGCACTTGATGAACCTTGTGTTAAAGCCGTTCTTGGACAAATGCATCATCGTATTCATCGATGACATCCTCATTTACTCAAAGACATGAGAGGAGCACGGGCGATACCTGAGGATTGTCCTGGAGGTATTGCGAGAGAAGCAATTGTACGCGAAGTTCAAGAAATGCGAGTTCTGACTCGATCAAGTCGCATCTCTTGCACACGTGATATCAGGAGATGGAACTGCTGTTGACCCCAGCAAAATAGAGGCTATCAACAGGTGGCCTCAACCAACGAATGTAGAGATGTATGAAGTTTCCTTGCCTTAGTTGGATACTACAGGAAATTTATCAAAGATTTCTCGAAGATCACTTCCACCTTAACAAAGCTGATAAAGAAAGAGTACTCCATTCAAATGGAACGATGCTTGCGAACAGAGCTTCCAAAACTGAAGAAAAGACTTACCTCGGCTCCAGTATTGTTTACAGTGATGCATCGAAAAATGGCTTAGGGTGTGTCCTAATGCAGAATGGAAATGTTGTCACATACGCCTCACGTCAATTGAAGGAATATGAAAAGAACCACCCAACGCATGATTTAGAATTAGCTGCCGTAGTGTTCGCTCTTAAGATCTGGAGGCACTACCTATACGGCGAGAGATGCAAAATCTTCACAGACCATAAGAGTCTGAAATACTTATTCACTCAGAAGGAGTTGACACATGCGACAGCAGCGATGGCTCGAATTGGTCAAAGACTACGACTGTGTAATCAGTTACCACCCGGGAAGGCGAACGTAGTGGCTGATGCATTAAGTCGCAAGACTGTGAGCACATAATTACAAAGGCTCGAAGTGGAAATAATTCCAATGGGCGAGATTGAAACAAGGCTAGCCGTGTTAGTACTTCGACCTACACTAATGCAACAGATCACGAAGGCACAGGAGAACGACGAATTGTACATGAAAATCAAAGAAAGCAAAGATCAACGAACTGCACAATACAAGACGACGGGAGCCTATACTACATAAGACGTTTATACGTTCCTAATGACGCCGAACTTTGAAAGACTGTCATGACGGAAGCCCATACCACAGTCTACTCCATTCACCCCAGAGCGATGAAGATGTATAGAGACCTACGATGCAATTATTGGTGGCCAGGGATGAAAAGAGTAATTGCAATATCTATAAGCCAATGCCTGACGTGCTAGCAAATTAAGGCAGAGCATCAACGACCGACAGGAACCTTGCAATCCCTGCCAGAACCCGAGTGGAAGTGGGATCACATTACGATGGGCTTCGTCGTCGGATTACCGAAAACTGTGAAAGGCCACAACGCTATATGGGCCATCGTTGATCGATTGACCAAGTCTGCCCACTTTCTATCGACTTGTTCAACATTTTCCATGGAAAAATATGTGGAATTATACATTCAGGAAATAGTACGACTCCACGGAGTACCCATATCAATCATCTCCGACCGGGACTCCAGAGTTCTATCTAAATTCTGGATGAGCCTGCAGAAGGCCATGGGAACTAAGCTATCCTTCAGTATTGCCTATCATCCTCAAACCGACGGGCAGTCAGACGGACTATTCAGACCGTGGAAGACATGGTAAGAGCCTGTGTGCTAGATATCAAAGGGAATTGGAGCCGATATCTTTTATTGATCGAGTTGTCATACAATAACAGCTACCATGCGACGATCGGAATGGCTCCACACGAGGCTTTATATGGACGCAAGTGTAGTTCTCCAATTGACTGGGATGAAGTTGGAGAACGAGCAATACTAGGCCCCGACCTAGTACAAGAAATGACGAAGGCAATATCGAACATACGAGAAAGAATGAAAACATCCCAAAGCAGACGGAAAATCTACGCAGATCAAAAGCGTAGGCCATTGGAGTTAGAAGTAGATGACCATGTATTCCTTAAAGTATCTCATATGAAAGGCGTAAAACGGTTCGCGAAAAAGGGCAAGCTGAGTCCGAGGTTTATAGGACCATTCCAGATCCTAGCCATGTGTTAAGTGATAAAGTAAACATCTCAAGCCGGATCTAAGTTATGAGGAAGACAAATAAAAATCCTAGCGTACGGCGTAAAATGATTACGGAATAAGAAGATTTCATCAGTAAAGGTTGTATGGCAGAATCAATCTACAGAGGAAGCTACATGAGAACGGGAAGATGATATGAGAAGTCGCTTCCCTGAATTGTTTCTCCTGCCTGATTTCGGGGCGAAATCCTTCTCACGGGGGGGGAGGATGTAATACCCGAGTCTCATAAGTAAGCCGGCCAATAAATTTGCTTACATACTATGTGATTTTATGACTGCATATTACTTAGATTGTGTGACTATGTGCTATTGTTGTGTTTAACTTAACAAGTAGTTAGACGAGGACTTAGAGAAAACTTGTGAAAGGATAAAAAGGTGTGATTAATAAGTTTCGAATGAAAGTACACCTCGGTGAGAATTTCGAAACCAAGCAATTTGAAGAAGGTAGTGTGAAATGAGAGATTGCGAAGCAAGAGAATTTTGAAAGAGGGTAATTGTGACATAAGAGAAATTCGAAACCCTATATGTTCGAACCTAGGGTTTTCTATGTGTTGCGAAAACTTAGTGTGGGAGGAAAAATAAAGTATCAATATAATAATACATATTAATTGGGATGAGATAAGTATTAACATTACCGTCGATGTCATTTACCTATTATCACACGCAAAACATAGATAAGGAAGGAATTAGAAAGGAGGAAGAGTATTTCATTTACAACCTTTCGAAACTTAGAGCAGAGAGGAAAGGACTTGAATAAGCATTCATCCTAATTTCTTACTTTGAATTTATGTTTTATTCATGGTATAGCATGTTTTAGGTATTAGTATGCACGAAAATTTCAAAAAGATTTATGCTTATTTTAAATTTTGATCTTTGAAGTTTAAGGCAGCTTTGAAGTTCATGCGAGATTCATACTGTTCTTGGAAAATATGTCTTCCTAATCGAAAGTTTAGGTGATCTCTGTACAAAAGAGTGTTTTTGCAGGATATGATGTTTCAATTTATGATTTCGAAACCATACCAGTGTTTTAGGAAGAATTTTGAAAGATTAGGGTTTGTATAATTTTCTAAACCATAGCATCTTTATCGAAAATTTCGAAACCTATAAATCTTACCTAAGTGTGAGATTTTCGAAACCTTAGTACCTTTGAAGAGAATTTTGAAATAGGCATCTTCAAGTAACATAGGTATCACGAATAGCTAACCTAACTTACATACTAACTTAGTAATTTTCATGAACAAGGAGCGAAGCATTAGGAACATCTTCAGATATTAGTAAATACTGTCAGGATACCAGGTAAGTGGAAGTCCTTACTATAACACATAATTATGTGTGCATGAATTATGTGCTTCTATGATTTTAGGTGACTTTCTACGTGATTTATTTACGACATGACATGCATATTCACGACATGATGATATGCACGCATGATTAGTATTAAAGACAGGATACGAGAGCGTGCATGATACAAGATCACCAGAGAGCGGTAAACATTCGCCGATATGGGCGTCTGATGTCGACTCACAGTTGACGGCTCTACTATGCTACCATGGTGACATCTTTGTCGTCGATTTCAAGACATGACATGTTCAAGACAAGACATGATATTAGAGCAAATGCCCTCATGGCGGAACGTGAAACCTGGAAGATGCGAGCTGAGGGAATGAGCGACACCGAGGGTATCTCGGGTGTTGGCTACCACAGAACAGGCTACAAATGTGAAGCGTCCGCGTGACGTATGAAACCACCTTGGATTGAAAAGGCGCCCTAGGGTTAGCCTCTCAAGCGTGGGTATTGTCACTGTAGAATACCACTTTTAATTGTGCTTTGATTTTATTAGCTGTCCTTGTAATTAGAGGATTTGTCCTTAGATTAGGACTTACTTGTTATTTATACCAAGTTTATTTGATATAAATACATTTGTACACATTGTGCTTAATAGAGAAATTTAGTCAATTAATCGGAAAGGCTTGCAAATCATATTCTAGAGAGAGAAATTCAGAAAACTTTCTCTCACCAAGCGAAATCTCTCTCTAAGCTCTCTAAGAAGGTTTTCGATCGAAATCTAATTCCTAAAATTCTGATCGATAGCCTTAGATTTCAAGTCTAGGATCTTGGAGTTGATAATCGATGACCTAACAATTGGTATCAGAGTAGGTTCGGTCTGTTTTGAGTCAAAATTGATAGAATCGGATCGAAATTGAAATTCTGAAACTGTTCCATTCGAAGAACAGTTTTGGCGCCAAACTAATTTCAATCTGATAATCCTTAATCCCGTGTTTAATTGACCTTATTTAATGTTCATGTGCTAACTTAGGTGCTGTAAATCGTTTGTGATTAGATCGGTAGCGTTTAGAACATCAATTTAGCATATTTGATTGAATTTGAGAAGTTACTGTTCGCGCGAAGAACAGTTTGAACACATACTGATTTAACTTAAATTTGATATATTTTGTTTCATTACGTGTTTAATTTCTTGTTCGTGTGTGCTGAGTAGCTGATTGCGAGCAAATATCTGCTATTTCACTTCCTAATTCACTGTTTTTGCTTGAATCAGTGTTAATTAGGCTTCTACGACTGTTTGCGTGATTTTAATTTTTCTCGCTAAACTCTTCGATCGAATTAATTTCTCGATCGAAAACTTCGCGCGATAATTTTTCTCGGTCAAAACACTAAGTCATCGCTAAAGTCGCCATCACTAAAAGCGATTTTATTAGAAAAATTTCTCGAGCATTATTAAGCGAAAATCGTTTTCGACAAGACATATTTTGACATTTGCACCCGCAAAACTTTCTGCCAAAAACATTTCGGTCGGACTGTCAAAGTTTGACCTAGCGAAAATCATTTACGGTTGAAAAACTTTTACAGTCAACGATTTATTTTGACCCAGCGAGGAACTTACTATACGACTGTTTCCTTGCGATCGAAATAAATTCACGATCCAGAAATTTTTTCCCGATCGAAAGATTTTGAGCAATTTATTTCGCTCGTAAGATTTTTCCTTGACACACTTTCTCGCACGAGAACAGTAACGACCAAATTTATTTCGACAAAATTATTTTCGATCAAACTTTAAAGATTGAATCGAAAATAATTCTCGACTACTTTAGAATCAAACGTTACTGACTAATTTGTTACTCGTGGAGCACTTCACATCAGTTCAAACCATCAAAACAACAAACGAAGATCCTTAATCAACTCGACTACAAAAATCATGGATGCTTATACACTGGAAATGATAACCATCCTCCTATCCTTAAAAGAGGCGAATACACCGTTTGGCGAAGCCGCTTCCTCAATTTTATCGAGCTAAAGGATCAGGCTGACGACCTTCTCTTGTCACTTGAGCAAGGTCCAGCTCAGTTCTGGGTAAATGTACCTGGGACAACACTACAAATCCTCCAATTCCTGCCTCTAGGCGACTCAAAGAGCCTAGGGAATACAGAGAGGAGGAAAGAGTTAGAGCAAAGGCTGATCTGATAGCCAAGAACACTCTAATGCAGGGCATCCCAAATGACATCTATCGACAGATCGACAGCCTTCCAATGGCTAAGGGGATATGGGATGAACTGCATAAGATGATGAAACAAACTGAAGTAGGCTCAATGCCAAGAAGGTGAACATTTCTCACGGCTTAAGACTCTTTCAGAGCAAAACCTGAGGAGAGCTTACATGAATCTTTACTGAGATCAGAGATACCTCACACTTTTGACTGGAGGTTGATTTATCAAAGGGGAAATTTTGTGTCAGGCCCCATAAATTTTTAAAATTAGGGATCAGGCCCTGTCAGATATTTTTTTAGTTTTAAGGACCTCTTTTTTGAAAAATTAAGTGAAAAGGACCCAAAACTGTGATTTGACGAAATTACCCTTAATAAAAGTGATTTTGAATGGTATTTGACGTCAGTTTAATGTTACACAGTTATACTGATTTGTTACCGTAACAACCGGAAGTGTTACTTTAACGTCATAAGACGTTACTTATCGACAGTAAAATGTTATTTAACAGACATATTTATTAAATCGAACTATCGAATCCCATTTTTCACACTGATCGAGCACAGTCGATTGTTAACACCTTGTTTTGTTTTCCATCATGCGGTACACCATAAATTCTAAACCGTAAACCCTAAACTCGACGCGACGACCATTAGCATTCTCCTATAAAAGATCGAATCATTAGCATTTCGATCTTATTACACGTTTCGAAATTAAAAATTGGTAACCGATTATAGGAGCATTGCTCCCTATAATGATGAATTTTCTGTCTAGGGAAACAGGGGGGATGGTCGGGTGGAGGGCTCAAGAATAATTATAACTGTTACACAATTATACTGATTTGTTACCGTAAAATCGTAAGTGTTATTTTAACGTCATAAGACGTTACTTATCAACAGTAAAATGGTATTACAGACGTATTTATTACATCGGACTATCGAACCCTATTTTTCCCACTGATCGAGCATTGCTCCCTATAATGATGATTTTTTTGTCTTGGAAAACAGTGGGGATGGTCGGGTGAAGGGTTCAAGAACAATTATAACAGTTTGCGCTGAAAAAAAACACTTTCTCTCATTTGGATAAAACAGTCTCCTATTGAGTACCATCTGGCATCTATTTAGTAACAAACGAAGTCGCATAAGTACCACATCATTCAAAAATAATACTGATTCCTGCAGTAACACATTAACAAATGATGTTGCAGGAAGTGGTATTATCTTTTTAATGTTGTGTTACTTCTGTGACGTCATTTGTTACTAAATAGACGATATATGGTACTCAATACAAGACTGTTGTTATCCAAGTGAAAGAAAATGTTCTTTTTCAGCGCCGAACTGTTATAATTGGCTGGAACGGATTATTTAGGTATACAGCGTAATTTGGCATATGTCAGGATTAAACATGTCTTTTTGCGTCATTTTAGGGCCTGACAGCTTAGTTTTTCGAAAAGTTGGTCCTTTATCCTAAATGAAATTAGAATGGAGCCTGAACCAAAAGTTAAAAATATACTAGGGCCTGAACTGTAATTAACCCTTTGTAAAAATAACTGAGGTATACACGTGGTGGGACTAGATATTATGTTAGGTATGACTAAGACTAAGTTTCTTAACCTTAAGGTAAATGTGAGTACATAAGGCCGATTCTAGGCTAATATTAGGTCTTAGAATATTTGATTATATTATAGGCTATATCAGATGGTAGAATATTTTAATGTCTAACATAGTTTAACACTTTGCAATCGCGCGATCTAGATATTGTACCTGATATTTAAATATGTCAGCAAATGAGAATCGGCCGAAAAAAACAATCGCCGAGTTTAGATTACTTTGCACTTTCGGCCGATTTCGAATTATGCCAGGTCTTAGAAACATTTTAGTTGGTATCGATTGATTGTGAATTAGAATCGCCGAACCGAATAGAATATTTAACTACTAGGAGAATCGGGGCGAAACCACCTTAGGAAAAATGACTTTTGCCATGTGATAAGATCGGCGAAACAAGCTTAGGTGATGGACTTACGCCGAGCTACATAGAATATTAATTTATTAGATAATCGGGCGACTTATAAGATTTTAATAAATCGGACAATCTAGGGTATCTCATGGTTTAAGATTAAGACTTTCAAGTAAGACTAGGAATCATTACCTGGAATTTCTGAGGAATATTTTAGGAGATGTTGAGGAAAAATATTTTAATGAATTTAAGTATTTTACTTATATATATATATAATATATATATATATATATATATATATATATACGGTTTATCAAAGGGTTTGGAGTTATAAAAGGTTTCATTATATTTTGCAAAGTTTGACTGTTTAATTACACATGTTTATTCCTTAACTGTTGCATTTCATTTGCATGGCATATACACGTCTCATTTTAATGCAAGGATAGAATAGTAACATTTCCGGGAATGGGGTAGAATGTGACAATATTTATAGTAGTGGTGGTTGTTGACGTAGTGTGAGGTCTCAAGTGCGATAGGCTGGCGTGAGACCCCGGTGCGTGAGGCCTGGAGCGTGTGTGACTCAGGTGCGTCAGGCCGGTAAGCGTCCCACGAGGCGCGAGACTCCGGTGCGTGAGGCTTGGGCTGCGATTCAGGTGCGTCTGGCCGAGAAGCGTCAGTGCGTGTGGCTTGAGGTCCTATGTGTGATAGGTTAGCGCGAGACTCCAATGCGTGAGGCTTGAGATGCGACTCAGGTGCGTCAGGCCAGTAAGTATCTCATGAGGTGCGAGACTCCGGTGCGTGAGGCCTGCGGTGACTCAGGTGCGTCAGGGCCGGTAAGCGTCCCATGAGGTGCGGGACTCCGGTGCGTGAGGCCTGGGAAGTGACTCGAGTGCGTCAGGCTGGTAACCGTCCAACGCGTATGTTTTTGAGATGTGATGACCTGGTGTGATATTTGGAACTACGTTGGGTCGAGACAAGAGAAATAACTCGAGCGTGCATTGCATGAGTGAGATGTTGTGGGATGGGTTTGAGTACACACTGCATGCATGCCTGTTTTCACCTACTGAACAATAGCTCAGGGTTTACGTGTTGTAGGTACTGAGCCCGACGCTGATGCGCGTCGTGGCTGAGGCGGGCTGATGCCGGTGCTCCACGGACTTTTGAGGGCAAGGCTGTACATGGATGACGACATGTGGAGCGATGTTAGGGTTTTTGACAATTTGACATTTTGGGCTACGACCCATGTAATTTCATAACCTTGTAGACGAATATTTTGTTGTAATATATTTTATTTTAGGAAAAAGTTTTAGACGGGTCTTTCGCAACTTACGTTGCAAAAATCCGCCACAATTAGTTTTAGAAAGTGAGGGCCGTTATACCCGGCTAAACCTTGATGCGAAATTATTTCACAATTGAATTTGAAATTTTGGATGATTTCCCATGGCGAATGGAGACAAACATTGAAGTGGGTCCCACATTAAGTAACGTACTTAACTTCATTTATTATCCAACCTAGATGGTCCGACTCGGCCGAACCGATTCGACCTAATCCATTTGTCATTTCACTGCCCTGAAGTTTCACAATTGCATCCTCGAGTGGTTTCGATTGACACATCAACACAGTGAAGCCTTCCTACTACAATTCTCCAATTCAAATCAAGAGAATTCCTTCCATTTTGATTTTTTCTTTTTTATATCAATCACCATGCCAGACGTGAAATCACTTGTCAATGAATTCGCGACCAATGTTAGAAAGCGGTACGGTTCGATTTTCTTTGTTTAATTTTTTTTTGTTTTCATTTTGTCTTTGGGGGTGATGGGTTTCTGATTGGAGTTATCCATACAGTAAAATCGAGGTTTCGAAGGCGACGGCGAAGCTGACGGCGGAGCTACTCGGTTCGTTCATATCGCAGCACAGGCTTCCGCAGAGGCACCAGGCAGCGGCCCTTATTGACGCCGTGAAAGCTGTCGGAGAACAATTAATTGCTGCAAATCCTGTTGGTTATTACAAAATCTCCAATTCGTCACTCTCAAAGTTTTTATAGCAGCGCAGCATTTTGTTCTTACTTTATATTTATGACTAACTTATTCAGTTGGCATGCGTAATGTATAGTTATGTTGCATGTTCTTGCCGTATGTGTGCTATGTAGGAAAAAATACATAAGATGATTTGTTATGATAGTTAGAAATTTGGGGTATTTCTTATTGCAGCTTACCTCTTTTCTCTTTTTTGATAGATAAGGTGATGAGTGTATTGCATGGCGAACAATTCATTACAGTTTCTCCTTCTGCGTCTACCTTTCGAATGACAAAATGAAATCATTTACGGTTTGGACGATATTGTTAACAGTTTGTCCATCATTTTTTGTCGTGTACGATCTTTAACGACGGAGTTGGCCGTTGGGAATATAGTACGACGCGTTTTACACATCATAAGGGAAGAAGATCTTTCCTTAACAACTGCAGCTGTGGGCGGACTAAGCATTTCTGCAGAAAATGATGACAATGAAGAAGACAAAGTCGAATCCGATTCTTTTTGCTGCTGTTGTGGCTGCAGCTGCCAGAAATGCTCCGAGGCCACCTTCACTTCAGACTCTATTAGAGGATACGCCTCATTCAATGGATGTGCCCAACATATCATGTTCAGGCAATTCTGATGGGAAAAGCAAGTGTACGTTAGTTTCTTTAAACATTTTATGTGAATGTAGGTTTTATAGTCTATTTTGGCATTCCAACTGATGGAGGAACATTGACCCGTTGATAAGTTTGGACAAGGTTCATCTCCATGCTTACATATTACCTTTTCTAAGTATTGCTTGGCTGGTATTCTCCTCAGCTGCAGAAAGGAATACCAATTCTCGGAAGGTCAAGCACAATGTTATCGAAGCGGTTAATGAACTCATTCACGAAGTTTCGACTTGCCATGAGCAAATTGCTGAGCAAGCCGTGGAACATATACACCAAAAGTATGTTACTACTTTTCAGTTTATTTGAAGGGTCTCAATTTCAGCCCGCGTTAGGTTGGCTATGTTCTTCATTCAATATTTTTTTTTCCTTCATGAAGTGATCTTGACTTTAGGCAGTTCCAAGATGGTCACAGAGTTTCTGCTGGCTGCATAGGAGGCAAAGGTCGTTTCGTGTCTTTGTTGTTGAGGGTGCTCCAAGGTTGACTTTTTACATGTCGGGATTATAAACTTGAATTTGGCGCCTAATCATCTCATTTATCCATTGCGGTTTCAGGTATCTTGGACATGCTCATGCTAAAGAACTCGCTTCAAAGGTTTGCAAACTACAATTATAACCGATTCAGCAGTTTTTGCCATGATCCGCGGGTCAACATGGTACTTTCCTTTTGCGATCTCTATTCACTATTTTGTAAACATATCGAATATCTTGCCTTTCGTTCATAGGTCATCGTTGGAGCACATGCGGTAATGGCTAGCGGTGGTATTATTGCACCCGTGGTGTTCAATATGTTAGCCTTAGCTGCTCAAAGGCACGCCGTCCCTTTTGTTGTACTCTCTGGAATACACAAGGTACACTGTTGCAAATAACATGAATGTTTCAGATATTGACTCATGCCACAGTTTAGTATATAAATTATAGATGCATTTGTTGTCTTTGTGAAATGTTTTCATTTGAATCAGAACTTTGCCATGCGGAATTTGATGCAGAAAATAAAGTGTACCGGTACGATACACAAGGCGTAACGTACAACGATTCGATACGTAACGTATCGCCGTGTCCACACGAATTCCACATACCAAACGCCCCAGGAAAACGTAATGATCCACATACAATGATTCAGTGCGTTGGTATGCGGATTTAAATGATGGAAAGAGAAAGAAAATGCATCGAATCATTGTACATTATGTTTCATTTGTCGTATCATAACACATTTGCTTTTCTTTTGCGCATCGAATTCCACCCACCAAACGTACAATTAGGGTGTGTGTAAGAAATTTAACGAGGAAAGTAAAAAAGGAAATGGAAAAGGAAAAACTTCTTCATGTTTTGATTGATTGAGTGAGGAAAAAAAAAAGAAATGAAAATTTAAACGAAGTTTAAAGCTAAACACATGGAAAAATCAATTTCTTCGGTGAGGAAAAGATAGAAAAGTGTTAGAGTTAAGACGATGATAGACACGTCAATATACTAAATATAATTTTATTAATCTCGAACGAAGAAAACAAAGAACAAGACGCTTTCCTAATAGCTTTCCTAATAGCCAGACCGAAAGATAAACTCCGGCCCCCAACCTTTTCCTCAAACCCCGATACTTGCCTTATACGAGACTGACGCCTACATATAGAACTAAAACAAATATTTAAACTCCTAATAAATCTCAAATACTAGATCTAAATCAAATCTAATTAAAATTCAAACTTAAACTACTAATAAACAATACTTAATATAATAATAATACTAATTAAAGACTCTTAACTCTATCCAGCCATAGAAAACAGCCTTGTCCTCAAGGCGGAAATTTGAGAATTGGTGGCGTCGATGATGGTTGTCTTGGAATTAGCGATAGTAGGTTGACCTCGCGTTTAACCGTACTCGTCTTATCACTCTCCTCTTCTTCCTCTTCATCCTCCCATGCAATAATCATTTGAAATTATTTATTCGAGCACACATAATCACGCCCATAGGGTTTACCGACCGCCGGTTGCGGTTAACCGGTGGTCACAACCGCCTTTTTTTTAATTGTGTTTGAATAAAGTTTGATTTAGTATATCTTATTTGATCGAATCAATTGTGTTCGAAATGTACTATATTATTTGCAAGACACTCCAAAAACATCTACATTTTACAATGAACATGTAGTACAAAATTTTAATAACCAACTACAATACAATACATAAATGTAAATTAAATCAGTCTTCGTCCGGAACTTCGTCGGAGAAAGGCTCCAGCAAGTTCAGACGAACTCCCAAGCGAAAGTTACCTAACGCGGCCGACGCCTGAACTTGTTGAAGCCCATCACGGACGATTCTTCAATTTTTCGGGCTTCCGCAAGTGTAGGCGAGAAAGCAGCGAATGATCTCTGGAGCTTTAACGAATCAACTATCAATTATGATCCGTCAAAGCATCCGGAGATCACACGTTGCTAACTTACATGCACTTACCGAAACCCTCTTCTTCGTAATCTTCTTCCCTATAAAAAAATGCATAAACATGAGTTACAATATAAGTTTAATTTTAAAAGAAGAACAAGAAGCAACTATAGAAATATTTACTTATCTTTTTCAGGCTTCGTCGTGACTCATCGTAATAGGCTTGTTCCAATCAATTAGTACCTGAAAATAACAATTCATTAGTTATCAGTATAAACATAATAAACATTTGTACGCAAAAAAAAAATATAAGAGTTGGATACTTATCTCTTTCGGGCTTCGTTGTCGTAATAGGCTTGTTCAATTTAATTCGTACCTATTCATTAGTTAGCAATATAAACATAAAAACTATTTGTACGCAAAAAAAAATATAAGAGTTGGATACTTATCTTTTTTCGTGCTTGTTTGTTGATGTGGAGTCCACGCCTCGCCAATACCTCTAATAATCCTCGCCGTCGCCGCCGCCGTTGCCGCCGCTTGTCTCCGCGCCGGTGGTGTCCTCGAAAAGGTCGTCGGGCGAGTCGCTGGCCCGCTCATCTTGGGTGCGATACTCGGCTCGAGAATCGTCGAGAAGACATTGGTACTCGAGGTTGTCGACACTCAAGTTCGAACGCTTCTCGCTCAAGGTCAAACCGCCCATGCTAAAAGCATGCTCCACCGCGACGGTCGAGACCGGGACGGCAAGGATCTCCCGAGCGATCCTCACCAACGTTGGATACGTTGGCGACACCCTCGACCACCATCTAAGGACGTTGAACTCATCTTCGTCCTCGAACTCGAAGTCGTCGACATAAAGTTATCGAGTTCTATGTAGGGGTTTTGGAAGGACCTTGGATGCTTGTTTACGTTGAGGATATCGTAGTAGTCAGCTAATCGTGAAGATCGACTACTAATAGAACTAGATTGACCACGCCCCGATCCCGATCGAGACGAGTCGTGGCCAAAATTGGGCTTATACTATTTAACGAGCTCCTTTAAAGATCCATGCGCTCGATCGAGTACGCTCTGCCAATAAATGCTATCGACTACCCTGCCCGACGATACCTTCGTATAATAGCATTCTAGTAGTCTACCCGTACCCTCTAAACACCATCTCGGATCCAATATCTTCGCTATAATGAAGACATCCGGTAACTCAAAAAAATATTTGAGCCACTTGGTAGTAATGTTTCCAGTGGCCTCGCCGACTACTGGATCAAACCGAAGCCCGTCGAGTATAATTGCGACTTTAACGCAATAATCTAACGCAAGTATGGAAGTCGGGTAATATGAACCCGACATCGCCTCGGTGGCGTCGTGAAATACTTGAAGTATCTCACATAAACTGTTAGGTACTACGATTAACAACTCTATGATCCTAGGCATGAATTCTAAGTAATTAGATCGATCGAAAAACTCAAATGAAGAACAAGAGAGAGAATTCGAGTAGAGTGAGAAAGTTACTATTGTTTCTCTCTGTAGGAATTGAACTGCAAGCCTTTCGGATCAATTTCCAAACTTTCTCTATTGATTGCGATTGATTACAAAGTATTTATACCAAACACACTTGGTCTACATATCTAACTAGTCCTAATCTAAGGACAAATATAAGAAAAGCCCCAAAATACAAGGACAACTAATGAAATCAAGCATAATTAAAATTGATATTCTACAATCTCCCCCTTTGTGCTTGATTGCGTTTCCACGCTGTTGTCCTCATCGGGCGTAGTACGACCTGCACAAGCCCAGCGCATACTCGAAGTTCCTGAGCATTTCCCTCAGCTTCAGGCACTCCTCGATGTCGTCTAACAACTCCATCAGGAGGGGTTGTTCTCTCACGAACTGATGGATTCTCAGCATCGTCTCTCGGTTGATTTCTTCCAACCTTTCCTCTATATTCCTCCTGATGACCTTGAGCGTTCCGTCGCAAAACATCTGAATCTCAGTCTTCAGCATCAACCTAGTCTTCTTGATGATTGGATTGTGGTAGGTGATGCCTAGGACTGAGCTGACGTGCACATGATTGCTTGGAAAACTTTCGATCTCAGGTCCTTTGTTGAACGGTGCGGTCATGTTGACCTTCTTCATGTTGCTCTCCAGAGCCATCTGCAGGTCATGCGCGGCGAAGTACTTGACTTGGCGCATCATGAACCGGTAGAGCCCTTCGAGGCCTTTTGACGAAGCCTTGAGGACCTTTGTACTTCTCCACGTACAGCTGATAGAGGTTGTATACCTCGTCGGCAGGGAGTACGGAAGGTCGCTCTCTCTTAGTTTCTCTCGGGTTCTGTCCATTCGCTCAATAACGTATGTTGGGGTTGGAAGTCCTCCTTTAGCACAGTAGACGCTGAGAAGCTGGCCATTCGGGGAGAGACTCTTATAGTGGCTCTTGACTTGTCCTTTAGTCATCCCCAGCCTTACATCAGGTTCAAGTTGAGTCAGCATCCAGAGGTAGGTCATCCTCTTCTGCTGATCCCAGTGAGAGATCCCTCTTAGCTCGAACTCGGTCGGCTTCTTGACCTTGTCCGGTGACCTCCAGATGTGTTCACGGACTTCTTCAAGGAAGGGTATCTCTATTCAAATATTCTCCCATGGCGTGTCGATCCGAGCTGTCCCTGACATTTGTCTTGTGGGGGAAGCCACTCGTTGTGGGATCAACTCTGGTAGCCTTGGGATATCTCGCTGGTAGTCTTCTCCTTCTTGAAGTTCTTCGTCTTCTATGAGCACGAGGTCTATCGAGGCTCGTTGTAGGAAGCGTCGAACGTCCTGAAGTTGTTGTCTTTGATGCTCATCACATGGAATGGGTCATCCACTGTCCTAAATGTACTCGTCTAAAACCGCATGTGGGTTGATGCCATGTCCAGATGGTCCCGGTTGGTCTGGAGCTGTTGAAGGAGTCGTCTGAGTTTGCTCCAGAGCGACGAGCATGGCAGCACTTGCTTCTTCTTCTGGAAGCAAGGGGCTTGTGAAGGTCGGTGGTGTGGGCGGAGGCGTCCTTAGGTGAAAGGTTGGTGGGTCTATATGGGTTAGAGTGGTGGTGCGGTGCGTGGTGTGGGTAGTTTGGGTGTGGGTTTGGGTTCCACCTGCTCCAGCGCTTGTTTGCGTTGCGCCCGAGCCTCGTCCTTGGCCACTTGTTGATGTCCGTGGCCTCTTCTCACCCTCATGAGGGTCCTGATTGTCAGGATCGTCATGTCTGCGTCTTGAGTGGGAGCTTTGGCCTCGGCAAGTTTCAGTAGGTGGCTCAGGATGATCCACCAATCGCTTATAAAGAGACTCTTCTTGAGGCGACCGGATGGAGAGGCCGATCAGGCGGGCGAGTAGGATGTCGTGGAGCTCGGTTATGGGTATGGTGTATGGGTTGATGAGGATGGATGAAGTGGCTAAAGGGTCGGTGGGTGTGGGTTGTGGAGGTGTGAGGTTGGCCTGTGACGAGGTGCCTTCGGAGATAGGTGCTTTCCCGGTGTCTCTGCGGGATGTCTCTATGGCAGTAAGAACTCTCTTCATTATTTTGTCTTCAAGCGATTGAACAGCAGCGGAGAGAGCGGCTTGGAATTGTTCGTTCGTCACAAACGGTGCGGACGCCTCCTTGGATGTTCCAGACGACTAATGTTGCTTGTTATAAACCCTTGAGCAGACACCGGCTTCTCAGGTTGGCTCACAGTTACTTGAGATTGTGACTGTATGAGACTTCCACCCAATCCTCGAGTCAAATCTTGAAGATTCTCCTCTATGGGTGTTTTGGCAGGCTCGAATTGGGCCTGCGAACCAGACACCGATAGATTTGGTTGCGGCTCAAGAATGGGCGAAGAAGTGCCAGCAACACTTGAAGAAGTGATCAGCATGGTATCTGGTGCGGTGGTGACGGCGGGGAAGAGGGACTCCAACTGTATGCTAGTCGCCTGGGAGTCCGTCTTATCAGGCTGATTTCCTCATCAGACTCCGTGTCGGACGGGGTTGCTGGGTGAGGAGTAGGGTCACGTTCAACGTCCTCAAGTGCCTGATTCGTCACCAGTGGCAGCGAGCTTTGCCCCATTTCTGCCTCGGGCTGTGCTTCTTGTAGACGAGCCTCCTCGATAGGTTCTTCAAGCACGCCTACATGCACGGGCACTTTCACTTGGAATGTTTCGGTTGGAGCTTCCTATTCCAACTCTGCCGCCACATCATCGATCAATGTGGCATCTATGTCAAGAATGTGTTCGTCCTGAGTTGGAACCTCCTGCTCTAGCTTCTGGGCCACTTCATCAATAAACATGGCCTCAGGGCTTGAGTGTTGTTGCGGGTGGGGAGGGCTAACTCCAAAATCTGTCGGGGGCCCTCGAATCATCTCCTCGGTGAGGTGATTCTTCCGGCAGTACATTCGGTATACGTCGCCTCTGGGGTCAGCGAGACGTAGAAGCACAAAAGGAATCGGCATCGACGGTTGGTCCAAGTCCGTGAGCCGTGGATTGTGAAAGAATTTAAGCCTGGGTGGTTGATAATTTCCTTCATGAGGTAGACGAGGGATGGACTCGTGCATCTCCATGACTTCCTTGATGATTACATTAAACCACCGAGCGTAGGGCACATTCTTCGATCTTCGATTCCCCTTTTGCCGAATCTGGTCTGCAAGATCATTACAGAACATCTGCGTGAAATCGTAATTTCCGGAGAATGCGAGTCATTGAAAGATCCGCAGTATTGCCATTTCTCTTGTCAAAGCCGGCATGCTTGGGCGGTAGACACTTGTTCATAATCCCGAACAGTGTTTTCCACGGATGAGGGATACCGCTGCTCTGGACCTGAGCCAGCTTGATGAGCTGCGGTTGATATCCCATCTGCATGAAATCATGCACCATTTCTGCGTCTGATGGGAGCGGGTCGTAGTTTGCGCTGTATGGCAAGTCCAGAATCATCCCGAACCGGTTCTTGTCCATATGTATGTGCCGCGTCCCAATTATGGTTGAGAAGGAAAATGCTCCATTATCCACTGCTCCTTGTATACATCCCCAGAATTGCTGGAGATAGACCATTGGCACCGATGCGGTGACCGTCAATGCATGCCAGATGGGGTGGCCTTGCAGGATAGAGACAATGATATCGTCTGGATACCAAAAGGTGCTCAGATCGAGCTGGAAATTCGTATCCTGGACCTTCAGATACAAGTTGTGGTCGTATATGTGATTATAACGAGGGTAGCGATCCATCTGAAAAATAAGAGATATAAAAGTTCATTAGTTCATAAATTTGATTTTAGTCGAAAATTGATTTAATTTCATCAAACTATAATATTGTATTAAGTCATGACATGTTTGATGAATTTTGAATTGAAATCGTGTAACATGCATATAGGATACTTGATTTTGAAAAAAAAATGTAATGGCATGATTGTAATTTCGAATTGAACATATAACGCGTGAAAAGAGTTCGAAATTTTCTAAGTATTTGATCGCGGGAAATGTCACTGTTCATGCCGAGATATTTTCGCTCGATAAATTTGGTTGTCAAATTGATTTCATATGCATTGATTTCAATTGAAATAACTCCGTTTAATTTTGCGATCGAGAAAATTTTACGCGCTAATTTTCGCTACAGTGTAAAAGACTTAGAAAAAAATCTTCTAAGTGTTGAAGTTGGAATCGTGAGACTGTAGCCGATCAATTTTACGATCGAGAAAAATTCGGCGTAAATTTACGATCGAGGAGTTATTTTCTCAGGTAAATTTACTATCGAAAAATTTTCCTCGATTGAATAAACTTTTTCGATTTAAAATTTGTCGAGCGGTACGTGATTTTCGATCCTAAGAAAAATTTTTCGCTGCGATATTTTTCTATCGAGAAATTAGACAACGAAAAAACTAAGTCGATCGTCGAGAAATTTTTCGATCAATTAAATCCTAAGCGGTGAATTTTTCGATCGAAAAATTAAGCGTTGAAATAATATAATTAATTCTATTTTCCGATAGTAAGTTTTACGCTCGATCTAATTTGCATCTAAATTGTCTATTCAGTGCTTAAGTTTTTCGCTCACAGAAAAATCCTAATTAGATTTCTCGATGGTAATTAGTTTTTCGGTCAAAATCTTCTATCTTAGCGACTAAGTCAGAATTTTATCGATCGAAAACTAATTCGATACAATCAGTATCTCAATTGAATCGGAATTCAATTAAGACTATTTGCGATCGACAAAGTACTTCGATGGCTTCAAACCTTCAAATGTCCAGTTTTATCTAAACTCAAATTAGCGTCGAAGATGCAGATTTTTCGAAGATTTATACTACCAGATTTATAAAGAACATCGAAACTATCTTATGTGCAGGCATTGATCTTAGATAAAACTCATAATCATGCCTAAATCACCATAAAATTATATACGGTTTTCTCAGTTTTGAATAACAGTCGAGAATCTAATCTTAATCATGCGAAAAACTACAAAATGCAGATGCTAATGAAGTTAAATCACACGCAAATGTCAAAAGAATCTCATTTCTACCTTAAACAGACAATTCGGTGTTGAAAATCGAAAGATTTTTGAGAAATTGGAAATGTCTGCGGAAGTTTTTCGAGAGAGAAATTTTTGCGATTTAGGGTTGCGTGAGAGAAAGTTTTTCGACTGACCAAAAAGTGAACTTTTATTAACTCGCTGTAAGTCAATGTTGGGTTTGCGATTTACATTTTGCGATTAAATGGATCAGGCCCATTACTATTTGCGCTCGAGAAATTTTTTATTCGAAAATTGCTCTTCAATTCAATTTCGCAAATTATCGCGGCTAATCAAAATCGTTCCCAACACTGTTTACGATCGAGAAACTTATGATCGCGAATTAATTCTTATATCCAGTTCTCGTTAGTAAGTACTTCTAAACATTTCAGATTGACCCCTATTCAAATAAAATCACATTGTAAAGCTCCCCCTCAGAATTAAAATAAATGCAATTAACTCCCTGTATTTTCTGTGTAGTAACGTCTATCTTCCCTGGCAGAAATTAAAAAAAACATCTGTACCACTTAGAAAAAAACGTTAGACATAATGGAGTTAATCAACAATTATTTTAGGCATTTTTTTTGAAATATTTGGTCTGTGACTAGCTCCTTTCCTTGTAGTGTCGACGTCTCACTCCTTAATTTTGTTTGAAGGAATCTGAAACGCTTAGAGAAAAACGTCAAGAATATTTGGAGCTATTGCACGATTTTATATTTGCTCCCCCTCAAATAATGCGCAAGAATTGGCTAAACATGCAAGCATATGAAATCAATTCAATTCACGAGCATATAACACACAAGTTTACCCAGTAAGCACATATACATGGTCCCCAAAAACATGTACTTAAGATATTGTGTGAGGGTAAGAGCAATGAAAAATTTATCGCATTAAAAGAATTCAGTACCAATGCAATCTAAAATCACATTTAGAATGTGCGATAACAAAATAAATTCGCATTTATTCAATTCAACACATATGAAACATAATAGTTCATGTCAGAATGTGCGAAATTTTTCCTTTCACGACTTTTTTTTCAGAAATTAAAAAATATTAGTTTTCTATATATATATGTAATTTTTTTATGTATGTAATATGTGTTTATATGGGGTTAGATTATTTTGCTTTGATCAATCGTCACACCTAAAATTTTACGAGACATTTGAAAGAAGAAAATGCCGTCAAGTCATGTCGTCAAACTAAAGTCCTAAGTTTATAGACTGGTCCATTTCGACAACTCTCACTAGGTTCGCTCTTGCACTCAATTATTTCTAACTTGGGATTTTTATATTTATATCACTCAAGTCAACACAAGCAATTTTAAGTCAATTTACCTGTGATCAAGGCATTTTTTAATCATTTCACCTAAGCGAGAGACCGTCGATTTGAATCAAAGGGTTGTAAGGGTTATAGTTTGGCTAGGACTTAGAAGGGAAGGAATTTAGAGGAAAGTGAGCTTATCTCTTCGTCATCTTCCATTTCTACATCCGTCTCCCTTTTTTTCGGCGTCTTTCTTCTTTTCAATCTTTTCTCCCTCTTTTTCTTTTAAGAACTATCCCTTTTATGCTATGCTCAAGCTGAAGCTCTGCTTCTCCACAAGGCTATAGGAGATTATCGTAGGCGAAGTTCTTCTTGTTGGTTCTCGGGCCGATACCGTGCCCCTCTTCTCTTAATCCCTAGAGAGGTTTCAGAGATTATCTTTTTGGAAAAGTTCACGGTTATGGAATTCATACCCAAGGCTGCGCTCCTCTTCTCGTTTCCCGATATAAGACCGGATTATCGTTGGAGAAGTTCACTTCGTGGTGCTCCTCTTTCCAGCCGTTCTGACGAGCATACGAGATTATCGTTGGAGAAGTTCACAGCAGGATCCATGCACCTTCTAAGAGATAGTCGGAAGGCAGGTTCCTTTGGTCTGATTTTTGCGTGTTGAGCAATACCTTCTTTTGTCATCATCCTCCTTATTTTCTCCCCCTCCTTTCTCATTTGAACAACCATCCGAAGAGTATAGAATACGGTTGAAGGCGGGGAATGGGATTTAAAGGAAGAAAAGGACATCGGAGAAGGCTCAAAATGGATGACTAAGGGCTAATGAGAGAAAGAAAAAAATTATAAGGCCGAGTGCGGAATAACCTAAGCGCCCTTATCATTTTCCTAATGATCTAAGGCAAGGTGAGTATGAAGCTAAGTATCACTAGTTAAGACAAGTAATTGATGTGTGACTCACTCGAGAAATAGATCCAAAGAAAAAAAACAAGGCTTGAATCCTCACATATGTATAGTTGCTTTGTGTCTAGTGGAGCAACCTAATGACCTTTAGACACAAGAATGCGACTTAGACTGACAAAATTAAGCAATTAAATCGATCGCATGTCGGGTTAAAATTCTAAGTGACTTTAGATCAAAGCATCGTAAAGGATTTCGTCATCCCCCTTTATTTTGTTTTATTATAAAAAAAAATTATTTATTTCACGCAAGATAAAGCATATCAGCAAAGAAAACACATAGCATAAAACATTTAGTAGCACAGAAGATCAGGTAAAGCACATATTACGGAAGATTCAACATGCCTAATTTTCCGACAAGGAATTGAAATCGTTTTTCATCCAATGCCTTGGTGAAAATGTCAGCTAGTTGGTACTCCGTGTTCACGAAATACATATCTATGGTGCATTTTTCTACATGATCTTTGATAAAGTGATATCTAATGTCTATGTGTTTTGTGCGTGAGTGATGAACAGGATTGCAAGTAACTTTGACTATCACTATATATGGGTATATTATTTAAATTGTACCCATATTCGCGAAGCTGAGTCCGCATCCACAACATCTGGGAGCAACAACTGGCGGCAGCCACGTATTCCGCTTTGGCCGTCGAAGTTGACACACAGTTCTGCTTTTTGGATGACCAGCAGACCAGCTTTTTGCCTAGAAATTGAGCGCCACCGGACGTGCTTTTCCTGTCCATTCGGCAACCTGCATAATCAGCATCAGTATAGCCGATAAGTTTGAAATTCGTACCCTTTGGATACCATAGTCCAAGGGTAGAAGTGCCCTTAAGGTAACGCAGAATCCTTTTAACCGCGAGCATATGGGTTTCTTTGGGATCGGCTTGAAAACGGGCACATAAGCAGGTGGCAAACATGATATCCGGCCGGCTCAAAGTGAGGTAGAGAAGAGATCCAATGATGCTGCGATACAGTGTGACGTCGACCGACTTGCCAGAGGGATCGGCATCCAACTTGTAGCTTGGTGACATAGGAGTGCTGAGAGGCTTGCTCTGATCTTGATGGAATTTCTTCAGAATATCCTTGATGTATTTTGTCTGACTGATGAAAATCCCATCTTCGAGTTGCCTGACTTGGAGTCCTAAGAAGAACTGCATCTCTCCATGTGACTCATCTCGAACTTGCTTTTCATTAGATCTCCAAACTTCGTGCAGAGCCGTGGAATAGTTGATCCGAAGATGATGTCGTCGACGTATACTTGAACAACCATCAGATCTTTGTCTTGCCATTTGATGAAGAGGGTTGTGTCTATCATTCCTCGTATGAATCCAGACTTCATGAGGAATTCACTCAGGACATCGTACCAAGCACGTGGGGCTTGTTTTAGTCCATAGAGAGCTTTGTCCAATCGATAGACGTGATCGGGATGTTCTTGATCAACGAAGCATTCCGGCTGAGCGACGTAGACTTCTTCTTTTAACACGCTGTTGAGAAAGGTGGTCTTAACATCCATCTGATAGACTTTGAAGTCTTTGTGAGCCGCATAAGCCAGGAGAAGACGGATAGCTTCGATTCGGGCAACATGAGCATATGTCTCGTCGTAGTCGATGCCTTCCTGTTGATTGTGTCCCTTCGCAACTAGCCTTGCTTTGTTCCGGATCACTTCACCATCTTCATTCTTCTTGTTTTAGAATACCCATTTAGTTCCGACAATTGTTTTCCTATGCAGACGGGGCACTAATGTCCACACTTGAAGACGTTCGAATTGATGAATTTCATCATGCATCGCTATTACCCAATTCGGGTCTTGAAGTGCGTTTGCTACCTTGGTAGGCTCATTTTTACTTAAGAAGCAGCTGAAGAGACTATGTTGATGACGTGTCCTCACTCCATCCGAAGGATCGCCAATTATCTGATCAACCGGGTGACCTCTAGTCCACTTGCGCTCATGAGGCAAGGTTGAAGACGATGCATCAGCCATCTGTGGGTCTAGATTTCCTGTAGTCTCTGATTGATCAATTGCTTGAGGAAGTTCCAATTCTGCACTTGGAACGATCGTCTCTGATAATTCTTCCTCAATAACCACTGTAGGTTCTTCGTTATTCAGTGACAATTCTGAATCGGGTGAGGTATGGACGTGAGAAGCACTTGGTATGTCGGTCTCGTCGGGTGGAGAATCCACTATAGGTGTAGCAGTGTGTGACCGATATACTGGCTCGAAGAGAGAGTCCAAATCGTCTAATGCAAGTCCCATTGCTTCTTCTGACGTTGAATTCGGGGTTGTTGCCATCTTCTATTGGTGCCAACACACCAGTGAAAACAGGTTCTGAACTGTTATATTCAGAAGCTATCTTGTTAGGTACGGGTCCTGAACTAAGGGTGCATGAGCCATCGGGTTAAGCACGGGTCCTGGACTGAAGTGATCAGAAGCCATATCCGCCACTTCGTGGAAAGTGACATTGTAGCTTTCTTTGATTGTGTGGTTGGACTTGATGTATACTCGGTATGCTTTCGAGGTTGAAGAATACCCGACGAAAGTGGCTTCGAATGCTTTAAGGTCCAACTTAGCACGTTGCTCTCGGTCGTTCGCCACAAAGCACTTGCACCCGAAGACTTTAAAGAATGAGATGTTGGGTACTCGTTTGTTGATAATTTCGTATGGAGTCTTGTCAAAGCGCTTGTGAACCACCGTCCTGTTTTGAGTGAAACAGGCGGTATTTACTACTTCCGCCTAGAGAAAATGTGGAAGACCAGAGTGGATGAGCATCGTACGCGCGGCTTCCACTAGAGTTCTGTTCTTTTGTTCGACTACCCCATTCTGTTGAGGAGTCTTGGCGGCTGAAAATTGTTGACTTATTCCAAGTTTCTGATAAAATTCACTGAGACATTTGTTCTTGAACTCAGTGCCATTGTCTGTTCGAATGACTTGGATAGTCTGCTGCAGCAAATTTTGAGTAATGTTCACGAAATTGACGATCAAGTACCATGTCTCATCTTTTGTTCAGAGGAACCTTGTCCATGTGTAGCGAGAGTAGTCATCGACTATGACCAGCAGATACTTGCGTCCATTTATACTTTGTTTCTTCATCGGGCCACAGAGGTCCATATGTAGCAGTTTCAGAGGACGTGATGTATAGGCCACTTGTTTGATATGATGAGATGCTCGCTTCATTTTTCCTAATTGGCACGTCGAACATTGATGCTCCTTTTGTAAAGTTATAGTTTGAGACCATGAACCAACTTTTTCGTTGAGAGATGTTGAAGAGCTTTGATGTTTAGATGAGACATGCGTTGATGCCATAAGCTGTTCCTCTGAATTACAGTCTAAGAGATGAGGCAAATAGTTGTCGAGGGCCGCACGGATGTCAGGTTTATCGTGTATAGGTTGGATTTCCGAAGTCCATATAGGAGTTCTGTGTCCTGACTGTCCAAAATTCTGCACCGGTCAGCATGAAAGACCACCTGGAACCCTTTGTCACAGAACTGGCCTATACTGAACAAGTTATGGCGGAGGCCTTCGACGTAGGAGACATCTTTTATAGTCAGATTCTCAAGAATGATATCCCCAAGTCCTAGAATCGGGGCTGAATCGTTGTTTCCAAACCTGACTTTTCCATTCAGTCGTTCTTGATAGTTGCTCAGCAGCTCTTGATTTTCCCTCATGTGTGTGGAGCAACCAGAATCGAGGTACCACACATGATGGATCTGCAAAAACAAGTTAGAGAGCTTTAGGTACACATTTAAGCATGGGTCCTCTCAGATTAGCAGATTTAATTTTTGGTTCAGATATGATTCCTAAATTATTACTTGAGGGAGTTCTAATAACCCATATCACTTTCGCAGATGGTTTTGGGTGTTGCCTCTTTAGGTGACTTGGCCTTTTTGGCTTTTGTCGTCCTAGGCGGAGATTTAGGAATCCATTTGGGTTGAACCTTGCAGGGAAGGTTAATTGCAGCACGTACAAATGCTTTGGTAGGCTTGACTGCAGAAAAGATCTTTTCTTGTGATAATCTCCTAAGGTGCTTGGGGGATTTAATCTCTACGGGATACCTTAGGTGAGGACAGGCATGTACGGCGCCATAAGCTTTCTTTATGGCTGGATCTTATTTCCTACGAGTCTTCCTAGTGGCATTTGTTTCAGAATGATTATGTTTAGCTTGTGAAGTAGAGCCTATTTCGTAGTTGGTGCTTCTAAAGGTTATGGGCTGGAGAGTACACGTAGAAGCAATTACTCTAAGCGAAGAAATGGCTCCTTTATTTCTACGTGTGTCATTTATTCGTACAGAAGTAGTAACATTCTTAAGCATACTCAAATCTACTTGCTCCTTCTTAAGACTAGACACTCTCGCCTTCGATTCTAGTGTTTGCCCTACGCTCCCTGTAGACGTAGGTAAAGTAACTTTAGTCTTAGCACTCTTAACAGAATTATTAAAACACTTTTGATCTTTCGAAGGTGATTTTTCGATTTTCACGCTTTGCAGTATAACGTGTGAGGTAGTTTGGGAGGATGTGGAAGCTTTGAGATTTTTCATCTCTTTTAAGAAATTTTTCTTTTCAGCTTCGAAATTCTCTCTTTCTTTGTCTAGTTTAGCTTGAGATTCCTATCTGTTTTATTAGAGGAGGTATGTAGAGAGAATTTTTATAATGAACGTCTTTGACTTCCTCGTTGTGTGCTTGAGATTCAGGAGGTAGGACTTGAACTAAATCACATACAGGTGTTAAAGAAGTTTTCATATTTCTGTCTCTTTCATTTACTTCAGTGTAGTCAAAGGGGATCTCAGGCCCATGTGAGGCTTTTCATGATTCATAATTATTTTGGTACGTCGATTCAGTGAATCCTCTAAGAGAGGTTACTCCTAAATCCATGTGCTTAATATCATATATTTCTTTCTTCCGAAGAACACGTGGGTTAGTGAAACCTATGCCTTCTATAGGATTATAGAACTCTATATCCTTGGGCTTGTTCAAAAATATCATCTGTTCGGATTGTCCCCTACGCGTAACTATATCATCTAATTTCTTAATTTTAGCATATAGTTTCTTGCGTTCCTCACCTAGGAGAGCATAATTATTTTCTACCGTCAGTTTGGCGGCTTGACAGGCGTCTAGTTCTTTACTAAGCTCACTAACCTTAGCATTTGATATTTCTAATTGAGCTTCTAAGTTAGTGATCTTAGTGGTAGCTTCGGTTATCCTACAATTTAGGGTGGCTTTCTCATTGAGATTTCTAACCAAGCTATTGTAGTTATTTGCTAGCCTATCTTCTAACTCCTTAATCTTTTCGCTATGCTGTCCTATTTGAGGTTGACTAGTCTCTCTAGAATGTAGGCTCTTAGTAAGTTTTTCTATTTTAACACTAGAGCTCCTAAGTTCTGATTCGATACTATTTATCCTCTCCTGAGACCTAGAAAGTTTATCCTCTACTTCCCTAATACTTTTCTGCTCACGTTTCATGTTAGCATATTGTTTTTTATATGAATCTAACATGGTCAATAATGTGGAAAGTAGGTCTACCTCTTGTGAAGAGATGGATTCGTTTTCGTCGTCCGTATGATTGGCAGTTTCAGCATCCGATTCATTGTCGAGATGGGCCATGAGGGCTAAATTCTCTTCTTCAGAACTCGACGTGTCCTCGAGCCATTGGTCTTGTCATGAGAGCTACTCCAGCTTCCTTCTGTTTAGTCAATTGGAGCTTCGTGGAGTAGTAGTTGGCATCTCTCTTCTTCGGAAGAGTGCACTCTCTGACAAAGTGACCTGGCTTGCCACAGTTGAAGCATTTGTTAGCTCTTTTGAGTTCCTGACTTCGGAGCTCTCTGGAGCACGTTCTTTGTTTTTAGAGCTTGTAGTCTGAAGTCGGTTGGCTGAGGTTGAAGAGTTCTTCTTGAAGTACTTCTTACTCATCATTTTTCCTATTTGAGCCAACTGCTTTCCTAGAGCTTTCATGTTTGGCTCAACGTCGGAGTCCGACTCTTCTTCCGACTCTGAAGGAGATGGAGGCCTAACGATCTTTTCTTTTCTTGATTTTGAGCTCCTCTTCTCCGAGACTAAGGCAACAGTGTCTTCGATCTGTTTGCCCTTCTGCTCCTTTTGAATCTCGCTTATATCATCCTCATGTTGTGCGAGATTGTCAAACACGGCATGGATATCCAACTCCTCTATATCTTTATTCTGTCGAATTTGAGTGGTATTTTCTTCCATTCCGCGGGCAGAGAAGAGAGAAATCTGATGTTTGTCTCCATATTGGTCTTCGTGATTTCTATCTTCCTCATCTCGTTGAGAAGAGTGAGGTATCTTTGGTAGATCTCATATAGACTCTCATCCGGCTTTGCTTTGAAGGAGTCGTAAGCAGTGAGAATGTTCGCCTTTTTGGCCTTTATGCCAACTTCCGTCCTCTGCGTCATCTTATGCAGTTCATCCACATTCCTTTAGCCGATGAAAGGCTATCAATCTGTCTATATATGTCGTTGGGGATGCCCTGCATGAGGGTATTCATGGCTACTAGATCAGCCTTAGCTCGAGCCCTCTCCTCGATTGAGTACTCCCTATGCTCCTTCAGTCGCCTAGATGCGGGAATTTGAGAGGTTACCGATTCATCACCGGGGACATTCACCCAAAACTATGCGGGTCCCTCTTCTAGTGATTTCAGCAAATTCTCGGCTTGATCTTTTAAAGCGATTAAATTGAGGAAGCGGCTTCTCCAAACGGTATATTCACCTCGTTGCAAAATCGGCGGACGGTTGTCATTTTCGAGAGAATATGCATCCATTTTGTGTTGTAGTTGAGTTGTTGAAGGATCTTCGTTAAGTGTTTTGAACGTTTGAAGATGATATAATGTGCTTCACAAGTGACAAAGTTCGTTAGTAGCGTTTGATTCGAAAAAAGTTCGAGAATTATTTTCGATTCAATCTTTAAAGTTTGATCGAAAATAATTTCGTCGAAATAGACTATAATGTGTACTGTTCTCGTGCGAGAAAGTCTGTCAGCGAAATATTTTTCGAGCGAAATAAATTGCCCAAAATCGTTCGGTCGAGAAAAATTTCCAGATCGTGAATTTATTTCGATCGTAAAGAAACAGTACGTTAGTAAGTTTCTTGACAAGTCAAAATAAACTGTTGACTAGAAAGTTTCTCGCGTGTAAGTGATTTTTAGCTTGTCTGACCGAAAATATTTTTCGAGAGAAAGTGTTTACGCGTGCAAAGTCAAAATTGGTCTTCCTCGAAAAAGATTTTCGCTGAATAATGCTCGAGAAATCTTTTTAACAAAATCGTTTCTAGTGTTGACGATTCTAGCGCTGACTTCGTATTCTGACCGAGAAAAATTCCCGCGCCAAGTTTTTTTTCTCTTCGATCGAGAAATTAATCCGATCGTAAACCTAGCGAGAAAAATTAGAACGATCGAGAAAAATCACAGAATACGATTAACACATATTCAAGCAAAAACAACGAATTAGACAGTGAAATTTCAGGTAATTGCTCGCAATCATTTACTAACTACGCACGAACAAGCAATTAAACACGTTATGAAGCAAAGGATGTCGAATTTGATCAAAATCAGAACGTGTTATTCATGTTCTTCGCAACCAGTAAATCATAGAATCGATTTAATCCTAAAAAACGAAGTTCAAAACGGCTACAAATCTGATCGCAATCATCATTTAACACTTAAACGAGCACAGAAACATCAAATTCAACTCAATTAAGCACAGAATTAAGCTATTGGATCGAAAAAAAAATTTCGCGCCAAACTGTTCTTCGATGAACAGTAAACTGAAAATGATTTTCGATCCAAATCCAACAATTTTTGATTCAAAACAGAACGAATTTGCTCTGATACCAATTGTTAGGTCCTACGATTAACAACTCTATGATCCTAGGCATGAATTCTAAGTAATTCGATGATAATGATTGACATTAAGATTCGATCGAAAAACTCAAATTAAGAACAAGAGAGAGAATTCGAGTAGAGTGAGAAAGTTACTATTGTTTCTCTCTCTGGGAATTGAATTGCAAGCCTTTCGGATCAATTTCCAAAACTTTCTCTATTGATTGCGATTGATTACAAAGTATTGATACCAAACACACTTGGTATAAATATCTAACTAGTCCTAATCTAAGGACAAATATAAGAAAAGCCCCAAAATACAAGGACAACTAATGAAATCAAGCACAATTAAAATTGATACTCTACATAAACCGTTGCACGGGTCCCACATCTCCGGAACTAAAATGTACGGCAACACTCTGTTTTCGGCAAAGAAGTCGCACAAAGGTTAAGTATGTGGCAAAAACAACGCACGTGGAAAACCGTCCTCCGACTAACGGCTGACAATACTCCTTCAACCGTTCAATGCTCGCGTTGTTTGCGCTCGCATTGTCGAACGATACTGAAAAGACTTTGTTGACTATCCTATACTCTGATAAGATCGTCCTAAGCTTGATCGCAATGTTTTGCGCCGTGTGCGCTTCATGGAACTCCCTATATGTGATCAAGCGCTTTTGTATCGTCCACGAATCATCGACCCAGTGGCATGTCACGCCCATGTATGATGAACGTTCCCAATGATCGCTTCATATATCGGAGCAAATCGACACGTTAGTTCCTAATTACCTAATAAAGCTACTAAGTCGCGCTTAAGCGCGATTACTGTCTTCCTTGTATCCCGCGTCAGGGTGCTCCTCGAAACCTTCTTCGCGAGGGTTGTATGCGGTTTTGATCCAATGCTCGTAGATCATATCATCGGCAAATCGAAATGGTAGGTGCTTCGCGGCTACGAACTTGGCAAGCTCCCGTCGCACAACATCCTCGTTGTAATGAAACAACGACGTTGCGCTTCCGGTCCCGACACGGACGAGTCCGTTCTGCCGAACATTTGCTGTTGGTTTTGACCTATACCTAATTTAGTCGGGTGTTTCGAACGGAGATGGGAAGTCATCGACCCATATCCACCCCCTTTCTAAAATTATATTCCCTACCACAGTAGTTACAAATAGCTTTAAATTGGTTAACTATACTAGTAGGTACCTTCTTGAAGTGTACCGCGAAGAAGTCCGACTGTAGCCGCCGGGCGGCGCTGGTTTGCGTTGGAGCTTCCTCCTCCGCCTCCGCCTCCATATGTTGCGTGGCATGCGAGCTTGCTCCCGGCGATGGTTCGAACCCGGCCGCGTCCTCGTTCAAGTCATCGCCGAGCACGCCGGCGAGATCCAACAACTCGTTCGGGTCGTATTGTTGGCAGTCATCTTGCGATGAACTACCAACGACTTGCTTCCCTTTGCTGGCCCTCGATGCACGAGAACCACGTCGGCCACCACCACGATCCATCTAAAAATACTCTACACACGGCGGGTACGAAAAATATGATTAGATAAAAAACTGAAAGCGGCCAAAAAAAGATACCAAGCGGCGGGGCGAAACGTCGGTGCGGCGGCTGTCGGCGTGGGCGGCGGGGGGCACGGCAGCGTGTGGGAGACGCGGTGGCGGCGCGGCGGTGGTGCGGCGGCAGCAGTGGGCGGCGGTGGTGGGCTGCGGTGGCGGCGGCGGCAGCGGTGGGCGGCGGCGGCGGCGGTGGTGGGCGGAAGTGGAGGCGCGCGCGCGCGAGAGAGAGAGAGAGAGAGAGAGAGAGAGAGAGAGAGAGAGAGAGAGAGAGAGAGAGTGAGAGAGATAGAGAGCTAGAGAGAGATTGAGAGTTGTGTGTGTGTGTGGGGGGGGGGGGGGATTTAAAGAATTTTTTTTAGCAGTTGTGACCGGCAGTTTGTCTGGTTAACCGCCGGTTACAACGGCTAATTCCTTTGTTTTTTTAAACACGGCGGCAAAATTCAAATTTTGAATTTTTAAATTTTTTTTAAATATGTAAACCTCCGGTTAACCGCCTAACCGGCGGTTGGCGGGTGGTCAAATGGACCAACCGCCACGTAACCGCCCATTTACGGTTGCCGGTTACGGTTGTTGTCGGTTACGGCGGTTTGACGATTCAACCGCCGGTTACGGTTGATTTTGGGCATGTCTAGTCAAGAGGTGAATGAAAGTGTGGTTTTATTCTTGCTTTTCCGTGAAAGCATCTGTGTTTGGTACGTCAATATAGTAACAGTTCATACATATAACATATATTAGAATAAACAGCAAACATGGTACTCAAAACATATCACAATCTCACTATTGGTGTTCAAACTTTTAATATGATCTTTTAGTTCTCGAACTTTGCAAAATCCTTCATTTTTGGTTCCTTTGACCTAAATAACCTGTTAAAGAACTAAAAGAGAGCGGATTTGCAACATGAACTAAAACGCCTTTAAAAGTTTGAGTACCAACAATTAGAATTTTTATTTATATTTACATGATATTGCGTAAAATTGATATAAATTCATCTTTGATCACGAAGAGATTTTTGAATATTCAAAATATACTTCAACATAATTACATCGTAATCATGGATACTTCTTGAAAAAGAAGGTAAAAAATATGTACAAAAAAATTAATTGTTGGTACTCAAACTTAAAAAAATTTCAATGTGTCCGTTGGAATACATCATGGAAAAAATAAAAGAAATTACCGTGGTGGTTGAAGCTGAATTTTATATCTAGTTTATAAATCAAAATTTTAAATCATGGGTGCTCATGAACTTTGCAAAATTTTCTCTTTTTGTTCTTTCACCCGCTCTTTAGGTCAAAGGAATAAAAAATGGTGGTTTTGCAAACTTCAGGAACCAAAGTGTCACTTTTAAAAGTTTGCGCACTAACAGTGAGACTTTAATATAATTTAAGCATCGTTTTTGTCCTTTACTCTATATATTATAATCTTAAAAGGCCAATCCATGAGAAACTGATTTTTCCTGAGTAATTTACCAGACAACTAATACAAATTTCTGCAGTCCCAGAAAGAGATTCTGTTGGCCATCTTTTGCATTATTTCAGTACCAAGCAATAAAAAAAGACTACAAACACGATGTTTACCAGTGACTTGATAACTTCAATTCGTCTTCAATCTTCGAAGGAAAGAACAAAAAGATCCCCTCACTTCTCTTTCTCGTCTTCACCGTCCTCCAAAACCTCGCTCGAAAAAGCGCCGGGATTCGACTTTATGCACTTCTGCAAAGCCACGAAGGGATGAACACAGTCTGAACCTTTCTCCTCGGCGGTGCTCTTCAGAAAACAAACGAAAGCATCGGAGAATTGGGTCCCACAAGGACCGTTAAGCAGAGGAGCAACGCAAGGGCAGTCCAAGGCTCTCTTTGCCTTAGCTTCTAAGGATTGATCTTCATCAATTTCATCGCCATAAGCAGCAGCTTCGGCTAATAAAGAATCCAACGAATTGCCTTCAGCGTTTCCCTTTGAAGGCGGGCTTGAAATCGGTGGATTGCTTCGATCCTCTTCTTGGGTTGTAGTAGAGCTCTCTGCTTGCCCCATTACTTACTACAATGGGGATTTAGAAGGTTCATCGCAAAATTATAGGTATAGCAAATCGACGAACAATTCTTCACGGCTACTGAATGAATGAACTTGGTGCTAGTTATAGTTGTAGAGTTTTCTAATAGAAATAACGTTACGGGCACGCCATACCGTGATTTATAGTTATCAGAAAAGTGAGTGTAAGTATCATAAAAGCACTTCAATTTTACCCACACAGATAAGAAGAGTATCTACGAAAGTGATACGATGTTTAACATAGGATGTTGTCTGTCTGTAGTCCAGGCACAGAAAGGCGTTGTAGTGTTGTTAAAGCCTCTGTTAATGCTCCAATCATAGGTGACAAAAAAACACTACTAAATGTATAAAGGGAACCTATTGGTGCCAGAAGTAGAGTTTAATATATGCATAAGAATCGATTCGACTTTCAAGATCGAGAAAAGGCCTAAAAACTTGTTCCTTTTTGTTCCATTTTTGTCCATTCATATGTAATTTGACAATTAGAATAAGTGAGCTGGAATGGGTGAGCAATGGTAACAATAGACGTTCTATCAAACAGCTTGTGAGCATAAAGATCCAGCTCGCGAGAAAACTAAAATAGCTCCGACAACAATGAAGATGATCATTGACTCACAAATTATGAATTTACATACCTCTTCTGTTGAGAAAATCCCAAGAGGTGAAGTCAAGAAGCAGAAGAATTGATTGAGATGAGATCAGATGGGGAGAAGGTTAGCTATTTTTTGTGGATCTTCGCGGGCTCAGTTTGATTAGTCTCGTTCTTGTTATTTATAATTAATTAAGCCGAAAACTGATGCAACAAAATAACTTTTAAAAACTAACAATACTGCTCCTGAATTTCAAAAACATAAACTTTGAGCACCTGTAGAAGTTTTTGTGTCTATTATCATCCCCAAATTAATAGTTAAAGAAAAAGGCAACTTGAAGATAAGAATGAAATTACTATCTAATATATATTGTACAAAAATAGACTCAAATTAAAGATAGGAAGGCTTATGAAGACGGGAAAACGTCTTCTAGAAATTTAATGGTAGTTTTCAGTATCCATGTATGGTCACTAAAGCTTATCATTAACGCGCATTTTCTTGAAATTTTCCCTATTATTTCTTAAAAGATTGACCACACGTGACGTTGGAAAGCTTGATTAATATCCATTTCTTGAAATTTTCTGTCCTTTTACTGTGAAAATATCGTCTAATACATTGGCCGAAATCTTGAAATCAAAACTCAACAACAAAGAAAATCTTACCTTTCTGCAAAAAATTTTAGCTTTCCTCCAACAGTTGCAAAATTTTAGATTTTTCAAAATCACAAATTCGATGGCTCATTACTCTCTCAATATCACAAAAAGTTAAATATATTAATAATATGTACAAAAAAAGCTTGCTTACATTTCTCCCCCAGAAGTTGCAAGAGGAAACGACAACGTAAAATGAGATTTTGCCTCCGTCGATGTCAAACTCAGTCGTGCGCATCACCAGTTAAGCTCCAAAAACAGACTTTCATTTATTTCCCTCAAAGATTCACTTTTTTTTTCTCTGCGTCTGAGTGATTGCTGGGGTCTAAAGCTGTTTGTAGAAGAGAACATAAGCTTGGTCGTGTAGAACTTTGCTCGTGCTGATAGGTATAATCGAAGAGTCGTCAAATCGTAACCACTGGCCATTAGCATAACGTGCATCTGCTGTGTAATGACCCCTCGATGCTTCTCTTCCGTGATGTGTGATTGTTGAAACAAGCTCGTATTTTCGACCCTGCAAAGTTCTTACAAGTTAAACTGATTTATCTTCAGAGATAATAATGTATTCATCTTCAGTCATTAACATAGAATGTAATGTAACGTAAACCAAGGTTACCTCAGCAGGAGAGACAAGAAGATCACGGTTTAGGACAAGTTCAAGAGGAAACCGAACAGGCTTGAGCAGTTTGGTGCTACCCTTTTCACCATAGCCAAATCGCATTAAATGTAGTATCATTACTTTGGGAAGTGTCTGTATCTTCAAAGACTTTTTGGCGGTCACCACCTCACCCTGAATTTTAATAGTAAATTTAGACCACTTAATCTAAGTTAGACAGCATTTAGACTACCTAATCTTAGTTAAATTGCAATTATTTAATCGATAAAGAATTCACAAAGTCACTCAATTATCTATGAACAAGGCTGGGATATTACTTATTTTTCTTAAAATGGTTAATGACGGAGAAAGAAAGCAAGAACAAATAGCATCATAATGACGTGATATGAAGGGCATTAACCTTAGCAGCAGATGCCCGATAACCATCAAGAGCTTCAGGGGCGGAAAATAGGTAAAGAGCATCTTCAATAGTCTTAACACGTTCATGAGAAATCTCTACATGGAGCAAAAGAAAAGGCTGGACAGTGGCAGAAGCTTTGTTACCTGTCCACAAAATTACAACCACAAAAACAAATTATATACATCACAGGACAACATTTTAGAAGTAATCCTATCCACATACACATTATTGATGGTACAAATTGCAGATTGGAAATTAATCATCATATTAGCTTTCCACGGACGGGGTGGCTTTTCGATTTCTACTTCTAGAGGTTTACATAGCATTGGTCCCCTGGCTAGCTGCCCTCTCGACCTACACTAAACATACGGTAATTCACCTAGCTAGATGATAACTTCGTTTACTAGTGAACAATGCAACTAAAGCATGCCTTCTATTGCCAGGGAAAAGATAATCAAGTAGTCTAAAAACATTGATAATTACTTAATATCACGTTTTATATAACATATGCCAGATGAAGGGTCCTTCGAATGTTCATCTAGAGGTGTTTCACTAGTAAACAACAGGCGTTCACCAAGCAAACAAATGGTCCAATACAATGTTGGAACTTAGGCGGTGTCATAAAATTTGGCATAGGATATTTTTAGCTTGCACAAGTGCCTTGACACAATGACCAGTCACGTCAGGATGCAGGAATGATATATTTCACAATAGGATGTATTAACATTGTTATCATAACAAGAGAAGAAAACTGAGGAGATTCATTAAACCAAGTGAAAAATGTTACCTCTTGCCTTAACAACACTTCTCAATTGTCCTCCGAAAATTGAGCTGAGTTCTGACTGAACAAACGACTGCGTTCGTGTCACTGCAGATTTATTTTTCGGGCCCACAGTTTCCCATTCATCATCATCAGAGGCAGAAACCAGAGTAGAGTTTCCTCCATTTAAGCGGGCTGGCCCCTCAAGCTTTAGCAACTCATCATGCATTTGATGGATGATAAAACTAAGAAACTCCTGTGCATCTTCTTGTCTACAAAACATAATTCGTAAGAATGGTAAATGCTGATTTATGCAACACATGGAATGCTATAAGAAATAATTGACTAAATCGATATTCAGAAAAATACAAAGTGAAAGGGTTTCGACGAAAACACAAACCTTGGCCTTCCAGACATGCTACAAGGGACCTCGGGAGTAAATTTCTTGAGCACGACTTCAAACATTTTAGGACTGAAAGATTTACCAGTTTCGAGCACATTCACATCAGTCTTCTTTGCCTTAGCTCCATTCGGCACATCAAATTCACCAATGAACTCGACAAATGCAGCTATTGTCGGACAGGCATCCTATGAACAAAAAAAAGGAAAAAAATGTTAACTTGACTTGCACCCTAGAACAACTCCGATGGGCCATTTCCAAAAATATAATGTAGAAAAGTTGAAACCTTTTTGACATTGCTATTTTTTAGTCCCCGTAAAAGCAGAACAAATGTAGAACAAGACAATAGAGCTTGTAATGTCGCATTAACGAAACATAGGTTCCCAGAGTTGATAAGCCCACGAGGTAATATTCCCTGAGTAGCTAAAACTGGAGCATCCATTCTCAAACGATACACATCATCATGTACTATAGCCGAGGAGGTAATGATGGACCCATTTGTCTTAATCCCATCGTGACTAGACACCTCCTTACTTTTGAGGGATCCATTTTCATTTTCAGAAATGGTCAATTTCTGAAAATTGCTTCCATCAATCATTTTCTGGTTCTCCTTGCAGAATGCCTCTGATTTAAGTGCTTTCCCATTTTCCTCAAGTGGACGGTTCACGTCCTCATTGGCATCATGGTGGGCGAGCTTTGGAACATAGACTGGTTCAACTTTTGCTTGATTAGTGGTCTGGGTAACTTTGGGCGTCTTATTTAGCAAAGAGCGGGTCTCATCCTCCGTGAATGATCCAAAAACTAACAACTAAAGAAAGAAGGAAATAGATATTACAATACAACATAGAACATTACAAGGCACGACCTTTACATTATGTTGTGATAAATTACATCTATCAAGATACGAGAATTCATAATCACCTACAGAAATTTTCCTAATCTTCCACACGTCATATCGTTAAATATGCATTATGCTGCTATTTATACAATATAAATAAATAATTGAAGGCAGCATCTTAACGCATATTTCGATTGCTAAGTCCTTTCTTGACTTTCAATAAAGGATCCACACGGTATATCCAAACTGAAGTATCATAGTTTTTCCATGCTAATAACTTCAAATAATTAAACACACTACGGCATCGGATGCATTAACCCTTAAATATATATGTTGATAAATTCGTCTGCTTTTTTTCATTATATGGAGCAGAGAGATAAAGGGCCTATTTAGGACCACCAAAGAAAATATATACTGAACGCCATTATAAATGAATCCCTTTTACATTTATAAACAATTGCCAAACACCAGACTGAAGCACAAAGCCATGAAGCAAAAACAAAATCAACACCTTTATCAGGACATGGAAAGGATTTCAGGGTAAGAAAACCACAGAAATCCCTATCGAAATATCAAATCAGATAAACTAACCATGGATGGTTCGGTCATGACAACGAACTCAAAACACTTGTTCGAATTAGGGACACAACCAGCGATGAATTATTCAAAAAAAGGTCAGATTTCGTGAAAATCGATTTCACGTGAGCGTGAGACCAACCCAAAGATAACGGATTAATCCCTCGCAGTAGAATCCCGCGTTTTAGTTTGGCGTACGAGATTTTACTCAGAAATGAAGGCTTTAGTTTTAGGTTTTTGTCCGTAAATCTCAATATATATGGAGAGAGCACTTGAATCAGTGTTATTATTCTATATTAACTAGGTTATGCCCGTGCGATGCACGGGTAGGGATGTCAACGGGGCGGGGCGGGGCGGGGCCGGGGATTAGGTCCCCATCCCCGTCCCCGCGTCGACGGGGAATCCCCATCCCCGTCCCCACGAACTTAACGGGGAAAAATTCGTCCCCATCCCCATCCCCGTCGGGTCCCCGCCCCCGCGGGGATTCCCCGTCCCCACGATTTTTTTTAAAAAAAAAATGTATTTTCATTATAATATAAATTGGAAATATTATTTATACTATATTTTAAATAATATTTATATTATAGTTATAAAATAATGAGTAAAGAATATTATTTTAAACTAAAATTATATAAACTATGTATAAAAAATATTATTTAGATATTATTTAAGTTATAAAATATTTAAATAATATCAATGGCGGGGACGGGGCGGGGATCCCCGCGGGGCGGGGACTATGATCCCCGTCCCCGCCCCGTCCCCGCCTACGGGGACAAAAAATTCCCCATCCCCGCCTCGCGGGGATTAACATTCGGGGATTCCCCGCCCCGTTCGGGGCGGATCCCCGCCCCATTGACAAGCCTATGCACAGGACGCTGCATGTCTGGTATGTGATCTTTGTCGTTAAATTTTCTTATTGGTAAAACATATGGGGATTACAATTAATATGCAGTACGTACACAGTTAACGTAAGGGAGGAAAATTTGGATGTCATTCAACGTGTGGTTGTAATACAAGTTCACCAAGTTGTTTCCACACTGTCGGCCATTCATACATTAGGCTTCTACATTCATACAATAAGATATCCTTTTACCTAGTCAATGGATAGTATATCATATCATAGAATTGCATTTAGACAGAAATACAGTCATACAGCTATGTATCAATTTTAATCGTATTGTAAAGTGATGTGACATTTGCGTCAATATTATTTGCTTAAATTTAGTTGTCCGCAAAATTCCGTAGAAATGGGTAAAACTGGCATTCACAAACATAAAGACATAGTCATTATTGTGAAAATACAGGTTTCAGTCGAAATTAAGGAAATTATATTACATTATAGTATTTCATATCATGTTAAAATTATAATATTTGCAGTCATAAGTGATACATAGGGAACTGTCATACACCACGTAATTCATACGCGAATGAAGCTCGTAAAGTCCCGGGAGTCGTATTCTTATATTTCTGAGTTCTGGCCCTTGTGGAAGTCTTCATACATTACGAAATTCATTGCAGTCTTACACACTTCCGTAAAGCCGCTGCTTTACCTTCTTGATTTGCCCGAATTTACCTGTAGTCATACACCCCGCAATCTTAAATGTTGAGTCCCGCAATTTGTAGTTGTAGCACACTCATTAAGCTCGAACCTAGGCGCATTCTTACATTCATGTATGCAGTCATAATTGATACACAGGGAACTGTCATACACCATGTAATTCATATCTGGATGAAGCCCCTAAAGTCACATAAGTCGTTTTCTTATATTCCTAAGTGCAGTCTTACACTTCGAAAGTATTCACACTTTACGAAATTCACTGCAGTCTTTCATCGGCATCATTGAACATTTGCCTCTACGGGTGGCACCACCCATACAGCTTCACTGTCGTCGTGCCTTGAATAAGGGTATCCTCCTAGTCCCAAACACACGTTGTTTTCACGGCTCGTTGTATTATGTGACATGGTACTATGTTATGTTATATTATGTTATATTACTCGTAATATTTTGTTTTATAGTATAATGTTTTTATATTTTATTATATTATATCACGTTATAATATATTATCTTGTACTATATTTTATTATATTATACAATATTTTCTCGTGTTACAATACTATTTTAAACTATAGTATAGCGTATATTATATAATACTATTATATGTATGTTATATACAATACTTTGTACTATATTATATTATACTACAATATCTTATATTATATTATTTTATATGTTGTAATATATTATGTTATTATTTTATTATGTTATATTTTATTGTATTATTATATGTACAATTTTATTTTACCTTATATAAATACTATTTTAAACAATATTGTATCATATTAACTTATTTTATATTATACTATTATATATATGTATACAATACTTTATACTATATTATTTTATACTAAAATATACTAAATTATATTATATATGTTGTATTATATTATGTCTTACGTTATTAGGTTATATTATATTGTCTTATTATATGTAGTATTTTATTTTACCTTATATAATATTATGTTATCTTATTTTATATAATATAACATAATACAAATATTAAATTATATTACTTTATAGTAGATCATATCATGTTAAAATTATATTATTTGCAGTCATAAATAATACATAGGGAACTGTCATACACCACGTAATTCATACGCGAATGAAGCTCGTAAAGTCACGGGAGTCGTATTCTTATATTTCTGAGTTCTGACACTTGTGGAAGTCTTCATACATTACAAAATTCACTGCAGTCTTACACTTCCGTAAAGTCGCTGCTTTACCTTCTTAATTTGCCCGAATTTACCTGTAGCCATACACCCCGCAATCTTAAATGTTGAGTCCCGCAGTGCACTCATTAAGCTCGAACCTAGCGCATTCTTACATTCATGTATGCAGTCATAATTGATACACAGGGAACTGTCATACACCATGTGATTCATATCTGGATGAAGCTCCTAAAGTCACAGAAGTCGTTTTCTTATATTCACGAGTGCAGTCTACACTTCGGAAGTATTCACACTTTACGAAATTCACTGCAGTCTTTTGCCGGCATCATTGAACATTTGCCTCTACGGGTGGCAGCAGCCATACAGCTTCACTGTCGTCGTGCCTTGAATAAGGGTATCCTCCTAGTCCCAAATATCACGGCTCGTTATATTATGTGACATGGTATTACGTTATGTTATATTATGTTATATTACTCGTAATATATTATTTTATAGTATAACGTTTTTATATTTTATTATATTATATCACGTTATATTATAGTATCTTGTACTATATTTTATTTTATTATACTATGTTTTCTCGTGTTACAATACTATTTTAAACTATATTATAGCGTATTAAATTATATTATATAATACTATTATATATATGTTATATGCAATACTTTGTACTATATTATATTATACTACATTATCTTATATTATATTATTTTATATGTTGTAATATATTATGTTATTATTTTATTACGTTATATTATATTGTATTATTATATGTAGTATTTTATTTTACCTTATATAAATACTATTTTAAACAATATTGTATCATATTAACTTATTTTATATTATACTATTATATATATGTATACAATACTTTATACTATATTATATTATACTAAAATATACTAAATTATATTATTATATATGTTGTATTATATTATGTTCTTATATTATTATGTCATATTATATTGTATTATTATATGTAGCATTTTATTTTACCTTATATAATATTATGTTATCTTATTTTATATAATATAATATAATAGAAATATTAAATATATTACTTTATAGTAGATCATATCATGTTAAAATTATATTATTTGCAGTCAAAAGTGATACATAGGGAACTGTCATACACCACGTAATTCATACGCGAATGAAGCTCGTAAAGTCACGGGAGTCGTATTCTTATATCTCTGAGTTCTGACACTTGTGGAAGTCTTCATACATTATAAAATTCACTGCAGTCTTACACTTCCGTAAAGCCGCTGCTTTAGCTTCTTAGTTTGCCCGAATTTACTTGTAGTCATACGCCCCGCAATCTTAAATGTTGAGTCTCGCAATTTGTTGTTGTAGTGCACTCATTAAGCTCGAACCAGGCGCATTCTTACATTCATGTATGGAGTCATAATTGATACATAGGGAACTGTCATACGCCATGTAATTCATATCCGGATGAAGCTCCTAAAGTCACAGAAGTCGTTTTCTTATATTCCTAAGTGCAGTCTTACACTTCGAAAGTATTCACACTTTACGAAATTCACTGCAGTCTTTCACCGGCATTTGAACATTTGCCTCTACGGGTGGCAGCAGCCATACAGCTTCACTGTCTTCGTGCCTTGAATAAGGGTATCCTCCTAGTCCCAAACATACGTTGTTTTCACGGCTCGTTATATTATGTGACATGGTATTATGTTATGTTATATTACTCGTAATATATTGTTTTATAGTATAATGTTTTATATTTTATTATATTATATCACATTATATTATATTATCTTGTACTATATTTTATTATATTATACTATATTTTATCGTGTTACGATACTATTTTAAACTATATTATAGCGTATTAAATTATATTATATAATACTATTATATATATGTTATATACAATACTTTGTACTATATTATATTATACTACAATATCTTATATTATATTATTTTATATGTTGTAATATATTATGTTATTATTTTATTATGTTATATTATATTGTATTATTATATGTAGTATTTTATTTTACCTTTCTTCATTTCTTCGAAGTAAACATCAATGATTTCATTGGGTTTCATTGTTCCCTTTCTTATTTTAATCCTTTGAGAAATCATCTCAAAAGGACTAGGAGCTTCTCGTTGTTCACGATTATTAATCGCATTTTGATAAAGAGAAATTTTCTCTTCGATCTTATCGATCGTCTGCTGGCTTTCATATTCACCAGTGGCTGTTTTTCTTATCATTTTCTTCCAAAACTTTATATAAAAGTTTCTTTTTAAACATCGAATCTTTTGTTGGGTATAACTCACTTCTGGAGTCCATCTCCAAATCCAAGGAATACTAAATTCAATATAGAAATGTAAAGAAGCCATTCCTTCAATACATTATTTTTTATATTCCGCTTCTATTAGAGTCGGAGAAACTTTAACCCATTCTTGATATAATCCAAAAAAGGGTTCTTTAAGAATTTCAATTGTAGCTCCATAAGAAAGCCACCATTGATAAAACCAATTTGGAATATCGGACTTATATACATCCGCACAAATTTTTATCCACCAAGAATGTTTTTTACTTTCATTCTGGTATAAAAATACTTTATAAAAAGCATCGATATAATCGAAATAATTAAATTTAATAAGAGTTTTAACTCAGGATGGATTCTCTATCCTTTAATGGGTGTATAGCCCATTTTTCAGGCGAAATAATTTGCTTGAAAATTATTTTACTAAAGGTATAACCTTTTTTCAAAGCATATGGGGTATTTCCCGCATTAAAGTGATCAAAGTCACATGTTCCCGTAGACTTTAGAATATTTTCATAAGTGTCACGGTTTTTATAAAAAGTAGCAGCATATGATGCTCTGTCTAAATACCTTGACATTATAGTCCAAGGTTCATCAGACCATTTCAAATCTTTAAATTCGAGTAATATAATTACCTCAGTATGAGAAATTTTCTCATAATCAACATCTTCTTCTTCTTCTGCAATTATTTTTGCGTAAGAAGTTCCTTCAGCAGATTTTGCTTTCTGCTTTTTGTATTCAAGGAATTCTCTAAATTCATCACTGCTCAAGGTATTACTTGATGCTGATAGATTTTCTTTTACCAGCTTCTTATTGCCAATTTGAGCAATAACATTTTTGCCACCTCTTCCACCTCTATTAGAGGGGAAATTTCGCCCATATTGGGACATATCTGCAAAATTCATGAAAGATATTCACGAGTAAGATAATCGGGAAGACTATTATCACTCCCTTTTTATAAATTATTTCAAAATCAAATGGGGCTAAATGAGCCTGCCATCTCGCAAACATTTGTTTGGAGACATCATGTTTGAAATCTTTCTGAAACATAAACTTTGCAGCTTGACAATCAGTTTTTATTAAAAACTTTTGATTGTATAAATCATCTTGAAATTTAAGCACACATTTAACTATAGCAAGTACTTCTCTAGCTATAGTAGCATAATTTTTCTGAGCAGTATTCCATTTCCCCGAATGGAATCTAACTAAATATTCTTTCTTATCTTCTGGAGAAACTTGTTTTAAGATTCCTCCGAAGCCTAAGTCAGAAGCATCAGTTTCAATAATTTTTTGCCAATTAGAATTAGCAAGCATTAAACAAGGTAAATGCGAAACTTTGTTTTTGATTTTTCTAATTATTTCAGTGTGACTATCTGTCCACTGACAAGGAATCTTTTTTAATCTATCACATAAAATAGATGTATCTATAGCAAGATTTTTATAATAAGGAGAAATATAATTAAGACTCCCTAAAAATCTTTGAAGCTGAGTTTTATCTAAAATTTGATCTGGAAATTTTGATGCAAACTCAATACTTCTATTAATCGGATTAATTTTTCCTTTTTCAATATTATGACCTAAAAATCGTATTTTAGTTTGAAATAAAACCATTTTTGGACTTGATATAACTAATCCATTTTGAATAACAATTTTCTTAAATATATCAAGATGTTTAAATTGTGTTTCAATATCTTTAGAAAATATCAAAATATCATCAATATAAACGATAATAAAATTACTATAAGGAATAAAAATATCGTTCATAATATTTTGAAATTCAGAAGGAGCGTTTTTCAAACCAAAAGGCATAACGTTCCATTCAAATTGACCAATTGGGACTGTAAAAGCAGTTTTATATCTATCTTTTTCAGCCACTTGTATTTGCCAAAATCCTGATTTTAAATCAAATTTTGAAAAAATTATCGCATCAAATAATCGATCCAAAAGATCCTTTTTATTAGGGATAGGATACCTAATCCACTTTAAAACTTTATTTAGGGGTTTATAATTAATAACTAACCTAGGTGCTCCCCTTTCCTTTTCTGCCGCATTATTGACATAAAAGGCTGTACATGACCAAGGTGATTTGGAAGGTTTTATTAAACCTTTCTGTAAAAGAGAAGTTATTTCTTTTTTACATAATTCTAATAATTCAGAATTCATCTGACAAGAACGAGCTTTAGTGGGAATATTTTTCTCACTAAAATCATCTTCATAAGGTAAAGAAACAATATGCTTTTTTCTACTCCAAAAAGCATTAGGAAGATCGTTACATATTTGCAACGTGAATTCATTATGTAATAGTTTAATTTTTTCTTGTAACTTGGGATTTTGAAGTTTATCTTCAATTGTAAGTATATTAATTTCTTGCTTAAGGTAATTTACCTGTTTTTCTTTTGCTTTAATAAGAATAGAATCCTTAATTTCACTAAGAATTCTAGTAAAAGGTTCAGTTATGAATTCAAAGTAAACTTCTTTGTTATCGAAGTTACCTTTAAATCCATATTCATTTATATTTTGAATAGGAAATATTTTCCTAAGAAACGGAGTACCAAGAATTACTTTGTTCGTAATATTCTTGACAAGCAAGAATGAAGTAGGTATACAGACCTTATTTTTACAAATAAAGGCCTTGGAAATTTTATAGCTGATTTGCAACTTTTCTCCGCTCGCAGAGCTTAGAGAATGAGTTGTTTTATGAAAATATTGGGTAGGAATTATTCCTTCCTGGATACAATTTAAATCTGCTCCACTATCAATTAGTGCAATCAGATTCTTTTGGAAATTTCCATCAATGAGTAGTGAGATTTTCACTAACCATTTTTGAGAAGTAATAACTTCTAATGTTGAAAGAAAATTATCTTCTTGAATATTTTCAGAAGTACTAGCAAATTCTTCATTAGTTTCTAATTCTTTAATTATTTCTTTCCCCTTTTCTAATTTAGAAAATCTTCTTTCTAAATCTATATGGCTTAACTTTAAATTTTTTATTTCATTTTTTAAATTTGAAATTTCAATTGTTAAATCTTTAATATTAACAATTGATTCATTTTTGTTTAATTGATTTTTATTACGAAGTAATCTCATTACTTCGGCCATACTATAGGGTTCTTTAAATTGTGATATTTTTGATATAAATCTGAATCTTCTGTTCAGATTCTGAACATTTAATTCTTGAAATTGTGATATCATTTGATACAAGACTGAACCTATTTGAACAAGACTGACCTTTTGACAGTTTTGACATTCTTCGGAATCTGAAGATGATATGTCTTCTTCAATATTATTATTTTCGTCTTCTGAAGAGGATTCTGACTCACTATTAGATTCTAATAGAATTTTTGATAATGTCTCTTTTAATTCATTATCAATTTCTAAATTATTAATTTTCTTTTTGGTCCAGCAAGTTTTTGCTTTATGACCAATCTTTCCGCATTTTCTGCAAACTATTGGAGGAAATTTATTTCTGTATTGATAATTTTTATTATCTTTTGAGAATTTTTGTTCTCTTCTTTTAGATTTTCGATATTTTCTTTTTTCATATTGTCTAGGAGAGTATTTTTTAGGTTTATACTCTTTTCGAGGTTTGCTCGAAGAAGAAGGGTTTTCTAAACCAAATTGACTACAAAATTCTCCTAATTGTTTTTTCTCATCAAGATAATGTCTCTTTAGTTGTTTGTTAAGCTTTATTTCGTTACATAAAGCTAAACCTTCTTGTATACATGTTCCTATTAATCTTCCGTAAGTATAGGAATTATAATCTATACTGGATTCTCCATTTCTAAGAGTTTTCTTAACTCTTTCAGCAAATAAGAAAGGAAGACCATCTATGAATTTGGATTTCCAATGAGTACTATTTGACTCAGGAAGTTCCATAACTCTGCTAAGGAAAGTATCCTTATACCATCTGAATGATGTAAGGGTTTTACACCTAAGGTTTTGGAGTAAAGTCCTAACATTTTCGGAATTATCAGACCATCGGCCTGTAAAATGTTCTACAATGTTTATACATAAAGTATAAACAACATTTTCAATAATATTATTATTTTCCTCTTTTACAGTAAGGAAAATACTTTCACGGTCTGCCTGAGATAAATAATTATCCCACCAACCTTTCAACTGACCAGTAAAGCCAGCGACAAGCATTTGAGCTATAGTTTTGTCTGTATTTCCTTGAGTTTTACAGACTGTACTATACCTCATCATCCTATGAACCATACCGAAAGTTTGTCTTTCCGTATAGCCATCTAAATTCCATTCGTAAATACAATGACCATTATAAGAATTATTAATAGTAAGATCATATTCTTCTATTAGAACATCTTGAGGAGTTGGTCTTGGGTAATAATATTTAGTTTGAATTGGTTTACTAGCAAATTTTGAAGAACTCCTTAATTTATTTATTTCTTCATTAAAAGTATTATGAAAATTATCAGAATTTTCAAGCTGATTTTCAAAATCTTCACTTAAAGTGTTAAGCTTTAAATTTTTAAGCTTGTTTTCAATCAAATCTTCAATTTGAGTAATAGATTTTAATTTAAAATCAACTATCTCAGGAGGATGTTGTATACTAGTAGAAGCTATATTAGCTATTTTAATTTCACTTATATTTTTATCTTTGTTCATTAAGAGATAATTTTTTATATCTTTAATAGAAAAAGATATTTCTTCTATATTTTTCTTTAATAAAGAAATTTGTTCTCCTAAAACAATAACATACAAATTCGTATAATTTTGTTGTTTTAAAAGACTATTAATATGATTAATGGTTACTGCAAGCGTATCATTTTCAAATAATTTTTGAAAAGCATTATAATATCTAATTTCATTTTCTTTTTCCATTTGGAAACTAGTTTGAGGAGGATAAATAGAATTTAAATTTTTCCCTGATGAAAGTTTATAATTTCTTTCTAGAACTGAAATCATATTTTTAAAATATTTTGTCAAAAACCAAGGAATAAAAGGTAATTTCTTATTTTGTTTTGACAAATCATTATAAAATTTTTCTTGAATAATAATTTTATCTTCATTATTAAAACTTGAGAAAAACCATTTTCTAAATAACTCCCATTTGGGTAAATTAAATTCTTGTTGAATTTCTTTTCTTGCCGGAGAACCCGGACTAAAATCAATTTTTTGGTTTAAATCCATTAAACATAAAAATTCATTTCTGACTCGGTTATTTCCTCGTCTTTATCTTTAGAAACTCCATGAACTATATTATCTGAATTAATTCTTAATTCTTCAACCCTATTTTGTAAATATTCATTAGAGGTTGATTCTCTAACTTGAGAAGTCGAAGCTCTAGAGGGAGAATTTATCATATAATCACATGGAGATATATGATAATGAGAAGAGGCTGATCTGGTCATTCTAGATCTAGGAGTTCTAAAATTAATAGATTTACGACTTTGATCAAACTGTATTTGAACAGTTCCATCAGTAGATTGTATTATTTGAGTGGGATTATGTTGTATTTTGGGTTGAAGAGGCATAGCTCTTTCAATTGTCCAGTTTTCTGGAAATTGTATTTCTTCCCATTTTATAGATCTACGAGTTGTAATATTAGATCTGCTGAAATTGGTTTCTATTAGAACAGTTTCGTTGATCGGTTTATCAACGATTTTACACTGTGGATTTAGTGTATATAAAGGCTTATAATAAATTCTATAACAGATACATATTACTTCCGAACCCGGAGCGTAATTATATCCGTGAGTTTTGACATTTAATGTCAGAGCATCCAATATATTAACATCAGTTAATGATAATTGGAGATTAGGATAGACATTAAAATAAACTGGTCCATGTGCCAGACTAGATTGAATTATTCCCATAAGGGATTGTTTCCAATCAAGATTTCTACCATCTCTAAGAGCTGCTATAAAGCTCTCTGGTAAACCTTCTAAAGTCAAAGGCTTGAAAGCAACCTGTACGAATCCAATATGAATAAACTTATGATTTATTCTATATTTTTCTAAGTCTCTATTACTTAGAAGTCTAATTACCATCTCTTCGTTGTTGAGAGAGATAGTTTCTTCAGTAGTTTTGACTACTTGTTTTAAACCTAATTTTTCAAAAGTTCCTAATTCATAGATTATATTATAATCTATTTTAGGAATTGTCCAACGATTTAATTTTTCTAAATCTTGAGGAATATCATACTCCTCTTCAATACTGTTTTTAACAGTATCTTTTCTTCGCATCAAATTCATGAGAATAAGAACGTTAAACTACACCATAGCTTCTTAATATCCCCACCATGGCTCCGATACCATTTTTAGGATCTTTTTACAAAGAGGAAAAAAAAATGATTGATATGTCATTACTTCGGCCATACTATAGGGTTCAGATTTAATAATTTTAGGAATAACTTCTTTTAAAGTTTCTTCTTCTTTTTGCATTATTTTTTTAATGATTAGATTTTTTAAATCTGAATCTTCTGTTTCTTTTAAGATTTCGAGAAGATTATTATCAAGAACATTTAATTCTTGAAATTGTGATATCATTTGATATAAATTATCTTCTGGTTCAGATTCTGAACTTTTATTTTTAGAACAAGACTGACCTATTTGACAGTTTTGACATTCTTCGGAATCTGAAGATGATATGTCTTCTTCAATATTATTATTTTCGTCTTCTGAAGAGGATTCTGACTCACTATTAGATTCTAATAGAATTTTTGATAATGTCTCTTTTAATTCATTATCAATTTCTAAATTATTAATTTTCTTTTTGGTCCAGCAAGTTTTTGCTTTATGACCAATCTTTCCGCATTTTCTGCAAACTATTGGAGGAAATTTATTTCTGTATTGATAATTTTTATTATCTTTTGAGAATTTTTGTTCTCTTCTTTTAGATTTTCGATATTTTCTTTTTTCATATTGTCTAGGAGAGTATTTTTTAGGTTTATACTCTTTTCGAGGTTTGCTCGAAGAAGAAGGGTTTTCTAAACCAAATTGACTACAAAATTCTCCTAATTGTTTTTTCTCATCAAGATAATGTCTCTTTAGTTGTTTGTTAAGCTTTATTTCGTTACATAAAGCTAAACCTTCTTGTATACATGTTCCTATTAATCTTCCGTAAGTATAGGAATTATAATCTATACTGGATTCTCCATTTCTAAGAGTTTTCTTAACTCTTTCGGCAAATAAGAAAGGAAGACCATCAATGAATTTGGATTTCCAATGAGTGCTATTTGACTCAGGAAGTTCCATAACTCTGCTAAGGAAAGTATCCTTATACCATCTGAATGATGTAAGGGTTTTACACCTAAGGTTTTGGAGTAAAGTCCTAACATTTTCGGAATTATCAGACCATCGGCCTGTAAAATGTTCTACAATGTTTATACATAACGTATAAACAGCATTTTCAATAATATTATTATTTTCCTCTTTTACAGTAAGGAAAATACTTTCACGGTCTGCCTGAGATAAATAATTATCCCACCAACCTTTCAACTGACCAGTAAAGCCAGCGACAAGCATTTGAGCTATAGTTTTGTCTGTATTTCCTTGAGTTTTACAGACTGTACTATACATCATCATCCTATGAACCATACCGAAAGTTTGTCTTTCCGTATAGCCATCTAAATTCCATTCGTAAATACAATGACCATTATAAGAATTATTAATAGTAAGATCATGTTCTTCTATTAGAACATCTTGAGGAGTTGGTCTTGGGTAATAATATTTAGTTTGAATTGGTTTACTAGCAAATTTTGAAGAACTCCTTAATTTATTTATTTCTTCATTAAAAGTATTATGAAAATTATCAGAATTTTCAAGCTGATTTTCAAAATCTTCACTTAAAGTGTTAAGCTTTAAATTTTTAAGCTTGTTTTCAATCAAATCTTCAATTTGAGTAATAGATTTTAATTTAAAATCAACTATCTCAGGAGGAGGTTGTATACTAGTAGAAGCTATATTAGCTATTTTAATTTCACTTTTATTTTTATCTTTGTTCATTAAGAGATAATTTTTTGTATCTTTAATAGAAAAAGATATTTCTTCTATATTTTTCTTTAATAAAGAAATTTGTTCTCCTAAAACAATAACATACATATTCGTATAATTTTGTTGTTTTAAAAGACTATTAATATGATTAATGGTTACTGCAAGCGTATCATTTTCAAATAATTTTTGAAAAGCATTATAATATCTAATTTCATTTTCTTTTTCCATTTGGAAACTAGTTTGAGGAGGATAAATAGAATTTAAATTTTTCCCTGATGAAAGTTTATAATTTCTTTCTAGAACTGAAATCATATTTTTAAAATATTTTGTCAAAAACCAAGGAATAAAAGGTAATTTCTTATTTTGTTTTGACAAATCAATATAAAATTTTTCTTGAATAATAATTTTATCTTCATTATTAAAACTTGAGAAAAACCATTTTCTAAATAACTCCCATTTGGGTAAATTAAATTCTTGTTGAATTTCTTTTCTTGCCGGAGAACCCGGACTAAAATCAATTTTTTGGTTTAAATCCATTAAACATAAAAATTCATTTCTGACTCGGTTATTTCCTCGTCTTTATCTTTAGAAACTCCATGAACTATATTATCTGAATTAATTCTTAATTCTTCAACCCTATTTTGTAAATATTCATTAGAGGTTGATTCTCTAACTTGAGAAGTCGAAGCTCTAGAGGGAGAATTTATCATATAATCACATGGAGATATATGATAATGAGAAGAGGCTGATCTGGTCATTCAGATCTAGGAGTTCTAAAATTAATAGATTTACGACTTTGATCAAACTGTATTTGAACAGTTCCATCAGTAGATTGTATTATTTGAGTGGGATTATGGGTTGAAGAGGCATAGCTCTTTCAATTGTCCAGTTTTCTGGAAATTGTATTTCTTCCCATTTTATAGATCTACGAGTTGTAATATTAGATCTGCTGAAATTGGTTTCTATTAGAACAGTTTCGTTGATCGGTTTATCAACGATTTTACACTGTGGATTTAGTGTATATATAGGCTTATAATAAATTCTATAACAGATACATATTACTTCCGAACCCGGAGCGTAATTATATCCGTGAGTTTTGACATTTAATGTCAGAGCATCCAATATATTAACATCAGTTAATGATAATTGGAGATTAGGATAGACATTAAAATAAACTGGTCCATGTGCCAGACTAGATTGAATTATTCCCATAAGGGATTGTTTCCAATCAAGATTTCTACCATCTCTAAGAGCTGCTATAAAGCTCTCTGGTAAACCTTCTAAAGTCAAAGGCTTGAAAGCAACCTGTACTAATCCAATATGAATAAACTTATGATTTATTCTATATTTTTCTAAGTCTCTATTACTTAGAAGTCTAATTACCATCTCTTCGTTGTTGAGAGAGATAGTTTCTTCAGTAGTTTTGACTACTTGTTTTAAACCTAATTTTTCAAAAGTTCCTAATTCATAGATTATTTTATAATCTATTTTAGGAATTGTCCAACGATTTAATTTTTCTAAATCTTGAGGAATATCATACTCCTCTTCAATACTGTTTTTAACAGTATCTTTTCTTCGCATCAAATTCATGAGAATAATAACGTTAAACTACACCATAGCTTCTTAATATCCCCACCATGGCTCTGATACCATTTTTAGGATCTTTTTACAAAGAGGAAAAAAAATGATTGATATATGGTATAAACAACCTATCAAACCATGATAATGATACAAGGCTTTGTTTAACCAGTTTAGTCCAATCGGACCTGAGGTAGTCAAGCCATAATACCAAAATCAGACTTTCGTTAGAAAGTTTTGTTCAAAGGCAGTTCAACCAAAATACCAAATATCAAAAGAAAAATGGTACGTGGCGTTGTTAAACCTATTAGTCCAGTTATCAAACTGTAAACAGTCTGATCCCGTTCGGACCCAAGGTATTCCAGCCTATATACCATTAATCCAAAATTAAAAATTATTTTTGTGATCTTTAGAATTAAATTATCGAATACAAGGAATTTTACATAATAAAATTTTTATTCAATTAATTCAATCGGTAACAGCCATATGCCCTCAAACGCCTATCTTCGGCAACACGGGCTTTGCCAAGAGCCGACACAGAATTAATCGAAATCAAATTTTATTATAACCTTTATCCAAAATTTAATTCTTTCAATCGATTTTAAAATCTTCTTTCTATATCATATTAGTATATATAGAGATATTATATATGATATAAAACCATGATTTAAGGTATTAAGGCATCTTGGTGCAGTTTAACGAATATTTTAGCCTTCCATTAAGGCTAAATAATGATATAAAAGATAAATATTTAAAAACAAAATTAATTTTTACTTTAAGAGAGGAATCGTACAGAGAACTTCTTCAGCTTTTATTTCTTAGATTATTTTACAAGAGAAGAAAAACAAAGGAGGGAAGTGAGAGAGTACAAAAGAGCGTAAAGGAAAGCACCCCTGAAGCTTATGAGCTTCGACTCTATAAATAGAGGGAAAAAGTAAAGTACAATAATTAAAGTAAAGAAAATTTTTCTTTGTAGCCGCCCCACTTGTAAAAGAATCTTGACAGCTGTTTTCCATTTGTCCAAGAAAGTCTTCTTTAGCTTTATTAAAGCTAATAGTGATCAATTTTCCATCGTTGATGCCTCTTTCAACTTTTTCTGATCTTATCCATGGCATCTTTGGCGCTAGACTCCTTGATTTCTTCACGGGTCTTAGCAATTTGCACCACTTTGTCTTTAATGATTGCCATTTCTTGTCCTATGAGGTCCATTGTATTGTCATTAACTTCTTCAAATAAAATATCCTCCGGATTTTCCGGTTCTTGTCCTTCACCAGCAAGGCAATAATCTTCGTCTTCATCAATTTTTGAAGATGTCCCCATCGAAATATCTCCGATATCCATACCATAATTTTTTGCAATGTCTTTCTTCATTTCTTCGAAGTAAACATCAATGATTTCATTGGGTTTCATTTTTCCCTTTTGTATTTTAATCCTTTGAGAAATCATCTCAAAAGGACTAGGAGCTTCTCGTTGTTCACGATTATTAATCGCATTTTGATAAAGAGAAATTTTCTCTTCGATCTTATCGATCGTCTGCTGGCTTTCATATTCACCAGTGGCTGTTTTTCTTATCATTTTCTTCCAAAACTTTATATAAAAGTTTCTTTTTAAACATCGAATCATTTGTTGGGTATATCTCACTTCTGGAGTCCATCTCCAAATCCAAGGAATACTAAATTCAATATAGAAATGTAAAGAAGCCATTCCTTCAATACATTCTTTTTTATATTCCGCTTCTATTAGAGTCGGAGAAACTTTAACCCATTTTTGATATAATCCAAAAAAGGGTTCTTTAAGAATTTCAATTGTAGCTCCATAAGAAAGCCACCATTGATAAAACCAATTTGGAATATCGGACTTATATACATCCGCACAAATTTTTATCCACCAAGAATGTTTTTTACTTTCATTCTGGTATAAAAATACTTTATAAAAAGCATCGATATAATCGAAATAATTAAATTTAATAAGAGTTTTTAACTCAGGATGGATTCTCTATCCTTTAAAGGGTGTATAGCCCATTTTTCAGGCGAAATAATTTGCTTGAAAATTATTTTACTAAAGGTAGCATATGGGGTATTTCCCGCATTAAAGTGATCAAAGTCACATGTTCCCGTAGACTTTAGAATATTTTCATAAGTGTCACGGTTTTTATAAAAAGTAGCAGCATATGATGCTCTGTCTAAATACCTTGACATTATAGTCCAAGGTTCATCAGACCATTTCAAATCTTTAAATTCGAGTAATATAATTACCTCAATATGAGAAATTTTCTCATAATCAACATCTTCTTCTTCTTCTGCAATTATTTTTGCGTAAGAAGTTCCTTCAGCAGATTTTGCTTTCTGCTTTTTGTATTCAAGGAATTCTCTAAATTCATCACTGCTCAAGGTATTACTTGATGCTGATAGATTTTCTTTTACCAGCTTCTTATTGCCAATTTGAGCAATAACATTTTTGCCACCTCTTCCACCTCTATTAGAGGGGAAATTTCGCCCATATTGGGACATATCTGCAAAATTCATGAAAGATATTCACGAGTAAGATAATCGGGAAGACTATTATCACTCCCTTTTTTATAAATTATTTCAAAATCAAATAAGGGCTAAATGAGCCTGCCATCTCACAAACATTTGTTTGGAGACATCATGTTTGAAATCTTTCTGAAACATAAACTTTGCAGCTTGACAATCAGTTTTTATTAAAAACTTTTGATTGTATAAATCATCTTGAAATTTAAGCACACATTTAACTATAGCAAGTACTTCTCTAGCTATAGTAGCATAATTTTTCTGAGCAGTATTCCATTTCCCCGAATGGAATCTAACTAAATATTCTTTCTTATCTTCTGGAGAAACTTGTTTTAAGATTCCTCCGAAGCCTAAGTCAGAAGCATCAGTTTCAATAATTTTTTGCCAATTAGAATTAGCAAGCATTAAACAAGGTAAATGCGAAACTTTGTTTTTGATTTTTCTAATTATTTCAGTGTGACTATCTGTCCACTGACAAGGAATCTTTTTTAATCTATCACATAAAATAGATGTATCTATAGCAAGATTTTTATAATAAGGAGAAATATAATTAAGACTCCCTAAAAATCTTTGAAGCTGAGTTTTATCTAAAATTTGATCTGGAAATTTTGATGCAAACTCAATACTTCTATTAATCGGATTAATTTTTCCTTTTTCAATATTATGACCTAAAAATCGTATTTTAGTTTGAAATAAAACCATTTTTGGACTTGATATAACTAATCCATTTTGAATAACAATTTTCTTAAATATATCAAGATGTTTAAATTGTGTTTCAATATCTTTAGAAAATATCAAAATATCATCAATATAAACGATAATAAAATTACTATAAGGAATAAAAATATCGTTCATAATATTTTGAAATTCAGAAGGAGCGTTTTTCAAACCAAAAGGCATAACGTTCCATTCAAATTGACCAATTGGGACTGTAAAAGCAGTTTTATATCTATCTTTTTCAGCCACTTGTATTTGCCAAAATCCTGATTTTAAATCAAATTTTGAAAAAATTATCGCATCAAATAATCGATCCAAAAGATCCTTTTTATTAGGGATAGGATACCTAATCCACTTTAAAACTTTATTTAGGGGTTTATAATTAATAACTAACCTAGGTGCTCCCCTTTCCTTTTCTGCCGCATTATTGACATAAAAGGCTGTATATGACCAAGGTGATTTGGAAGGTTTTATTAAACCTTTCTGTAAAAGAGAAGTTATTTCTTTTTTACATAATTCTAATAATTCAGAATTCATCTGACAAGGACGAGCTTTAGTGGGAATATTTTTCTCACTAAAATCATCTTCATAAGGTAAAGAAACAATATGCTTTTTTCTACTCCAAAAAGCATTAGGAAGATCGTTACATATTTGCAACGTGAATTCATTATGTAATAGTTTAATTTTTTCTTGTAACTTGGGATTTTGAAGTTTATCTTCAATTGTAAGTATATTAATTTCTTGCTTAAGGTAATTTACCTGTTTTTCTTTTGCTTTAATAAGAATAGAATCCTTAATTTCACTAAGAATTCTAGTAAAAGGTTCATTTATGAATTCAAAGTAAACTTCTTTGTTATCGAAGGTACCTTTAAATCCATATTCATTTATATTTTGAATAGGAAATATTTTCCTAAGAAACGGAGTACCAAGAATTACTTGGTTCGTAATATTCTTGACAAGCAAGAATGAAGTAGGTACACAGACCTTATTTTTACAAATAAAGGCCTTGGGAATTTTATAGCTGATTTGCAACTTTTCTCCGCTCGCAGAGCTTAGAGAATGAGTTGTTTTATGAAAATATTGGGTAGGAATTATTCCTTCCTGGATACAATTTAAATCTGCTCCACTATCAATTAGTGCAATCAGATTCTTTTGGAAATTTCCATCAATGAGTAGTGAGATTTTCACTAACCATTTTTGAGAAGTAATAACTTCTAATGTTGAAAGAAAATTATCTTCTTGAATATTTTCAGAAGTACTAGCAAATTCTTCATTAGTTTCTAATTCTTTAATTATTTCTTTCCCCTTTTCTAATTTAGAAAATCTTCTTTCTAAATCTATAACATAAGACGAAGATTATTGCCTTGCTGGTGAAGGACAAGAACCGGAAAATCCGGAGGATATTTTATTTGAAGAAGTTAATGACAATACAATGGACCTCATAGGACAATAAATGGCAATCATTAAAGACAAAGTGGTGCAAAATGCTAAGACCCGTGAAGAAATCAAGGAGTCTAGCGCCAAAGATGCCATCAAAATCAAAGAAATTAAAGATGCTATGGATAAGATCAGAAAAAGTTGAAAGAGGCATCAACGATGGAAAATTGATCACTATTAGCTTTAATAAAGCTAAAGAAGACTTTCTTGGACAAATGGAAAACAGCTGTCAAGATTCTTTTACAAGTGGGGCGGCTACAAAGAAAAATTTTCTTTACTTTAATTATTGTACTTTACTTTTTCCCTCTATTTATAGAGTCGAAGCTCATAAGCTTCAGGTGTGCTTTCCTTTACGCTCTTTTGTACTCTCTCACTTCCCTCCTTTTTTTTTCTTCTCTTGTAAAATAATCTAAGAAATAAAAGCTGAAGAAGTTCTCTGTACGATTCCTCTCTTAAAGTAAGTCTTTAATTTTGTTTTTAAATATTTATCTTTTATATCATTATTTAGCCTTAATGGAAGGCTAAAATATTCGTTAAACTGCACCAAGATGCCTTAATACCTTAAATCATGGTTTTATATCATATATAATATATATATACTAATATGATATAGAAAGAAGATTTTAAAATCGATTGAAAGAATTAAATTTTGGATAAAGGTTATAATAAAATTTTATATCAAATAGTATAATAAAATTTTATAATAAAATATCCTCCGGATTTTCCGGTTTCTAACTCTAATTATACTACAATATCTTATATTATATTATTTTATATGTTGTAATATATTGTGTTATTATTTTATTATGTTATATTATATTGTACTATTATATGTAGTATTTTATTTTACCTTATATAAATACTATTTTAAACTATATTATATCATATTAACTTATATTATATTATACTATTATATATATGTATACAATACTTTATACTATATTATATTATACTAAAATATACTAAAGTATATTATTATATATGTTGTATTATATTATGTGCTTATATTATTATGTTATATTATGTTGTATTATTATATGTAGTATTTTATTTTACCTTATATAATATTATGTTATCTTATTTTATATAATATAACATAATACAAATATTAAATTATATTACTTTATAGTAGATCATATCATGTTAAATTATATTATTTGCAGTCATAAGTGATACATAGGGAACTGTCATACACCACGTAATTCATACGCGAATGAAGCTCGTAAAGTCACGGGAGTCATTCTATTACAATACAACATAATCATACAAAATAACTCGGGAGTCGCCCACTTGAGCAGTCATACAAAATTAACGATATTAGCATAATCATACAAAATACATCATGAAGTGGGGGATGCCTGCGAGGCGTAAGTACATGAACAATTGTATTTTCAAGAACAAACTTGTAAATGAAAAAAAAAAAGAAATTGCACCTCTGCTTGCTTTTAGTCGAATCTGTCTGGCAGCATGACAATGGTTGCGACTGCTTCTGCAAGAGGGGAGATATCTACCTTCCTGCATATTTCTACAGAACCCTTGCGCTTGCTTATACACAACAACTCAGTCGCTGCTTTCTTGCGCGGTTCACACAGGTATACAATGAGGCTCTGTCCCTGCGCATAGGCAGATTTTAGTCGATTGCCATAGAAGAGTATGGCACGAAAAATATACTATTTTTAGCGTGAGTTTTGAAATCCCGGGTAAATTAGATTCAGACATTTGGACAAATAAGGTTCATCTTCATTCCTCATTCAATTAACACAGGAAAACGTTTAGAGAAAAAAGAAACTCATTTTTCGTTTTCTCAGAAAAGCTATAGCTAGCTACCCAATCACTTCTCTATCTGTCCAAAGTATCTCCCAGTGACAGTAATGATGATATTCAGCATGATCACTTCATCGTCCACCTCGGCTTTCCCAGCTCGTAAATTCGAACACTTTCGAAGTAAAGATCGAAGGCTTGTGCTCGTGTCAGCGTCGAGGAGATAATCTACAGATGCGCAGAGCGCGAAAAGCCACAAGCCATCGTTGTATAGTAATGAGCTTGGGCCCTCTATTGTGCTGATTTGTTGTTTCAGCTTTGAGTTTCGGGCGGCATAGTCCATTTTGAAGATCGTCGAGAGACTTGGAAGGTTTTTACTTTCCTGAGGATTTGTATTAACTTCTTTAATTGGCTCGTCAGTGCATGAAGAAGCTTCAGAAGAGCACGACCTGCTATCAGAATTTCCAGAAACAGCGTTTTTAAAAACTTGGTCCAAGTTATCTTTTGGTCTTCGCCTACCAATTTGACTGAACTTTTCGTATCAGATGCCTGAGGATCAAGCTTTGCGAAAACCTGAAAAGGTCAAAATAAATTAAGAAATCTTGAATTGTGTTTCTAAGTGCCATGGTGCTGAAAGAAAATGGGTGTATGGCCATTCGTATTGAGATGGAGTTCATATACGGCCAGTGAAAATAGTGCCTAAGAATAAGGAATGTACGGAGAAGTACATTAATTTACCCGTCTCAGCTCGGAAAAATCAGACAGAAAGCTTTCTTCCCACTGTTTGCTAGGCAACAAGTTCTCAGAACACTTAGTAATGTCAGGGATTTGAGGCATGTAAACGGTCTGCTCCTTCGTTTTGCTAAACTTAGCAGTGACTACTTTGGGTAATCGAGCAGCTTCCCATCTGTGGAAAAACACCGTATGAGACAAAGCCTTGTGCACATTGTTGCTTAACAACATCTACACATGATTGAATCCCATATGAAAACCATCACAAGAAGCACATTCAAACATTGTACCTTATCTGCAATTCGATGCAAAGAAAAATACAAAAAAGAAGAACGCACCTGCCTCATATTTTCTTGGTTAATAATACTCACAGGGTTTATAGCTAGCCACCTTGTCTGTACACGTTCCCGGAGCTTTGCTCTTCTGGGTATGAGGTGCTCCTCTTATTTTCCTTCTGAGGCTCCGTAGTATATCGACCCTCCTACGATGACTTCAAGCAAAGCCCTATCCTAAAACTGCTCCAGTGGCCAGAAAAAATTACAGCGTGGGACTGGTCGGAACGGCTCACTTGAACTACTCACAGTTCAAGATCTTCATATAACCTCTCCAAAAATTACAGCAACATTAAGGAAACCTCACAAACAATTGATAGAAAGGCAAGGAAATATCTCAGCAACATCTAGTCGAAAATCACAAACCTTGGTTCCAATATAGATATACGGTCACCTGTCTTATTATCTGTAACAGCTTGCCTTGAAGTTGATGATGAAGATGAAATCTCAGCCAAAACAACCTCCCAATTCTTAGACTCCTTAGATCGATCTTTTCGGGAAACTAATCATCTCCTTCAAATCCTTTTCATCCCCATCAGACCAATCCTCCAACGACATGAGATCAGCCATGGAGTTCGAATAGACAAAGATCTGCACGACGCCGTATCGCTAACCCTAAACCCATCTTCGGTCTGATGATCCGAATAACTTTGAAGACCCATCTTATCAGATCTTCCAGCGAAGTCGTACACCTCGACGACCCCCCCCCCCCCAAACTCACACAGAATTGCTGTTGCTCCTCTCGCTAGCGAAGGAAAAGTCAAACCGCCAGCCGAACCTCTCATTCATGCCCGACCTCGACCACCCAGCCGCCAGCAATCGACGACGCCGGCTGGACCGGGAAAATCGAAAGCCTTCCCGAATCGCGGGCTTCGATGATGCACGAACGATTCTCCTTACCTTATTAATGAAAAACTTTTGGTTTGATTGGACTCTTCGTTTTACGAGCATAGTTTAATAGGATATCATAATGGGATGAGCGGTGCCATTATTAGGCTTTTGCTTGCCTCAATCAAAGCAGTGAATAAAATCATTCTATGGGATGCCACGTCAGCAGATCTGTTCACATACCAATCAAATGCAACGAATTTGGTTCAAAAAGTACTTTATTTAGCTGTCCTTTGGTCTTCAAGCAATTTCATTTTGTTGCCACGTCGAGGTAAGCTTTATTATTGAACTCAATGCACATAAAGCATGTATGACTGCCATGCACATACAAAGAACATGGACATATTATGTGAAAAACCATATACATTCAACGAAAAAAAATCATCCTCACATTTTCAGGGGGAATTTTTTGCCACGTGTCATCACAATAGGGTCCCTATCCTACTTTTATAGTATATAGATTATAAATCTTACCAAAAAATTATATATATATTTATTAATTAATATATTTTTTTTATTAGGGCTGGCCCGCCCCGCCCCTCCAGAGCCCACGGTCCGCGCGGGTAAGATGTAGCTGGAGGTCCGCGGTCTATTTTGCCAGCTCTAGATGGAGGACAATCCAACCAATTTCCCCAAAACCTAAAAACCCTAAAAACAACAGACACCAAAACCGTACAAATCGTTCGTCTGCTCTCACTGCTATCGGGTAGGATGTACGGAGGAGATACTCACCAGAGGCCGCCGCAGGGATCTCCGACGCCTCCACACCACCAGTTCCAGCAGCATCCGCCGGCGCATGACTTCCCGCGCGGTCCGTTCCCGCCTCCTGGTCCTCCGCCGCCTCATTTGATGCGTCAGCCGTCTGCTTCGTCCACCACCAATGCGCCATCTCACGAATTTCACCACCATCAGCAACATCAGCAGCAACATCATTACCCCATGCATCAGCAGCAGCAACCTTATGACGGTGAGAAGCATCTTTAATTGTTATTTTTGTGTCTTTAGTTGGGTGGAAAAATTTGTGGTAGTGTTAGGTAGTATAGATGCTATAGGGTTGCTTTGATTGTAGAAAAGCAGTATATTTAGTTAGAGTGAAAATGTAGGTAGAAGGAAGTTATGTTGTGAAGTGGTTGCTTTTAGCTAATTGCATCCAGTGATATCCAACTTTTGTTATCTGTCGTCATTACCATTCTATGTTGACTATGACAGTGTAAACGTCTTTCAAACATTTGCTCTGTAAGAAAATCTTAAACTGGATCGATCCACAGTTATGCAACGTTTCTAAATCTGGTTTTACCTGAGACTATAAGCAAGCATGACTAGTGGAGTGGTTGGGCCCCTTATTTGAATTCCATTTGAGTGAAGTAGAAATAACTACTGCTGTGTTTGATAGATCCTCATTGAATTCTTAACCTTTTGAAAAGGAATAGAAGTCATCTAGTTGATGAAAATTTCGGATGCGAACATGATAATGTTGGTATAAAGAACTTCAAGGTTATTTTGGGTTACCATTATTGTGACGATGAAAAGATTAGTGCTTTGGTGTATAACAGACCTTCTTGATCCAGTCCGAATCGCTCTCCGTAAAGTCAAAATCTGAAATTGATCGATCTGTTAGACAGCAATTCACAGGTGTATTTCGTAACGTAAGAGAACGAAATAGTTTTCGGGTGGATTTTCTTGTAATTTCTTATTGTGATTTGTGTATTGTGTTCATGCATGTTATTACATTCCCAAGGTTGTTGTTTTGGGTTCTATCTCACCTGTTTCTGAATGCTTTTGCAGCTCATGGTGACAGTTATGCTGCAAAAAGAATGAGAAAAATTGGGCAAAGACGGGCAGTTGATTATACAAGCACCGTGGTGCAATTTATGAAGGCATGTACCTTTTTTAATATCATCTTGTTTCCTTATCGATGTTCAGAATTTCTGTTGATGCTACTTATCATATATCAGAATAGCCGATTGAATCATAATTTTCCTCTATCTTTGTACTTCCTACCTAACTTTGTGGATGTATTTACTCTATTCATTGGCTGTTTGTTATTCAGGATAAGAGTATGAAAGATAGTTAGGTTACGCTGCTCCTGCCTACTATGTTGGACCATGATTTTCTTTTTAGATATAATCATCATGAGATATCTGCATGATTTTCCAATTTTTTGCATATTTATCTTAATATGAATCATGAAGTGGAACCTCAAGCATGTTTACTAGTAGGATCTGAATGTTTTCGTGTGTTGACAGACAATGGCTGAAAGCAGTTTTGTTTAGTCATGATTCATGCTATATAAGGCATGGGTTTGCCTAGTGTCTTGTTTTGGCATTTGAGATCTTCCCCGTGTCTCTCAACTATTACATTTAGTTATTTGATGTTTTCCATGCATTTTGGAATTTATCAGATTTGTTATTTCCTTTTTCAGATTCGTATGTTCCAGCAGGATTCAAGTGATGGGACAATGTTGCAACCAACTCCTGCAGCTGCTATTGATGTTTGTTATATTTCAGAATTATGTTCATCATGAAATTTCGGATGACCATTATATCTTCTGAATGTTTATGTCAAATGAGATTCTTTGTTCATTTTACTTACATCCTTTTTCATGCGTATGATGCAGTTATTACCTCCAGCTGCCTATGTAGATAACCCGTCCACCAGCTTTGCAACAAAGTTTGTACACACATCACTGAACAAAAACAGGTGTTCAATTAATCGAGTTTTGGTGAGTTGTGGCAAGATGCAAATCTATTGAATTATGTGACCCACAGCGTATCACTTCTGTTGTTTGAACTACATTGCTATCCAATCAAGGTGTTCTATTTTATTGTACAGTTTTCTCTTATTGATATATATGCAGCTTCGCAGGAAGTGCCTGTGCATAAGCAGTAGCGCTAGAGTAGTAGTGTAATATATTTTTCTGTGACTTTTTATACTGCATTTATTCCAATTGAAGTCAAGAGGGTAGTATGTGCATGAATCTTAGATGTACCGCTTTTATTCGACGACGAAGCCAAAATACCAGTAATTTGGGGTAGTTAGATTTGTTGTGGCTGGATAATTTTTTTCCAAATGTTCTGACTCCAGTTTCTTGCAGTGGACTCCAAGTGGTAGACGTCTGATTACTGGTTCTCAGAGTGGAGAGTTCACCCTGTGGAATGGGCAATCTTTTAATTTTGAAATGATACTACAGGTCTTGATTTAGTAAGCAGTCAGTATGTGAAAAGTTCAGTACATATACTTAATAGGAATTTCATCTTCTGTGTAGGCTCACGAGCAAGCAGTCAGATCGATGGTGTGGAGTTATAATGAGAACTGGATGGTCACTGGTGATGACAGTGGCTCAATAAAGTAAAATCATGCTCTGAGATATCATGTTTGTGTTTCTTTATCATCTGTTGACAAACGTTTGACTCGACCTGTTTGCTGCAGGTATTGGCAAAATAATATGAATAATGTGAAAGCTAATAAATCTGCGCATAAAGAATCTGTTCGTGGGTTGAGGTAAATCATGCTTTTTAACTGTTCAGTTTGTTGCTTCTAGGGTGGTGATTTTTATTGTGCTTTTTTGGATTCTCTCTTGTTATTGACTTCTAAATTGTATGACCCTTTCGTATTTTACTAAATGCCTTATCATTATGGTGGCATAATTACCTCTGATTCATCCATTAATGAAAACGCTTCATCACAATATTGTTATCTGAACCTTTTTATTCTCCTTGTCCTTCGTGGGACATCTTCTTTATTATTCAGTTGCAGTTACACTAATCTCATCCCAACCTTCAACCAGCTTTTGCAGGACGGACTTGAAATTCTGCTCTTGCTCGGATGACACTACTGTCAAAGTGTGGGATTTTGCGAGGTGCCAAGAGGAGCGTTCATTATCTGGTAATGTCCTTAAAATTTTTTATTGCGACCTTTTGTCATTACTTTGTTTATAGGCTATTCTTTTCAATTCATATTTTGTTTCTTCACAATGAGACAGAAATTTTTTACGTGATATAGTAGTAAAGAGACTACAGTATTTACTGTTTTTAGATCTTCAAGTGCACATTGCAATCAACCCTAAGATGACTTGAAAAGGCTAGAGGGAAGTACGATGAAAAAAACTAAGAATCAATCATCCGTCTACTTCCATTAAGTGTATATGTATAAAGGTTTTAAGTGGCCTTGTCTATTGAGGTTAATCTTCCATGAACTTCCATCCGTTAAATTTGCATGATATACCTAATTGTCTTGTGCCGTTTGAACTTAGACAGGCCATGGTTGGGATGTAAAGTGTGTTGACTGGCATCCTAGCAAGTCATTATTGGTTTCTGGTGAGTGCTATTTAAGATTGGTTCTTCCAGGACAATTTTCCACATATTGCACTGAGTTACTCTCTGCAACGGTTTTCCATAGGTGGAAAAGACAACCTTGTGAAGCTCTGGGATGCCAAGTCAGGGAGGGAGCTCTGTTCATTGTAAGTCACAGGTGTTTCATATTCCTTAAATATGTGAAATAGAGGCCACCTGATCCATTTATCTGAGTGGCCATATATTATCTGCTTTTCAGTCATGGGCACAAGAATAATGTCCTTTGCGTGAAATGGAATCAAAATGGTAACTGGGTACTGACAGCCTCAAAAGATCAAATCATCAAGGTATACTTGTTGCCTCGTTCCAATTAGGAGTAAGATGGACATGAAAATATCTACTTGCATTTTTTTCTTCAGGATTTGACCGTGTTTTCTTTTTCAGCTCTATGATATAAGGGCAATGAAGGAGCTTCAATCTTTCCGCGGTCATCGGAAAGATGTTACTGGTATTGTTTTAGTAGTTCCAGAATTAGACCTATGATTACTTGATCGCTGATATTTCCAGTTATATAAATTTTTGGCCTTTGCTTTCCGTGTATTAGGATTTGGAATCAATTTGTCCTTATTTTCCGTTGCGAGTGACTGTTTTTATTGGATCAGGCAGCTATAAATTTGCATGGATAGTTCATATCTCGTGTGGATACAGCGTCCAGCTGTTATTGTTCTTGTCTTTTGATTGTGGCATCATGAATTGAAAGTGTAGACTTATACAATAAACTGAATAGGACATGAAATTCTGGAGAATGAAATTAGGTTCTCATTGTGTATTCTTATTGGAGAAGTTTCGTGATACTTTTAATATGCTAACTTGTCGGAGTAATGCCGAACTTCCAACGAATTCTATTTTTGCACGCTGACCATTATTCCGTCGAGTCCTCGTTATGAGATGCGACTATCTCATATGTATTTTTTATACTAATATCAATTTATGAAGCACTTACTTTTTCTTGTTTTAATACAGTATTTTTATAGAACTGTTTTTATCACATATCCTCTTCTTTTGGGGCCTTCTTATGTTTGTGAGTAACGATTTATTGTTTTTTCTTGCAGCATTGTCTTGGCACCCATTTCATGAAGAATACTTTGTTAGTGGGAGTTTGGACGGATCAATTTTCCATTGGTTGGTTGGGTAAACATCTTTCTTGCACGTTCTGTTAATGGTTGTTTGTTGTCGGATTTCTTTATTTTGATTTTGGTAGCTGATAGGTTAAGTTGTGGTCAATAATTGTTATTATGAAACTTCGGTTCTCATTACAGATGAGATTCAATTCGTGGATACCAATGATATCTGGGTTTGATTAGTTTCGTATTTTTGAGTTGTTAGCCAGAAATAACCAAGATCATAAACATCTGATGAGTATGAAGTTTACGACTATACTTAAAGAGTAATATCATTTTCTCAAAAAGTTCCCCTTTTGTTGTTGGAGTACTATTAGTTTCTTCAGAAAATTAGTTAAATGTAAGATCCATATGTTGTGATTTGATTGAAGTATCAAATTTGAGATCATGTTTCCATTTACAACATTTTATATGTGCAGGCATGAAACACCTCAAGTTGAGATTGAAAATGCACATGATAACAGTGTTTGGGACCTTGCCTGGCATCCTATAGGATACCTTCTATGCAGGTAATGTATCATCTTTGAAGTGAGAATAAGTTTTATTTTTCCGGCACCCTTCTCCAGTGTCTAATGTTTCTGTAGCTCAACTAGTTTTAGTATGTAAAGTTCGCGTTTTATGATTTGCGTTTTATGACACTGTATTTGAATATGGCCTTAATCCTCCCGAGTATATTGGATCATTTCAGTGGAGTTTGGTCTTCATTCAGCATTTAAAATACCTACTGCCATGTAAAACATTCCATTTTTTCCCTCACTACCATTCTCAATCTCATAATCTGTTGGCTGGTGGTAAGTGAAATTTGAGATGATGAATAGTTATATTTTTGAGATGATGAATAGTTATATTTTCTCTCATAATATTGAAGCAGTGGTGGCAATGATCACGCGACGAAGTTTTGGTGTAGAAACAGGCCTGGAGATCCCGCCATCGATAAGTTCCCTTCTGGACCAAATCAAGGTGCTCCTTCGATTCTCTTCCGTCGATAATTTGCTTGATTTATCCTCAATTTCATATCTTCCCATTTTTAGACAACCATTAGAATTATGCATCTATGCGATGGATGTAATCTTAAGACTCATATTTTTTGTCGTTTTGATATTAATTCTTGCAGCTTTTGCCGAGCACGCCCCTGTCATGGGAGGCCGCATGCCTATGCCTTTCCCAATGCCCGACCCCCCCACCACTCCTTTCGGCAATTTGGCTCGAAACGAGGGAACAATCCCAGGGATTGGGGCTGCAATGCCACTCTCTGTTCCATCCCTCGATTCATCTGATCAGAAACCGCCTATGGGGGCCCCACCTCCTCTGCCACCTGGCCCGCACCCATCTCTTCTAGGTGTAAACAACACACCTCAGCAGCCCTATCAGCAAAATGCTCCACCCTCGTCGTATATGCCGCCTCCTCACATGCAACAACCACCTCCTTCTCACATGCCCATATTACAGCAGCATCACAATCTGCCTCGTCCACCTCCTATGGTGAGCAAATAACGTTCGATATTGTTTTAGTTTTAGTATCAGGATTCTCAGAAGGTTTGCCGGTTGTTTTTTCTTTTCTTTTTGGCTTTAATTTCGTCCCGCAATTTAGTTTGGGGGAGGGGTTAGCATTATAGGGACAATAGCGTTCAAACTTAAGCAATTTAGGGACGTCATATGGCGGAACCCTTGATTTTTCCCTTAATTCTATGGTCCTGGCGTATAATTCTAGGGTTCCAGCAAATTTAGGGGGTGCATTATAAGGATAATAACTTTCAAAATTAAGCAATATTCCCGGGAAAATTTAGGGATACGGCGTATAATGTCCCTAAATTGCTTTAATTGTCTTTATAATGCCACTCATTAAATATTTAACCCTTTTTCTTGTGGGAGGCAGAAAAGTTTCAAAGTTTTTGTGTTCGAGGGCGCAAACAGAGATTATGTTAGAATAGAACACTCGCAAATTCGCCAAAGTATCATGAGAATGATTTAAACACATTGGATGGCGTTTTGAAAATATCTCTCTATTCATCTGACGCTACGGAAATATGATACTGGCTATCGTTGATAATAACTGCGTTAATGATTTTTCAGGCTCCAATGGCTCAAGGTGGGCCCTATATGGGTGGTGGTGGTATGGCTACTCAAAGTGGAATGCAACAACAGCAGCAATGGCAATCGGCTGGCAGTTTCAACAGACCCCAACCACCACCTATGCAGCAAATGATTCCCGGGATTAATCCTTATCAGGTGATCTCATCATGTTAATGTTTTATCTAAAAGTTCGTATACTCTACTCTGCTACGTACTTGAAAGTTTACAGTTGCTGGAGTATTTTCTTTGGTAAACCATGTTTTTTTCTTGGGGGACGGGGCTAATGTACCGGCGTAATAATAGTGATACTTTCTTGTGCAGTCGGGAAATCCAAATGCTCCTAATATGCCGTCGAATTATAATCTTCCATCGTTGCCTCGTGGCCCTCCGCCGCTGCACGGCCAGCCTCGTCAGTAAGGACCGTCTTTCCTTATTCGTTCATCTGAGTTTCTTCTCTAGTTTTTAGTTTCTAACGTAATGGAACATCTCTGAGATCCTCTCGTTTTTTGGCTTATAGCAGAAAGTGATGATTTTGACTTTGAGATTTTTACATGAAGTTTCTTGTATTTGATGCTTTGTTGTTCTTCATGATTGGCTCGTGAGCTTTTTCTTTGTTTCTTTTTTTTCAATTGGTTGATAAAATTTTGCATAAGGGTACGAGCTCGACCCATCAACTCTGTTCGAGTTCGAAAATAGAAGAGCTCAATGAGCTTGAGCTCAAATAAATGGATTCTAGATCGGAACCGTAAAATGAGTCGATAAAGTAAATAAAAGATAAATTATGTTGTACCCGTTATCTGGTTATACTGAAATGAAAGATATTATCCTGTACTTTTATTGCGCCGAACCCTTTTTGTTGTGCTAAAAGTATAGCATCGTACCCTATGTAATATTTAGCATCATACCCCCAGATAGGGGTTGTAGATGACAAAGACCATTTAATTAGATGAATTTTGAGGGGTATTTATGAAATTTTCAAACATGTAGTAGAGCTGTCAAACGGGCCGGCATGCCCCGGCCCGCCCCGACCAACCCTGCCCCGACCTGCCATTAAACGGGGCAGGGCGGGCCAGCCCGCCAACATAACGGGCTACTAAACTAGTAGCCTGCCCCACCCTGCCGCGGGTTGGCGGGCCAGCCCGCTATATTTTTTTATAACTTCTTTTACTTTTTTTAAAATTTGTGTTTTTTTTTGCAAATAATACTTAAATTAATAATATTTTTGGGATCAATTGATGAATAAATCATTTATAAAATAAGTTCTTAACTAAATTAATTATAATTAATCACTAGTAAATATTATTTATTACTATTTAGCATTAAAAATGTTTATAATATATAATATATATACATAATAAATAAATAAAAAATAAAAATTACTGGCGCCCCAGCCCGCCCCGACCTGCAACCCAAACGGGCTGGCCCGTTTCGGCCCGCCTTTAAACGGGCCGAGAATTGATTGGCCCAACCCACCTATTTTTCATGGCGGGGCGGGCCAACCCGACGGGCTCGGCCCGTTTTGACACCTCTAATATGTAGGGTTTGGGTTAAAGCTGTCAATCCGGCCTGCACCCCGGGGTGTTTTAGGCCCGCCTGTTTACCTGGACGGCCAGTCCGTGCGGGCTGGGGCCTCATCCCGCCAACTAAAGTAATTATACATATTATATACTTATACTAAATGTATAATAAATTTTAATTAATTATACAATTAGTTAATGATTCATTAATTATTTCTAATTAATGTAAGTTTTATTAATAAATGCATAAGTAATGACATGTTTTTATGTAATTTTAATAAATACCATAATCAATTAAAAATTATTAGTGAATTAAAATTTAAAAATTAAATTAATTTCTTTTTGAGTTGGCGGGCCTGAACCGCCAGGGCGGGCTCCAATTTTTAAAGCCGTCATGGGCCAGCCCATCCCACCCCGTCAAACTACGGGATTTGGTGGGCGGCGGGCCTACATGCCCTGCCCCACCAAATTGACAGTTCTAGTTTTGGTGCATCTATCTATTTTATTAATGGAGATCACGTAATAACTGCTATTTGTGTGTTATTTTCATATTAATTAATGTTTTGCCATTAATGAAGTTAAAAAGTATTTATTAATTTAAACACTATATTATATAACCCCACAAAATCATCTTTGATATGGGGCTATCCCAATCAATGAAATTTATATGTGGTTCGGGGAAATTTATATAGCCGGATAATTAATTATTACAAAGTTGTAGGGCATGCGTAAGGTGCTTATTGATAAGGAAACTGAATGGACGTGTTTGGGACGTTGGGACTTGTTTAGGACGTGTTTGGGACGTTGGGTCATGTTTAGGGACGTGTCTGGGACGTGACGGGACGTCTGGGGACGTATTGGGACGTAACAGAAAGGACACAAGATGTACGTGGTTCGGATCTTCGCATATCCTACGTTCACGGTCGCTCAGGAACTCCTTTTTACTATACTTTTGAAGATTACACACTCAAATAACTCACCTTCGCTCAAATATATTAAGGACTGAAGAGAAATGCTTAGCACAATGAAAAGAGAGAATTCTTAGTGTTTTCCCCGTGTTGATGATGAATTATCCCCGCAAAAATGGCTAAGTTCGGCTTTTATAGGAGCTCCTGGATATTGCCATGAGGTACATCCCAAGATCCCTGGTGATATCGTGAATCGAAGAATTCAGATTAAACAGTTTTGGTGATTGTCCAAACTTGATTGAGTATACCGGTTAAACTAAGATTCAAGACCGGATACCAGTCAGCAGTTCACAAGCGCACTAGAAACCGAACGATACCGAATCTGATAAGTGCCAAGACCGGAGTACAGATATCGGAACTGATAAAGTGCCAAGATCAAGGTACAAGTACCGAATCTGACAAGCGCCAAGACCGGAGTACAGATATCGAAACTGATAAAGTGCCATGATCAAGGTATAAGTACCGAATCTGACAAGCGCCAAGACCGGAGTACAAATACCGGAACTGATAAAATGCCAGGATCAAAGTACAACTACCAGAACCGACGAAATGCCAAGACCGAAGTCAGAATACCAGACCTGCCACGTGTACAAAGATTCAAATTATTCAAGGCGGGACTTTGAAGACTTCTATTAAAGCATTTAATGCAAGGCTGCAAGGAGGAGCCAAGTTGAAGTCAAGCTAAGATTGAAAAGAAAAAAGCAATTGGCACAGCACGAACTGCTATGAAGACCGGACAGTACCCATTTTGAGAAAAAATACATTTAATGTAGTGTCCAGTACAAGGAGCTATCTCACAACGGCCTTCTTCAGCAAAGATCAACTATATATAGCAGAGAAGAGGCACTGAAGAGATATGACACTACACCACGAAAAATGTAAGACAGATTCAAATCTCTCCAAAGCGAAGAAAGAAATTAGAAAGTGTTGTCCTCACTGTACGTAAACCAGTTTGGTTAAGTAAGTGAGTTGTTTATCCGAGGGACTGTAAAAAGCTGTTGAAGTAGGTGGATTATTTTATACGACTGCCTGGGGATTCACTAGATTAAGCTGAGGGCAGCTGGGTAGGTTGTATAGTGAGTGTATAACTGAAGTCTAGTGAACCTTCCTTGCGAGGAAGAAGGGGAGACGTAGGAGATTTAACTCCGAACTTCCAGAAACAAACCGGTGTCTCTTTCACACACTCACACTAACACATCACACATATTATCGGTCTTGGTTCAAAACCGACCGATTCGCTTCCTCATCAAACACATTTAGAAAAATATCAAGTATATGTATTAGCTCTAACCGGTTAACTACCAAAAAGCGTCAAGCGTTTATTCACCCCCTCTAAACGCATAGACCGATCCCAACAAGTGGTATCAGAGAGGGTTTCTTGATATTTTCTTTATACTAACCATGACTATATCAGATCAGCTTATTATGTTTAGCAGGGAAAACTTCCTTGAATGGAAGATAAGGATGATGACCCATCTATGCGCACAAGATGACGAGATGGTTGATGTGTTAGAAACTGGACTGTTCATGTTCAACAAAGTAAACGAACTACACGACATGTATCCTGACGAACCCAGAGAAGTTCCCAAGGAAAGACATGAGCTGTCAACACAAGAAAGACGAAAGGCAAATCTCGACAATATTGTCAAGAACATCATGTTCAAAACTTTGGACATAGAAATATACAGACAGGTCATGACAAGCAAGACTGTGAAAGAAACGTGGACCAAGTTATGCCAACTTGGAGAAAACCAAGGAGACCATGAGCTCAGGGATCATCCAGTAAAAGCACCAGGAGGAGAAGAACCCTCCGCGATGACACAGGATAAGCAAGCCGAACAAAATGAAAACTCTAACACTTGCTTTAAATATGACAGGACCGGACACAGCATTGATGACGACTCCAAAAATGAGATAAACCGGCCCAAGGGGAGAAAGAGAACACAAGCCTCAGAAGCTAAAAGAAAATCTCACAGATGGGATGATACAGACTCTGAAGAGTCCAGGTCTGAAGATGAAGCAAGCAAATATGAAAGTGAGAAAGAGCTTGTTTGTCTAGTTGGAGACCAACCAGATCCAAAAGAAAGGTTTACCTATGACGAAGTCTTGGACGCACTTCAGAACATGGCAGACGAATACTGGAAACTGAATGAAAAACTGAAGGCTGCTGAAAAGGCACCGATACAAGAGAATATCGGACCTCTGATCGAAAGGATCACACAACTGGAAGAAGAAAACAACAGGCTAAGAGAAATCACTGAGCGAAAGAACTCGGAGATTCAAAAGCTGTCCACCATAATTCAATCGTGGACGAATTCATCCAAGACGCTCCATTGTCTTCAAGAAACAATGAAGGACACCAATGACCGGGCAGGGCTAGGATACAATGAGCAACTCAACACGGAGGAGGCAACGACATCCTATCAACCGACTCCCTCACGGGTAATCAATTTCGTTCGTCCTTCAGATTATAACCCAGTTCATGTCTCTCCTACGAACAGGTCTAGAAGAACCGGGTTGGGATACAGCAACAAGGCCTCGGTTTCCAACAAAAGCACAGTACCTCTGAAGGAGAAGGGGTACAATAACACCCCACATAAGGGAAGGCCTCAACCAAAAGGAAATATCGGCATCAACAACAACCCACGAAAAGAAAGACCCCAACAACTAAGGGGAATACCGGAATACACAACAACTCACGAAGGGGAAGACGTCAACAACCGAGGGAGAAGGCACACAACCCAAAACCTGAAGCTCAAGGTCACAACAGACCTAGATACCGGTCTCAAAACAAGAACAACCAATATAGATATGTTATTGATCCAGTAACTGGTAGACACATTAGGATAATCCAAGTTTGGATACCTAAGGTGCTAATCTCTAACCGGACCCAAAATAGCATGGGTACCGAGGACTTTGTCTGTTCTTGCAGGTACACTTGCAGGAATTCAAACAGCTCTGCCGAGTATTAGACAGCAGATGCTGTCGGCACATGACCTGGGAGGAAAGGATCCTCACTGAGATAAAACCATGTGCCAAGCCAATATCTACCTTTGGAAATAGGTACCCAGGTAAAGATATAAAGAAAATTAGACTATCTCACTAAAACTAAGACATAATTACACTAACCGGATGACGAACCAACAAGACCGACAATCTAAATTGGTATAAGCAAGAGCTTATAAGTCCAATACAGTCGGTTACTGGTGAGTCCAGAAAATAACTATGATACAAAAGGATGTAGTCTTCTCATAATTGATTAGGGATAATCTAATTCATGAATTTACCCTCACCAACTATCTTTAATAGTATACATGAAGGAAACTAGATAAAGACTAATCTTCCCAACTTACGCCGTGAGTCACCTATTGGCAGACCAGTTTAGGAAATGGTGCAGCTAGAAAAGGGAACCGGACGACTGACAGAAGCAAAACAGATGATCAAATTTCAAGCAACTTCAGTTAGTTAAGGAACCAGTGAAGAAGCTTTATACTGGGAAGATTGAGCAATAAAGGAATCAACCGGCTTCAAAAGCACGCTATTCTTCTCGGAGGAAACCGCCACAGTGTATCATAAAGCAGCTCACATCAGAGAAGTCAACTAAGGGGTAACGCCTCAAAATTGAACCATGCAAGGCAGAGGTACTCTCTGAAGACAGAGTTATCTTCAGGAAGAGCAATACAGGGAATCCTTAGAAGATTCTTCCAGTTTAAGGAACTCAAGTGTAAAAAGGGGAATCAGTTAAGGAACTAACTGAAGCCCTAGATGATTGGCACAAGGAAATTCCATGTGGAGGTACAGACTGAGGGGAACCTATCAAAGGAAACTTACCTGAGTCTGATCACCTTAAGGAAATCAACAGAGACTTAGAAGATAACTGGATGAAAGTCAAACAGAAGCTAAACCAGTTCAAGCACTACCAAGATTTGGAAGCCTACTCAATACTGGGTCAAACTATGACTAACAAGTGGTATAAAAAATGTTTGTCAGCAGACTGGATACTGAATACGGTCTCGGATCCTGAAGGAGCCATTTCAGCCAGAGAGTCAACAAATGTGGATCAATAAGCAATGCTTAGAAGATCAGAATTTGGATATGGTGACCGGAGAGCATATCCTACACCGTGGCGATCATCTACAAGTCTAAGCTCAAGTAAATTCTTCAGACCGAGGTGGACGTTCAACACTGATATGGGAAGCAATAGAGTTGAAGTATCGAAATCTTCAGGACCAGTACATCACTCAAAGATGATCAAATGTTGTGCAATCAAGAAGGAGAGACTGGATGAAGGATCGACAAACCAGCAAGCTACAAACGTCTACACTAAACCGCTCCTCAAAGCCAAGTCTATAATCTCTCTAAATGCATTTAGGACTTACTGACTTAACTTAAAGTCCTAGCATGAAGTCAGGGGGGACAAAGTTATATCAAATTAATTGATATAATCAGTTGCCTAGACATTACAAAAATTAATGCATATAGATGATTTCAGTGCAAAGCCTTTCTGTTAAAACGGCCATTTCATAATCTCGGCCTATACACTTATTCCAGTTGATATCTTCTAAGATCGGCACTAGTCAGTATACACTGAGAGAATTGAGCATATAAGATTATACAAGTCTGATACCGGGATCCTTCTGAAATCGGACTTATCACTTAACCAGTGGATATACACATAACCCTTACTGGCCGGGTAAAGACGAACTCTCTGAATTATTGCACAGTATCGATGCACATATCATATGTCGGGTACAGCTGGCTTCGAGTTTGCAGGTCATCAGAGTGCGTGAATAGTCTCGTCATCAAAGAATCTCTGTCAACTGACAAGACATAAAGCTTCGATGCACTAAAGGGAAGCGATAAAGATGGTCTGGGTTACTGTGCACCCGTGACACAAGGCGACAAAATTCTCACAAATATTTAAGGACCTCACATTCTTCCCTGAAGCTCATCATCTCAAAACCGACTAAGTTCACAATGCCTAAACCACCAAAACATCCACCACCCTTAGTCAGAATAAGCCTCACAACCAGAAAAGGCCTAACAAGTCCGAATCCGATATTCTTATCCAGTCACTTCAAAGCGGTATTGACACCGCACTGGATGCAGACCGACCCATTAGGGTATTCAAAGACCTCTTGACGGTCCAACAAAGATGCAAAGACGCTGCTCTGGACTAGCGGGCTTCTAAAGCAAGTCCGACGGCACACCAGGCAAGCTCTGGGAATTTCCCTGTGGACTGGACGAGTTGGAAAAGATGTACCCAGTCCCCAGGTTCCCTACACGGAGCACCAGCCAACAGGTGGATGCCACTAGCAGGTTTGCCTATCCAGAAATACACAAGAAGAGGATGGCAAACAAGAGATTGGTACTCGAGCGATTGAGAAGCCATGGAGGATGGTACCGTCCCTGCCAGTATCTTGGTGGAGAAAAGGCAGAGAATCCACCAAGAAACGGACTGGAGCTGGCGAGCGGATACCGAGGATTGAATGTCATGCCAGACGGTATCCCTCAGCTCCTATCAGTTTTGTTGCGCTTTACAAGGAGTAAACAAGAGAAGAACTCCTCGTCGCAACGACTGATTCCCCGAAGAAACCCTAGACAAGGCGTGGGTTCAGAGGTTGCCATAGCTCTAAGAGCTGCTAAAACGGAGCGGGACAGATGAAGATTTCTTCAGACCTTTGAAAGTCTCGTCGAAGCTGAGCAATCTTCTGATAAGGATTGCCAGTATAGCAGCAGAGCTACCGGTCTCATTGTGCTTTGCAAGGAGAGGACAACTGTAATGATGGCTCTCCCGCACAATGACTACCTTCCCTCATACCGGATAGGTGCTTGTCAAAAAGGGAGAAGAAGAGTACTACCAATTCAGGGGAAAGAGCACATGGCAGTACTTAGACGAAGCAGCAGACATACCGGATGTACCAGACAGACCGGGGATGCCAACAACCGGAAGATCGAAGAATTGGCATAATCAAGCCAACAACACCGGTTGGAAAAAGCTGTAAGAGGAAGAGGAAGAGTACTGCTAAAGCCTGAAGTCAAGGTGAAAGGGCAGGTGGAAGTACTAACGAAGCAGACAGTCGGCCCTGCTAAAGCCTAAATATGACAAGCAGTACTGACAAGGCAAAAACCAGACGTACCAAACGGACCGGCACATGCCATCAACCGAAAGATCGAAGAACTGGTCAAGTCTAGGACTAGATAGCTGACAGTAACGGTTGTAATTGATCGGTAGATTATGTATCAAATTCGTTTGATATAATATATACCCTTCTGCATCGTTGAGTTTTGACAATCACCAAAAAGGGGGAAATTGTTAGATATCGTGAATCGAAGAATTCAGATTAAACAGTTTTGGTGATTGTCCAAACTTGATTGAGTATACCGGTTAAACTAAGATTCAAGACCGGATACCAGTCAGCAGTTCGAACGATACCGAATCTGATAAGTGCCAAGACCGGAGTACAGATATCGGAACTGATAAAGTGCCAAGATCAAGGTACAAGTACCGAATCTTACAAGCGCCAAGACCGGAGTATAGATATCGGAACTGATAAAGTGCCAAGATCAAGGTACAAATACAGAATCTGACAACGCCAAGACCGGAGTACAGATACCGGAACTGATAAAGTGCCAGGATTGAAGTACAACTACCGGAACCGACGAAATGCCAAGACCGAAGTCAGAATACCGGACCTGCCACGTGTACAAAGATTCAAATTATTCAAGGCGGGACTTTGAAGACTTCTATTAAAGCATTTAATGCAAGGCTGCAAGGAGCCAAGTTGAAGTCAAGCTAAGCTTGAAATGAAAAAAGCAATTGGCACAGCACGAACTGCTATGAAGACCGGACAGTACCCATTTTGGGAAAAATGCATTTAACGCAGTGTCCAGTACAAGGAGCTATCCACAACGGCCTTCTTCAGCAAAGATCAACTATATATAGCAGAGAAGAGGCACTGAAGAGATACGACACTACACCACGAAAAATCTAAGACATATTCAAATCTCTCCAAAGCCAAGAAAGAAATTAGAAAGTGTTGTCCTCACTGTACGTAAACCAGTTTGGTTAAGTAAGTGAGTTGTTTATCCGACGGACTGTAAAAAGCTGTTGAAGTAGGTGGATTGTTTTATACGACTGCCTAGGGATTCCCTAGATTAAGCTGAGGGCAGCTGGGTAGGTTGTACAGTGAGTGTATAACTGAAGTCTAGTGAACCTTCCTTGCGAGGAAGAAGGGGAGACGTAGGAGATTTAACTCTGAACTTCCAGAAACAAACCGGTGTCTCTTTCACACACTCACACTAACACATCACACATATTATCGGTCTTGGTTCAAAACCGACCGACTCGCTTCCTCATCAAACTACTTAGAAAAATATCAAGTATAGGTATTAGCTCTAACCAGTTAACTACCAAAAAGCGTCAAGCGTTTATTCACCCCCTCTAAACGCATAAACCGATGCCAACAGTATGACCCTCTAGGACAACGTGATGCACAACTTTTCCAGTCCTGTCAGGCAGCTTTTACAGTGTTGTCAGTCACAGCTTTTTCTCACCTCTTACCTGTCTTTTCACCTAGAAGCGTACTGGGGAAGCTTTGTTCTTCTTGGGGGTCGTCAACTACCTATCGGAGGTCCCCGAAGGTTCCTATCTCTTTTATTTATCATTATTTATTAAGTATAAATATTTTCCAATGGGCCTAACGGGCCTTTTCGATTTTTTCAGGCCTATCTAGTTTTAGTCCGTATCAATCTTACTTACAATTTCATTACAATACGAAAAGTTTGAAATTATGTTATTTAAATCACAATATATTTAGATGGATATCTGCTCGGATATTTGACTGGCTTCGATTATCATCACAACAGCCCATCAAATGAATTTCAACTACTCGTTGAAAGCTTATGGGCTCAGATTTACCAAGAAAACAATAAAAAGTTAAGATTGAATCTCTCGTTGTCTATAAAGCAGTGTTGTAAAATGCGATCTAGGCGCCCGCCTAGGCACCGGCTAGGCGCTAGGCGGCACCTGGCGAGGCGAATATAGCCTAAACGGCCGGCTAATCTTCAAAATAACTAATTGGGTGAATAGTCGGACTAATCGGCCAACTAATTAAATTAAATAAACGCCCACCGAAAGCCGGCCTGGTAATTTTTAAACTTAAGAAGGCCCATTATAGGCCCAATTTGTGGCTAGCTAGGCTGATGAGACAAACGCAACTTGATATGCATATATATATATATATATATATATATATATATATACACACACACACACACTAGATATTTGGAGCCGCGCACAAGGCGCGGAGATATAATGCCCATCAAATTTTCTATCAATATAATATTTTATCAATTTGTTATCTAATATTTTAACTACCAAATTTCACGCTACAGATATGCTTCCATCATATTTTAATTATGTCGGGTCAATAACTTAATATGTCTTTCAGGATTCATAAATAATGAAATCCAAAGTCTTCTCATGCAGTGTACTTCGGCTCTTTCCATTTCTTCAGTTAATCTTATGACGTGTGAATTAATTTGAAAAAATTGGCGCAACTTTACTTTTAATATGATAAAACTACCACTACTTTCATATTTCAAGTATAAAAAGTTAATAACACACCATGAGCCAACATTTACTGGGAAAACTAAAGTGGTATATATTACTACGAAAAATAATATATAAATATTCAAATCCTTCAAATATTCAACACACACAATAGCACTTTATGCCTAAAAACGTTAAATTTCTAGCGTAACGAAGGCTAAACATGAATTTACATACAATATTGTCAAGTTTACCCCCCACATTGTATAATATCCAAGATATATTGATGATAATGAAAACATGAGAACCTGGAAAGTAAAATTGGGTGTCTTCCATGAAATTTACCCCAGCATCTCCACTCCAATGGGTACTCTGCGTGGAAGTTAAACTCTATGTGTTATGCTTTTATAGGATTGCTGTACGTGAATACTATATTTTTAGAGTACACAATATTTTCATATTATATAGTTTTGTAATTTTTATTTTCACTTTATATTTTTATATTTTAAAACTTATGCTATTCCCTAAATATTTTATTAAAAAATTAAAATAATGTTAAAAAATATAAAAGTTCATTATGAGATAATAAGTAGAAATATTAGTTTTTAGTATAGAGTTGGATTGGAGCAAATGTAGAAAATAGAGTTAATCGATTGGCGTAAAAGTATTGTATCACTTGTATTTCCATGTTAAATTAAATGTAGTTGTTACGGGTTGAAAATGCTCTTAATTTGCACGTTTGCTCCGTGCACGTACGAAAACCTGAAATTATAGTTTATGATAATTATCAAACTTAAACATTAATTAAATAAAAAACAATGGTGTTTATTTGCATGACAAAGATACTAACTACTTACTACTAATAAGGACAGATGTGTACTATTAAGTATTAAACAAATGAATCGATGTACAATATATGGAGAAAAGTCTCGTAATATACGATATATGTGTGGCTGAAATAAGTAAATATGTTTTTAATAGAGCAATCTACACATAAATCCCTCTACCCCAAACTATACATCAACTTACTCCCCCTTCCAATTCAATTATCACCAAACTCCCCCTTTCAAACTTCCATATCACATAGCTACCTAATGGACAAATATACCCCTGTAAAACATAAATATCACAAAATAACCTAGTGAATTCATTAGAGAGAACGACGATGAACAAAATGCAGACAACGAAAAGCAGAAGAACGAAAACGAGTACAGAGAAGTCGGCCGATTCTCAGCTTCACCTCCACAACGAGCAGCGAACGAGAGATTAGGACGTTCACACCTTTATTCGACTTGGCATCATCTCAACGGTATACTAGCCGCTTGACACCTTCATTTTTCGACTTTAAATTTTCGTTTCTGTGGCATTTTGGGTGTTAATGTTGATATTAGGGCTTTCATAGTTGCATTTCTTGAAAGATTTCACGTTGGACTATGTTTAATTTTGTGATTACGGCTCGAATTTGGGGTTTATGGCAAAATTAGGGGTTAATTATTTCATTTTTCGAATTGGGAGCTTGGTATAATTCAAATTAGGGTTTGTTAGCTTCTAAATTCCCTGCTCGATGTAAAGGTACTGCATTTTTTACTGTCTTGGTATAAATCTTGGTTGTTTTGGGTACGCTAATTGAATTGGTGCTTGTATATGTTTTTTTGGTACCGTATTACATAGTTAATTGGTACCGTAAAGAAGATTTTACCTACGAGATTCGCTGAAGCACAATCACATGAAATGGGCGATAAGATCATTGCAAATAAGTTTGAATTTTATTAAATTAAACGCTTTATCATGTTCTTAACTTGTTATATTGTTACATGCTCGTTTTCTGTCGACCTATTGGACTTAAAGGTGGGACTATAAGCCCAAGTCAATCATGTCAGAGTCTGAGTCCACGAGGGAGCAGAGTCCAGATGGCATGGATTGCGGCGTACGTTCTGCAATGTCCATGGATCGATACATCGTTGGACCGGTGGCTCGGGGAGGTATCTTAACGAAGTTGACGTCGAATTGTATTGTGGCTTCATGGCTGCCACGATACTTATGGACGATCTTAGTTGTGTGCTCCACTTGTTTGTGTGATATTTATCTGTGTTTGGAGAATGTGTTGTTGATCCTCATAGTTTTGTGACTTGTTTATGTTTCTGTTCCAGGTATTTTTGTAGTACCTGAAAAAACAGATATGTAGTACCAATATTTCTAGCTTGCAGTACCAACGGTTTCTTTACTGTAGTATCATACATAGGTCATTTGTAGTATCTTTTACGTACCATGCGAGCGGCTTCGAAATACGCCGACTCTAATTTGTGGTACCAATCTCAAGACTTTTGTAGAATCTACATGTGGACAGTTGCGATATTATATTATATGCTTTGTAGTACCATAATAAGGTTATTCATAGTATCTTTTACGTACTGTGTGCACGGAGTCGAAATACGCCGATTCTAATTTGTGGTACCAATATAAAGACATTTATAGTACTTACATGTGGACAGTTGCAGTACCATTTTATGTGTTTCTGTAGTACCATAATTAGGTTGATTGTAGTACCTTTTACGTACCATGAGAGCGGCCTGGAAATACGCCGACTCTAATGTGGGTACCAATATAAAGACGTTTGTAGTACCTACATGTGGACAGGTGCAGTACCATAGTATATGCTTTTGTAGTTCCAAAATTGGGTTGTTTGTAGTATCTTTTACGTGCCTGCTAGCGGCTTCGAAATACGCACTCTAATTTGTGGTACTGATATAAAGACGTTTGTAGTACCTATATGTGGATAGTTGCAGTACCCAACTACCTGCTTTTGTAGTACCATAGTTGGGTCGTTTGTAGTATCTTTTACGTATCGTGCTAGCGGCTTCGAAATATGTAGATGTTTGTGGTACCACAACATAAGCTAGTGCGGTACCATCAGTAGGTTACTTGCAGTATCTTTTTCCGCACCACGTTTTTAAATTATCGAAAATGCATAGATGTCCAAACAAGGCATGAGAACTTCCATCATACGGCATATGATAAAATTAAACATACGATAGCATAAAATATAAACACTAACTTTCAATCGATCAAAAAGCTTGACTATGTAGTAAGATGTTCTTACTAGTATCATAATAAGTAGAAACAAAGTTGGGGTTTCAACGTAATAATCCCTAATTCTAAATATTCACCCACCAATATTGATATCAAATCATCAGTAAAGTATTTATAACTATAGTAGCATAGTCAAGGACCAAAAATAACTCGGACGACGTCGAAAATTACTACCCAAATTTGTAGTACTAACATACATATATTTGTAGTTCCGCTATCTAGATGTCCGCAGTACCATACCCTACCATAGTGTAGTACCATATATATGTTTCTTGTAGTATCTTTTTCGTACCACGTTTCTAGCAATCGAAATTCCTAGCCAAATTTGTAGTACCAATATACATATGTTTGTAGTTCCAATATATAGATGTTCGCATTACCATACCCCACTATAGCGTAATACCATACGTATGTTACTTGTAGTATCTTTTCCGTACCACGTTTCTAACAATTGAAATTCCTACCCCAAAGTTGTAGTACCAATATACATATATTTGTAGTTCCAATAAATAGATATTTGCGTTACCATATCATAAGATAGTGTAGCATCATGAGTAGGTTAGTTGTAGTATCTTTTCCGTACCACGTTTGTAATTATCGAAAACGCGTAGATTATTGTGCAAATAAGGCATGTGAACTTCCAAATTACGGTACATAATAAAATTAAACACACCGGTAACATGAAATATAGACACTAACTTTCAATCGATGAAAAATAATGAATATGCAGTAAGATGTTCTTACTAGTATCATAATAAGTAGAACGAAGTTGGGGTTTCAACGTAATAATACCTAATTCTAAATATTAACCATCAATACTGATACCAGATTATCAGTAAGTATTTATAACTATGGTAACATAATCAAGGACAAAAAATAACTCGGACGACGTCGAAAAATTCCTCCCCAAATTTGTAGTACCACTATACATATGTTTGTAGTTCCAATATGCAGATGCTCGTAGTACTACCCCACCATAGCGTAGTACCAAACGTATGTTACTTGTAGTCGTACCACGTTTCTAACAATCGAAATTCCTACCCCAAATTTGTAGTACCAACACACATATATTTGTATTTCCAATATATAGATGTTTGCGGTACCATAACATAAGCTAGTGTAGTACCACGAGTAGGTTATTTGTAGTATCTTTTACATACCACATTTTTAATTATCGAAACCTCGTAGATTATTGTGCAAATAAGGCATGCGAACTTCCAAATTACGGTACATAATAAAATTAAACACACCGGTAACACGATTATAGACACTAACTTTCAATCTATGAAAAATAATGAATATGCAGTAAGATGTTCTTACTAGTATCATAATAAGTAGAACGAAAGTTGGGGTTTCAACGTAATAATACCTAATTCTAAATATTAATCACCAATACTGATACCAGATCATCAGTAAAGTATTTATAACTATGGTAACATAATCAAGGACAAAAAATAACTCGGACGACGTCGAAAAATTCCTACCCAATTTTGTAGTACCAATATACATATGTTTGTAGTTCCAATATGTAGATGCTCGTAGTACCATACCCCACCATAGCGTAGTACCATACGTATGTTACTTATAGTATCTTTTTCGTACCACGTTTCTGACAATCGAAATTCCTACCCCAATTTGTAGTACCCACACACATATATTTGTATTTCCAACATATAGATGTTTGCGGTACCATAACATAAGCTAGTGTAGTACCACGAGTAGGTTATTTGTAGTATCTTTTACATACCACATTTTTACCGAAAACTCGTATATTATTGTGCAAATAAGGCATGTGAACTTCCAAATTACGGTACATAATAAAATTAAAAGCACGGTAACACGAAATATAGACACTAACTTTCAATCAATGAAAAATATTGAATATGCAGTAAGATGTTCTTACTAGTATCATAATAAGTAGAACGAAAGTTGGGGTTTCAACGTAATAATACCTAATTCTAAATATTAACCACCAATACTGATACCAGATCATCAGTAAAGTATTTATAACTATGGTAACATAATCAAGGACAAAAAATAACTCGGACGGCGTCGAAAAATTCCTACCCAAATTTGCAGTACACATATGTTTGTAGTTCCAATATATAGATGTTCGTAGTACCATACCCCACCATAGCGTAGTACCATACGCATGTTACTTGTAGTATCTTTTTCGTACCACGTTTCTAACAATCGAAATTCCTACCACAAATCTGTAGTACCAATACACATATATTTGTATTTCCAATATATAGATGTTTGCGGTACCATAACATAAGCTAGTGTAGTACCACGAGTAGGTTATTTGTAGTATCTTTTACATACCACGTTTTTAATTATCGAAAACGTGTAGATTATTTTGCAAATAAGGCATGTGAACTTCCAAATTACGGTACATAATAAAATTAAACACACGGTAACACGAAATATAGACACTAACTTTCAGTCGATGAAAAATCATGACTATGCAGTAACATGTTCTTACTAGGATCATAATAAGTAGAACGAAAGTTGGGGTTTCAAAGTAATAATACCTAATTCTAAATATTAACCACCAATATTGATACCAGATCAAGTAAAGTATTTATAACTATGGTAACATAATCAAGGACCAAACATAACTCGGACGGCGTCGAAAAACTCCTACCTAAATTTGTAGTACCAATATACATATGTTTGTAGTTCAATATATAGATGGTCGTAGTACCGTAACCCGCTATAACGTAGTACCATACGTATGTTACTTGTAGTATCTTTTTCGTACCACGTTTCTAATTATTGAAATTCCTACCCCAAAATTGTAGTACCAATATACATATGTTGTAGTTCCAATATATAGATGTTTGTGGTACCATAACATAAGCTAGTGTAGTACCACGAGTAGGTTACTTGTAGTATCTTTTCCGTACCACGTTTCTAGCAATCGAAATTCCTAGCCAAACTTGTAGTACCAATATACATAAGTTTGTAGTTCCAATATATAAATGTTCGAAGTACCATACCCTACGATAGTGTAGTACCACACGTATGTTACTTGTAGTATCTTTTTCATACCACGTTTCTGGCAATCAAAATTCCTACCCAAATTTGTAATACCAATATACATATGTTTTTAGTTCCAATATATAGATGTTCGTGGTACCATACCCTACCATAGTGTAGTACCATACATATGTTACTTGTAGTATCTTTTTCATACCACGTTTCTAGCAATCGAAATTCCTGCCCAAATTTGTAGTACCAACATACATATGTTTGTAGTTCCAATATATAGATGTTCGTGGTACCGTACCATACTATAGTGTTGTACCATATGTATGTTACTTGTAGTATCTTTTTTCGTACCACGTTTCTAACAATCGAAATTCCTACCCAAATTTGTAGTACCAATATAAATATGTTTGTAGTTTCAATATATAGATGTTCCTAGTATCATAACCTACCATAGTGTAGTACCATACATATGTTACTTGTGGTATCTTTTTCGTACCACGTTTCTAGCAATCGTAATTCCTACCCAAATGTAGTACCAATATACATATGTTTGTAGTTCTAATATATAGATGTTCGTAGTACCATACCCTATCATTGTGTAGTACCATACATATGTTACTTGAAGTATCTTTTTCGTACCACGTTTCTAGCAATCGAAATTGCTGCCCAAATTTATAGTACCAATATACATATGTTTGTAGTTCCAATATATAGATGTCAATAGTACCATACCCTACGATAGTGTAGTACCATATGTATGTTACTTGTAGTATCTTTTTCGTACCACGTTTCTAACAATCGAAATTCCTACCCCAATTTGTAGTATCAATATACAGATATTTGTAGTACCATATATATATATTTATAGTACCATAGCTTATGATAATGTAGTACCGTGGGTAGGTTACTTGTAGTATCTTTGCGTACCACGTTTTTAATTACGAAAACATGTATATTATTCTGCAAATAAGGCATTAGAACTTCCAACAAACAATATTGGAACACCATCAATGATAACACATCAGCATTAATAGTATTCATTCAACAATAGTATTGATATCAATATATTTACAATTTTAATATGATTCATCCAGCAACAATATTAATATCGAACATATCGACAATATTAATATCATTTATCCACCAACATCATATAAAAAACATATCGTCGTAAGAATGTGTGATAACATATCGGCGACATACCAACAAAAAGAATGCTCCATAACCTATCGTTTCATTGGTAAAACAATAAATATGTGATCTTCTTATATTCTGCACATGCAAACAATGTGAGCCCACCAAAGATATTCGTAGACAACATATCTTCGTATTAAGTTACCTGTTAAAGTAAAATAACAAACGATTACCATATGATACTGCTAGAAACATTCAAAAGGTACTTCATAGAAGAAATGCGGGTACTGTAATTCAATATACTTTGGTACTGCATATAATAAATTGCTTTAACAGATAAATTAGCCAAATCTGAAGCAAATACTTACATCTCTTGACACCCACAGTATGCTAACAGTAGAAAACAGGAGAAGAACTTATTTTTTTACACGTCGACGCCCAAATCAACATCCATGACTCGACACCCAAATCGCGACACCATACCCAATTTATGTCCATGCTACTGCCACAAACATTCATTGTATACCTCATCAGAGTGTTCTCTAAATCAATTTTGTTCGCTCGATGTCAAGAAGCTCGAAGAATAACCCACAGTGAAGAAAAAAACAACAAAAACCTGCCTCAACTTACATGGACCGAGAAACCCACGATGAATTAGGCAAGCTCAGAGCTTTCATGTGCGGGCAGAGGCTTTTCCGTCGCCGGCCGGAGCTTTTCTAGTTGGAAGATGAAGCCTGAAATTAAAGCTACGTGGGTGTTGATTTGGGGAAGAAATGATTTAAAAAACAATAACTGAGGGCTAAAAATGTCATTTCGGGTAAATAGGTAGTGATGTGTAAGAATGTTTTGATTTAGAGAGTTTGATAATAAGTGAATTGAAAGGGGGAGTTAGTTGATAAAAAGTTTGGAAATGGGGATTTAGTTGAGGTTGCCCCTTTTAAATATATATAATATAGACATGGTGCAGCATTTGGCAACACGTGTTTTCATCCTTAAATAGCTAATCATTATCCCTATATCTAGAATTGTAGATTACGACCAAATACACTATTCATTAACCGATACACATTTATAATATATAATATATATATAGTACATGTTTCGGCTTTAATTTAAGATCTATCCGGTGTGGGACAGTAAGTGGCGAGATCCACAAAGCATAATTAATATTAAACAACAACATCGATTAGCTAATTCGAAAAAAACGGACATCTACACATAAATACCTAATTGAATAAATTTTTTACACATAGGTACCCATGTCAGAAAATTTTACAGATAGGTACCCGATTTAATTTTTACCAGTTTCTTCATCAAGCCATACCTTCCTGTGTGTGTATGGCGTACCATAACGTGTTGATATAGGGCACCTAAATGTGTCCGTACGGCGTACCTATGTTTTTAATAGGGTGTACCTAAATGTGCTAATACGACATATTTCATTTTCTATTATATAGGGTACCCGAATGTATTGTATGGCGTACCTGCGGCGGATCGGGTATCTATCTGCAAAAAAAAATTCTGTTAGGTACCTACATATAAAGAAATTCTGATAGGGTACTAAATTACAAGTTTTTTTTTTACAGAGGGAGGTATTTATGTGTAAAGACCCCCAAAAAAATAACTGATATATTTATTGATTGAACATTCATTTAATACTTTACAAATAGAACTTTACCTATAAAATATATATAAACTATAAAATTAGGATAAGTTCGTCCAACATCATTTTTAAACATTGTTTTGATACTAATGTTAGTTTTGACATAGTTTATGTATATAAAATAAAAAGACCGCCTAATTTTCGCCTATAAACCACCTAGGCCCTCCTCAGGTACCCGACTAGCGCCTAGCGAATTTTACAACATTGCAATAAAGTGAAAGTAAAATATGCTTCGCTCAACACTTAACTGGTTCTCAACATCTCAGCAAATACTTGTCAACAAAATCAGCTTGCAAAATAGAATGCCCCAATTTTAACACTGTTATGGACCAACTTCAGGTTAGCTCCATTTCAACCCAGTTCTAATCACCCATACAACCCAAATGAACTAATCACATTGGACCAATCGAACAACCAAAATTGCAGATCATACAATTTATACTAACCGCGTCTTCTAACGGATTATCAGCCTCCATCTCCGGCCTGAGCTTCGCATAGAGCTGAGGACTCCTATAAACCGACCCAGGCGCATGAGATGCATGAAGAATGTAATTCCAGATTATCCAAGAACACTTCAACAGATTTAACCTTCGTAATATGTGAATAATGTGCTATAGAGGTTTAGTGTTGAATACGTGAGGGTTTTGCAAATGGAAAACTTAATTAATGCTTGTTAGGGTTTAAGCTTAAATACCTTGAGAGGTATTTAAGCTTATTGGGCCCCTAACAAGCCCATTACAAACACAACCCAAATACATAAGATAATACATCGTAAAGAAATTACAAGACTTAGAACAATATTTTGGACACTTTTAAAATATTCCTAACATTCTCCCCCTAAGTGTCCAAATTACAAATAAACCTATCTAAGTCTTCAGGTCTTCTTTTTCTTCGAGCGGGGAGGAGGCCGAGGTTCCAGAAGTTCGTATGCTGATCTTCTGAGTCCAAGTTTTAATTCATATGATCTCAATCTTCTACGAAAAGAAATTTTGTCGGAGATAATTTCGATCATCTTATGATACTTCTCTTGTACTTCAGATTCCACTTCTCTCATTTCCTCTACGATCCTCTTGAGCTTAGCAAGAATAATACGGAGAGTTCCATCACAGAACTTGTGGATTTCTGATTTTCTCATCAGTCTCTTCTCTCCCTTGTAATTGATGTAGATTACCGAAGGGTCTTCTCCATCAAAGATATGGCCTTCTCCGTAGCTCTCTGACTCAGGTGCTTCAAAAGAGGGCTTCGTGAGATTCACTCTTCTTATGTTGCTTTCAATTGCCATTTGGAGGTCATGTGTAGAGTTGAACTTTACTTGACGCAACATGAACCTTTTTAATGAAGCATAGCCCATCTTTAACTCTGGAGTCCTGAGTGCTCCAAGCCTCCTATAATCTCCTACTAATTGATCGATGTCTTCACCTCTGAGATAGGAGAGATCCCCTTTCAGTTCTTCAGCTGAATTGTCTTCACGTCGTACAATGTAAATAGGGAAATCAATGTCTGCAAATCTTTCCTTTCGAACAGTCAGAATCTGTTTGATTCTGGGTCGTTTTGCCTCAAGTCTTCGGAGTTCATCGACGTTCGTTTCTTTGCCTCTGAACATCAGTGATCGACGGATAGACAGCAGGTACTGAATGGCTTTTGGGTGTGAGAAATGGGTTAAACCTCTGAGGTCAAGTTCATCTACCTTCAAGATCTTATCTTCCCTCCTCCAGATTTTTCTTCGTATCTCTTCTTGATAAGGAGCATTAACCTTCACATTTTTCCATGGAAGTTGCAGCTCGTCAATTCCTTTGTGTGTATCTGGAGGGCAATCCTCGTCTATGACCGTGTGTTTTAGGAGTTCTGGAAGTTCGGGTATCTCTGCTTCGTAGTCTTCTCCTTCCTCGAGCTCCTCATCTTCAAGACGAATTAGACTAATGTTAGCTTTCAAGAGAAAATATCTTGCATTGTCCATAAGGTTTCTGGCCATAGTCGGATTGACAGGGTGAGTTCTCCATTCCTCGCCAAAGATGTACCTCTCCACAACATCATGTGGATTGTAAAGTTCTTCGACTGAGGTGTCTGGATTGTCGATCTGAAGGGATGGAATGGAAGTTTGGGGACTTATCTGGCTTGTGAGATGTGGGGTTGTGATTGTTTGGACTGATTGGGTGGAAATCCTCAAGGAGCCAGATTCGACTTCGTCAAGGGAAGTTGTCTGGTTTGGCCCTGGCGTAGCTTGTCTACCCCTAGAGGACTTTGGTGGTGGGTTGGATTGTCGGGAAGAACCGCCTCCACGAGTTAGGACCCCGCGCCCTCGTCCGCCGCGAGTGACTGGATGCATAACTCTTGGTCTCTTCTCCCCCTCAGGGCGATCTTGGTCATCAGGATCGTCATGACGACGTTTCTGTCTAGAGCTTTCCTGACTACAGGTGGATGGGTCAGATATGATTCCGCTTTTGATCACCTTTTTGTAGAAATCTTCTTCGTCCGGAGTCCGCTGATTGTCGAGTGCAATAAGTCGGGAGATACCTACGTCGAAGAGCTGAAGTAGAGGCATGCTGTATGGATTGGGTTCAGACGGTACTCGTGGTGGTGGTAGTGAGATGAGACGAGACTGTGACGGTTGGTCTACTAAGGGTGCCTTGCCTTTGTCTGTGGAGGCTGATTGCATGGCATCCTTAATGAGTCCTCGAACCCGGGGTAAGGTCACGGATTCAAAGAATTCAAAAAGGCGATTTTCCAGATAGGCCGTCGTCACAGTTAGGGGAGTTGGGATTGGTGCACCGGCATCACTAGCCGTTATCACTCGTTCAGAACTAGGTTCTGTACGGTGGCACTTGTCAACCGAAGTCGGATGGACTTCAGTCTCCACGGATCTTCCGACCTCTCCTTGCGACACATCTTTCGGAGATGGTGCTCGGGTCGTTGTGGCCACGTCAGTGTGACGGGCTTGGGTGGAGCTTTCACCGAGATCGCCAAGGCGTCTCGTTAGCACACGTCCAGAACTAGGTTCTGTACGGTGGCTCGCGGATGGTGAGCTGCTGAGATCATCAACATCCGAGAGACTTCCGTCCAATCCTTGAAGAGCCTCTATTTGCGGCTCTTCTATGAACGTTGAGACCTGAAGATCAGGTTGAGGCTCTGCCTGTGTCACAAGAATGGGTATTTCTTGAGTTGGTTCAGACACAGGAACCGAGCTGCTGGAGGCTTGGGGTGGTTCGTGTTGTGTTGAGACACTTGTCTGTTGGGAGACAAGTGAATGGTCATGTGGGGTTCGCTCATGCGTCGTTAGGTCATGTACGACGTCTTCTATCCTAGGGATTGACCCGGCTTTTTCTGACTGAGGTAGTGCAGTCGTAGTTGTCTCGGGAACATCTATTAGTGGTTGTGCGAGTCGTTCGGCATGTGATTGTTCCTCGAGAGATTGTTCAGGTATGGTTTGTTCAGGGGATGGTGGTGGTTGGTCATGGATTGCTTGTTGAGATGTAGTCTGTTGTGTGTGGGGGATAAATTCAGTGTCTGTGGTTTCTCTCAGCATCTCACTCTCTCTTCCTCTCTCGCTCGTTTCAGCTCTCTCAGTATTACTAACCCCTGGGTTAGACTCAGGTGGGCTATCCTGTGTCGTGGGGTGGGGAACTTTGTAATCTTTGCAGTAGGCATCGATAAGGTCGGGGTTTGCAAGTATGAGTAACTCGTGAGGGATTGACATTGCAGTGCGCTTGTATTTCTCATCAGTCTTTCCTTTATGAAGGTAGCGCAGTTTGGGTGGGGTGAAGTTTTCTTCTGCGGGTCGTGATGGTATTCCCGGTGTTGTGGTCAGAAAATGATGGATGATTAGTGAGAACCACCGGGGATATGGCAGATTCTGTGGCCTTTTGGACTTTGTACGTTGGTGAAGTTGGTCGTCGAGATCAGTGATGATAAGCTTGACAAAGTCGTAATTTCTTCGAAACACAATTCCATGGAAGATGCGAAGGATTGTGATATTGCATCTATCCCATCCTGAGTGCTTGGGTGAGAAGCACTTATTGACAAATGTAAAGAGCGTTCGCCAAGGATGCGGGATCATGGAGTTCTGAAAATGGGAGACAAACTTGATAGGCGTGTAATATCCCATCTTCATCATATCCTCCAGAAGCTCATTCTCGGAAGCCTCAGGTTCGTAGTGAGGTTGACTTGGCAATCTGAGAATACTCGAAGGAGATCGCTTGTGATGCTGACAGTCTCATTTGCTATTTGGGCCTCGTAGTATATACTGTTATCCTGAGCAATTTTGGTCTTCATCGTCCCCCAGAATTGTTGAAGGTAGACTGTAGGGACTTGAACCGAGGCCGAAAAAGCATACCCAAGGTGGTGATTTCTCAGAATGGATAATATAATTTCTTCCTTGCACTTGAATGTATGAAGGTCAAGTTGGAAATTATTGTCCTTGGTCGTTATCCATTTTGAGGTTGGGTAAACCATATCCGTAGGTGTCGTATCCGTAGGTGTTGTCATTTTTTTTTTTTTATGACACCGGGAAGTGCTGTTGGAACTGCAATACGAAGAACAAAGGAATTAGAGATGTGATATTGTAAAACTAGAATAGCTTATGATAAAAGGTTGTTTGAAGAACGATTTGGGCTATGAGATGAAATCGTTTAGGTAGAGATTTGGCCCATTTCTGTTTGGCCCATTGATGTTCAAAGAGATTTTGGCCGAAAAATTTTCTAAGTATGGTTTACGGGTTGAGTCGAAAAAGAACTTTGCGAATTGAGCATTTGGAACACCAGGTCAACTATGAGTCGCAAAGTACCAATTCGCGAAGTGAATCTTTCGTATACCTAAATGCGCAAACTTAGAATTCGCAAATTTGGAATTCGCAAAGCAAACTTAGAATTCGCGAAGCAAAGCAAACTTAGAATTCGCAAAGCAAACTTAGAGTTCGCAAAGTAAACTTAGAATTCGCAAAGCAAAGCAATCTTAGAATTCGCAAAGTAGAATTCGCAAAGCAAACTTAGAATTCGCAAAGTAAACTTAGAGTTCGCAAAGTAAACTTAGAGTTCGCAAAGCAAAGCAAACTTAGAATTCGCAAAGTAGAATTCGCAAAGCAAACTTAGAATTCGCAAAGTAAACTTAGAATTCGCAAAGCAAAGCAAATTAGAATTCGCAAAGTAAACTTAGAATTCGCAAAGCAAAGCAAAGTTTGCGACTTTGACAGGATTCGCAAAGCAGAAGGTTTGCGATTTGTGCAAAACAGTTTTTGAGTTCGCAAAGCTGTACTTCGACCGATTAAACGAAGAAATTTAAAATGAAATTAAAAGCTCTAATTAACAAGCAAACCCAGAAACTCAAAAATCGAAACATTTATCCAGAGATACCCCAATCAGATACTAAAAACATTTACAATAATTCATCGATAATAAAAAAATCCGAGTATGGCCCTGTTCTTCACGATTCAAACCTGCAAAGCTGGAAAAGAAAGACATTTCATTGTAGGAATTATATCGAATGATTCCTTACCACCGAAAAGTTTCTGAGAACGTGATTGAGATAGAGAAACACACGTGAGGACTGGGATATGCTATCGAGACTGCGATTTGAGGTTCGCAAAATTATATCTAAACTGACAGAGGTTGCGATTTGAGAGTGTTGCGTGTTTGAGAGAGGTTTGCGAATTGAGAGTGTTGTGTTTTTGAGAGAGGTTTGCGAATTGTGATGGATTTGGGAAAGTTGAGAAATTTTTTTTATTTTTTTAGGGTTGAGAACATTTTGCGGTCCTGAAGAAAGATTAAAATGGGCCGCGAACTTCCCCCTTTTTCGATTTGAGGTTCGCAAAATATTGTAAAGTATGCGAACTTAATTTTAATAATTGATTTGCAAAATGACCTAGGTAGAAAAAGTAAGTGTACGAGATTTTCAACTTAGCAAAGACACCAAATAATGAAGACCCAAATACTACCAATTTGGCGCGATCAATCACAAGGATAACATCAAATCTATGGGTTTTTCAAGATCGATTTTCATGATACGATATCCTTATTGAAAAAAAATCTTCGCCTTAGTCAAAAATTCGTCTTAATGTCGGGACAATAAATGATGTAAGTTTCCTTCGTGTTTATAAATAGATAGGTCTCAAATCTCATTGAAGTACCTTACATCTAAGAACTAACTCATCTCTTATTTTTCTCGTTAACAGATGAATTGGCAGAAGCAGGAAGAAGAGAAGAAGCTCGAGGAACATGCAGAGTTAAGACGTAACTTTGAGCATAATTTGGATATGCTGGTTATTGAGATTTTCCTTCTTTTGAGCTTATTCGTTGTTTTACTTGCTGTTCTGCTTTGGGTCTTCATCGGGCATATGAGTTTTTAAGAGTTATCTGCGTATTATGTGTTTGAGAGAGTTGTTCGTGTTTTGAAGAATTTTTAAGAGTTATCTGCGTATTATGTGTTTGAGAGAGTTGTTCGTGTTTTGAACAAATTTTACGTTTTTGTAGAAAAACTCCCCCTAGATGCAATGCCTATCGATTATCTTAAAAATTAAATGATTGATAATGCCTATCGAGTATCTTAAAAATAAACTATTGATGAGTTCACTTACTCCCCCTCGATGCATAGATATAGCATTTCTCCCCCTCGATGTAACGCCATCAGCATTGGCGCTACATCGACTTATTGGACACAAGAAACAATTTATTGAAAATTAAAAACTTAAAAACTAAAGTCCTAAATAAATGGTTAACATAATAAACACACACAGAATAAGAGAAGTGAAACATAGCAAATAGATAAATATTGAACTGTAGGAAGGCATAATCGAGATTAAAAATTGAGGTTCAACATTCCTAATTTTGCAACTAAGAATTGGAAGCGTTTTTCATCCAATGCTTTTGTAAGCAAATCGGCTAGTTGAAGCTCTGTATTGACAAAGTACATTTTTATTATGCCTCTTTCTACATGGTCCTTTATGAAGTGATAGCGAAGATCTATGTGCTTAGTGCGTGAGTGATGTACAGGATTACAGGTAATTGCGATAGCACTCTTGGAATCACAGTAAATAGGAATTTTATTTAGATCAAACCCGTAGTCCCGTAGCTGAGTTCTGATCCACAAAATTTGTGAGCAGCAACTTGCTGCAGCGACGTATTCTGCTTCCGCCGTGGAAGTTGACACACAATTTTGTTTCTTTGAGGCCCAACATACAAGTTTATCGCCTAGGAATTGCATATGTCCAGAAGTGCTTTTCCTGTCCAGTCTGCATCCTGCAAAATCTGCGTCAGAATAGCCTATTAGTTTCATACTTGAGTTTTTAGGATACCACAGTCCAAGGTCTGGTGTTCCTTTTAAATACTTCAAGATTCTTTTGACAGCATGAAGGTGCGACTCCTTGGGATTAGCTTGAAATCGAGCACATAGACATGTAGAGAATAAGATATCTGGTTGACTGGCAGTGAGGTAGAGCAGTGATCCAATGATCCCTCTGTAATGAGTAACATCTACAGGTTCACCAAGGTGATCTGCATTCAGTGAGCATGAGGTGGACATAGGTGTGCTCGATGATTTGCTCTTGTCGATCCCATATTTTCTGAGAATATCGTGGATGTACTTTGACTGATTGATGAAGATCCCATCCTGAAGTTGTTTGATTTGTAGTCCGAGGAAGAATGACATTTCTCCCATCATACTCATTTCAAATTGCGATTGCATCAGAATGCTAAATCTTCAAAAAGTTTAGGATTAGTAGAGCCAAAAATGATATCATCCACGTAGATTTGCACAAGCATGATATCAGAATCATTTTTCTTTACGAACAATGTAGTGTCAATTTTCCCTTTAGTGAAGCCTGAAGAGATAAGAAAGTCGGAGAGCACCTCATACCAGGCCCTTGGAGCTTGTTTAAGTCCGTACAGTGATTTGTCGAGTTTGTAAACAAAGTCGGGATGATCAGCATTGAGAAATCCGTCTGGCTGTGACACATACACTTCTTCTTTCAGAATTCCGTTCAAGAAGGCTGTTTTTACGTCCATTTGATAGACTGTAAAATCTTTGTGTGCGGCGTATGCAAGGAATAACCGAATAGCTTCGATTCTGGCTACAGGGGCAAACGTTTCATCGTAATCAATTCCTTCCTGTTGATTATATCCCTTAGCAACGAGCCTGGCTTTGTTTCGAATTACAACACCATCTTCATCCTTTTTGTTTTTAAATACCCACTTTGTTCCGATCACAGTCTTCCCTTTTGGACGAGGAACTAAGTTCCATACTTTGAGACGTTCGAATTGATTAATCTCCTCTTGCATAGCCATTATCCAGTTGGGATCCTGTAGTGCATCAACTACTCGTTTAGGTTCCGTTTGGCTCAAGAAACAGGTGAAATTACATTCATTTGAATGTGTTCTTCTAGTCGTTACTCCTGTATTGGGATCTCCTATTATTTGATCTGTAGGATGATGTCGGATCCATTTCTTTTCGTGGGGTAATGTCGTTTCGTCTATTTGGGATTCCTCACTGAGTGGATAGTCGATTGCAGACACGGTAGTGTTGCCTGGTGAGTTTGAAGAGGAGGCATCTGTCTGCGTTGTTGTTACGGTTGTTGGGATCGAGCCTTCTGCATCTGAGGGAGGAATTGTCTGGTCAGGAGTGGGTTCTGAATTATGAGTTGATGAACTAGGGCTGGATTCAGTATTTGGAATGGAATTGGTGGGTGGTTTTTTCGGATTTTGAGAGATATAGATATGTTCAAAAAGTAGATCCAGATCCAGTTCCTCTTGAGTTAGGCGAGTGGAGCATGTGGGATTGCTATGTCTAGAATAGTCAGTTGCTTTGTCGGATCCCGGTTCTGAAGAGTTCCGTTCAGATGCATCTGACGAACATTCTCCTTCTTCTGTATGAGAATGAATAAGGTGTGGTGTGCTAGATACTCGTCCCAAACTGCTATGTCCAGTAGAAGGTTCGAGTCCCTCATCAAAGGTGACATTTATACTTTCAATGATCATCCTTCTGTTTCTGAGAAATATCCTGTATGCCTTAGATTGCGCAGAGTAGCCTACGAAGATTCCTTCAGTTGCTTTTGGATCGAGCTTGGACTTGTCTTCGCGGTCGTTGGCGACGAAGCACTTGCATCCAAAAATTCGAAAATGGGCAATGTTGGGTAGTCTTCCATTTATAAGTTCATAGGGCGTCTTACCAAATCTTAGATGAATGTTTGTGCGATTCTGTGTATAGCAAGCAATATTCATTGCTTCAGCCCAAAGGAAATGAGGTAGTGATGATTGGATGATCATTGTTTGGGCAGCCTCTACGAGTGTTCGATTTCGCCTTTCAACAACCCCATTTTGTTGAGGTGTGTAGATAGCAGAAAACTGTTGAGTAATTCCTATGGATTCGTAGAAGTCACTGAGCTGTTGATTCTTGAATTCTGTTCCATTGTCTGATCTAACTATTTGAACATTTCTCTGAAGTAGGTTCTGTGTTGTTCTGATTAGATTTGGAATATGTTCTACTGTCTCTGATTTAGTTCGTAAGAAACGTACCCAAGTAAATCGGGAAAAGTCGTCGACGATAACCAGCATATACCGCTTTCCACTTATGCTTTCAGTTCGCATCGGGCCACACAGATCCATGTGTAAGAGCTCTAGAGGATGTTGAGTGGATGTTGTGTGCTTTGTAGGATGTGAAGCTCTCTTCATTTTTCCTTTCTCACAAGCAGAGCACATATGCTCTTTTTGGTACTTCAGTGGTGGTAGTCCAACAGCTAGTTTGTTGATTGACAGCTTGTTGAGAGTCTTGAAGTTAAGATGGGATAATCGTTGGTGCCATAGGTCATTTTGAATTGAAGTTGCTTTGGAGATTAGGCAGATATCAGTCTTTGGTTTGACAGTTCTAATATCAATGGTGTAAAGATTTGTCTTGCGAGTTCCAGTGAGAAGTTCTTCACCATTGGCATTGAGAATTTTGCAAGTTTTCTTTAGAAACACAACTTGGAGTCCAAAGTCACTGAACTGTCCTATTGATAAGAGATTGTGTGTCAGTCCTTCAACGAACGAAACTTGTTTAATTGTGAGTCTATTGCATATGAGATCGCCATAACCAAGTATTCTGGCTCCATTGCTATTGCCAAACCGTACTAGTCCTCCTGGTCTATCAACGTAGTTGCTCAACAGTTCCTTTGTCCCAGTCATGTGTGTGGAGCAACCAGAATCTAAGTACCACACATGAAGGGCCTGCAAAATAGAAACTAGAGGGTTTTAGGTACCCATTGAAATATGGGTCCACCTCTATTATATTTATTAGTCCGTTTAGATTCCCTAGATTTTCCTTTGTTGGTGGATGACTTAGAGTCACTAGTTATTTCTAGGGTTGGGATTTGTGTTTCTGCAGTTTGAAGCTTTGGAACCCATTTGTGCATAGGTTTTTTGATAGCTTTTGGTTTTGATTCGTCTCTTAACTTTGTATTTTTATTTTTAGGAATTGTTTTGTGCATTTGCTTGGTGACATGATCATGCGAGGAAAGCTTTGTTTTTGAATTAGAAGACAATTTTTTCGATACACTGCGACATAAAGAAGGTACAAAAGTTTTGGGAGGAAAAAACTCAATGACAAAAGGTGTATTGAGATCACAAGTCTCCTTCAAGATATCTTCCTTTTTAACCCATACTTGCCTCTTCAATGGCTCTTTTGTGGGTCCTGAAAATTTCAATGTATTAGTGCAGGAAATTTTGTCATGCGAAACTAAGGTGTATGAAATTGTGTGTAATCTTATTTTTTCTTTGAGTGAAGATATTTCCTGAAGAAGTTTCTGCCTTTCTTCACCAAATGACTTTCTCTCGTTTTCGATAGTGGAGTGAAGATCACTGATTTTCTTTATGCAATCAGGCATATATCCTGTTGCATATGTAACCATCGGTGTCGTATTTTCCGAACCACCTGAGGTTTCTTCTTCATTTGGACGTGGAATATCTGATTCAAATTCTGTTATTGCTGGACAACTTCTTACTTTATAGCTATCATTTAATTCTGTGTAGTTAAGTGATGTTTGAGTTTTAGTGTGTGTTGATGTCTCATCTTCACTGACAAAAGGCATAAGATTGGCCAGGCAACCTGTCTGCATGAATTTGAGATCATATAGATAACGTGATTTTGATATGCCTAGTTTTAACTTGCATGGGTTTTCAAAACCTAGTCCTTTATGGGGATTATAAAAATCAACGTTAGCTGGTTTGTTCAAGAAGATCGTTTGTTCTGACTGATCTCGTCGGGTTAAGACGTCCTCCAATTTTTTTATTTTGGAGTACAGTCTTTCCCGTTCTTTACTTAGTAAGTCATATTTAATTGTAGCATCCATTGCCTGATCTCTATGAGATTTCATTTCCTTTTCTAAATCCTTGGCTTTAGCTTCGGATTTTTGCACTTGTATTTCTAGCTTAGCAATTTTTTCATTTGCCACAATTACACGATTCTTCTCACATGCATAATCATATCTAAACTTATCTAATACGGCTAAATTTTTCTCTAAGTTAGTTTCAAGTTCTTTGATTTTCTTTTTCCCAGATTTGTTAGATTTATATAAGGATAAAAATTCATTTTTCATCTTAAGTAAGGAATCATAATCTGCTTCACTTACCTCCACTATGTCTGAATTGTTAGAAGTTTCCCTGTCTGACTCGCTACATTCAGCTCCAGCTCCATCTTCTTCGTCATCTAGTTTGGCCATCAGTGCCACGTTCTCATTCTCGCTGTCTGAGGTATCTTCAAGCCAATGATCCTCTTCTGCCATTAAGACCAGCCCCTTTTCTTTTTGTTCAGCTAATTGAACTTTTCTGCGATAATAGTTAACGTCCTTTTTCTTGGGCATTCTGCACTCTCTGGCAAAGTGTCCATTCTTGGCGTAGTTGAAGCATTTGCCGCCTTGTTGAGGAGTTTCAGAGTTGTTGTCCTCATCCTGAGTCTTTCCTTTAGAGTTGGAGGAAGTTCTTTGACGATTGGAGGAGGAACCAGTCTTCTTATAATATTTCCTCTGCACGAAATTCGAGACAAGAGCGAGTTGCTTAGCAAGATCTTTGAGGGTGATTTCCTGGTCTGCATGTTTGGTAAGATCCTTGAATTCATCATCAGAACCAGAGTCTTCTCCCTCCTTAACTTGTGATGACTGGATAATTTCTTTGTTCTTGAATTGTTTTCTTGATGATCGTTCAGTCATAAGAGCAAGCGATTCGCTTCCTATTGGTTTGATTTCCTCCCTTCGTTTCTCCACATGATTGGAATGTTGATTGAGGTAGTCAAATAATGTATGAATGCTAACTTTAGTTAGGTCGTTCATCTGTCTTATCATAATTGCATAGCCTCCCATTCTGGATGAAGTGATCCTAAGAATTTGATATTGATTTCCATTACACTTTTGAGACTCCATTCATCCTGTAGCATCCCGTTGTCACTATGGCATCCGTCCCTATAAGACTGATAGACTGTAGCGACACGCACCCTGGGCAAACTTTCAGATGCTTCAAGTCTTAACTTCGAAGTTCTTTCGGATTTAGGTCGACCTCTATCAATTTTCTTATAGGATTCTTAGCCTTACATTGTCAGTCTCAGGATCATTTGTCGGATTGGAAGAAGCCTGTTTGATCTCTGAGGTCAGTCAACATGCCCACAGCTGTATACTGCGAATGCTCTGATACTGTTAGTGTCAGATAGTCTTGTACCACCATTTTTCCAGCGTACATGGGCAAACTGCAGATAGTCCTCCGAAGTTCATTCTGGACCTGAAGAGTAGATCCTATAGAAGCCTTTTGATATTGATTTCCATGTACACTTTTGTGTGACCTCCATTCATCTCACACATCTTTAGCTCATTTAAAAGAACAAGAAATCGATGGAAGGTTTCTTGGAGAGTTTCCCCTTTGTTAGCATGAAAGCGATCATACGAGATGAGTGTGTTTGCCATTCTTGCCATTGTATTGACTTCTGTCCCCTGCATCATAATTCGAAGAGCATCCCACATTTCTTTTGCGCTCTCACCACATTCGAGTTGCATCAAAATGTCATTGGGAATGGCTTGCATCATGTATGATTTCGCCACTTTATCTGCCTTTAGTCGCAGTTTTTCTTCATCATTGCATTGATCAGTAGTTTTCAAGATTCTCTGTTCCTCTCTTGCAGGGGTGGTGTCAGTAGTGGCGGGAATTATGGTCCAATACTGTGTAGGTCCATTGTAAATAGATTCTAGTAGATTTTCAGAATTGTCCTTGCTTTCTATGAAGTTGATGAATCTTCTCTTCCAGACTGCGTACTCTCCATGTCGGATGATGGGAGGTCTAACATCATTTCCCATGCTGAAAGAGTCCATTGCTTGTGTTTTGGATATGATCGTTGACGTGTAATTTGAGGAAAGTTGGAATTGAATTTTGCGAATTGAAGAAGTGACGTGTTACTTTGCGAATAGATATGTGAGTTCGCAAAGTTGATAAGGTTCGCAAAGTGAGTAAGGTTCGCAAAGTTGTTGTGAGTTCGCAAAGTGTCAAGATATCGCAAAGTGTGTTGAATTCGCGAAGTAAACTTGAGTTCGCAAAGTGCTTTGAATTCGCAAAATAAGCTGGAGTTCGCAAAGTGAGCAAAGTTCGCACAGTGAGTAAATGAGATCGCAAACTGTCCTGGGTTCGCAAAGCAGTTGTGAGTTCGCAAAGAGTCAAGAGGTCGCAAAGTGTTTCCAATTCGCAAAGTGGACCGGAGAACGCAAAGTGAAGAAAATCCTGAGACGTTGATCTTCGAGAATCTGACGGCTTGGTGACCTCAAACTCGCAAAGTAGAGCTTTGCGAAGTGCCGATGCGCAAACTTGAAAACCCGCAAGCCAAGTGTGTGAACTTAGGATTGCAAAGACGCCTTGTGAAATGAATGAGCCGCAAAACGAAAGAAATCCTTGAGTTCGCAAACCTAGTTCCCAAAAGAAATTCCGTGCGCAAACTCAAGAACAGACTGAGAAACAGAGCTGTTCTTCAATGTTTTAGACAGAAATCCAACAAATCTGACACAGCCTCTACGGAAGCCAATTTGATAGCTCAGAACTGAAAGCTACACAGACTTGCCTTAATAAAAACAGAATATCTCCGAGAAAAGTTGATACACGTGAGTCTGAGCTTTGCAGCAGAGAATGAACTACCACGCAAGAACTCACCCTGCTAAATTCTTTAAAGCTCGAAATGAAGTTTCCTCACCTACACGCTTGCTCTGATACCACTTGTAATTCCAGATTATCCAAGAACACTTCAACAGATTTAACCTTCGTAATATGTGAATAATGTGCTATAGAGGTTTAGTGTTGAATACGTGAGGGTTTTGCAAATGGAAAACTTAATTAATGCTTGTTAGGGTTTAAGCTTAAATACCTTGAGAGGTATTTAAGCTTATTGGGCCCCTAACAAGCCCATTACAAACACAACCCAAATACATAAGATAATACATCGTAAAGAAATTACAAGACTTAGAACAATATTTTGGACACTTTTAAAATATTCCTAACAAAGAACACTCGCGCCGTTCGCCCTCACGCGCCCCTTCGATAACGGGGGGAACTGGAATTGGAATTCAAATCAACGGGTTCTCTGCCGCGTTGAAGCACCTTGTGCTGACGAAAATACCACCAACTCAATGAGTCGGGCAGGGTTAAAATTGTGAAACCCCAGAAGGAGAATATGATGAATGTTATCCCATTGTTAGGGTTGAAATAGAGAGAATTGTCAACTGGTATTATTCCACCATGTGGGGCCATCATTAGAAAACCCAGAATTGAGAAATACCGAAATTCTAAAATGAGAGACCGACTAAAAAAAGTCAAAAACAATAGATCTGAGTTTATTTCTTTTTTGTCGTCCTTCGCTTCATTTTTCTGTCGTTTATGGTCTTCCTTCTAGCGTTCATCGTCTTCCTTTTCCTTCATTTCTTTTTCCTTTTCTTGCCTTTTCTTCTTTCGGTTTTTTCTATCATTTCTGTTAAAAAAATAAAATTGACTTGGAACTAAGATAATTAAGTTAAACAATTTAAATTATCTTAAGATAATTGTTTAACTTAATTATCTTATGCCCAAATCAATTTTATATTTTCATCAGAAACGGCAGAAAAGGAAAAGAAGAAAGGAAGAGAATGAAAGGAAGAAAAAAGGAAGATGAACGCCAGAAAGATGATGAATGACAGAAAAATGAAGAAGAGGAAGACAAAAAGAAACAAACTCTGATCTATTGTATTTGACTTTGTTTTAGTCGGTCTATCGTTTTAGCTTTTCAGTATTACTCAATTCTGGGTTTCCTAACGCTGACCCCACATGATGGAATAATATCAATTTACAATCTTTTGTATTCTCTCTATTTCAACCCTAACAACGGAATAACATTAATCGTATTCTCAATTATGGGGTTTCCATTTCAACCCAGCCCGACTCTTTGAGGCCGTAGCTATTTTCTTCTTCTAAACGCCAGCGTAAGGTGCTTCGGCACAACAGAGAACCCGTTGATTGGAATGCTAATTCCACTTCCCGCCATCATTGAAGGGGTGCGTGAGGACGAACGGCGCGAGTGTTCTTCATGCATCTCTTTGGCCTGCGCCTGGGTCGGTTTATAGGAGTCATGCATCTTGTTATTCAAATACCTCATATCTAGGTTGGATTTTCATTTCTCTGCGTCAGATTCTTCACAACATTGTTACTCTCAAGTTTTAAATCTCGGCCATTTGCACCACTACCACCATGTTTATTCACCTTATAGCTGTGTCTTTTTCAACTTCTTTTACCCAGTCAGCGTAGTCCTCTTCATCTTCTTTCTCATCGGCGTCGGTGTTCCCACCTTCTTTTGTCCCATCATCATCGTTGACGACGATGGGAAAGAAGGTAGGGAAGACAACGATGTTGGGATGAAAAAAGGTGGAAATGGTGACGCTGATGGGAAAGAAGATGAAGAAGACTACGTTGATTGGGTGAAAGAAGTTAAAAAAGACACAACTAATAAGGTGAATAAACGTGGTGGCGGAGGTGCAAATGGTCGGGATTAGGAACTTGAGAGTAACAAACCCTCTCTGCAACGTAGTCGGCAGAAAATTGACGTTGCTATTACATATTTGAAAGAAGAATCAAGAAGGAGATAGAGAAACAAAGAGAGATAATCGTAACGAAAAAGAAGAGAGGAATGGTAGAAAAAGGAAGAGGAGGAAGACGAAATCAATTTCCATCGCTAAAATCTATCGCCAAAATTTACGACGGAAAGTCGGTCGCCTTGTTGCAAACTTTGGGTAGAAAATAAAAAAAATAATAAAAAAACTTGCAGGTGCAATGCCGAGCTAACCTCGCCGGGATCTGTCATCTAGCTCCGACATCAAAATCCCGCTGCCACCTAGCATTCAACACCAGATCTCATAGTCGTCAAATATGCCACTACGCGAGCAGACTTTGCGGAAACAAGATGTGCCACCACACGACGTCAACACCGCAGATGTTCCATGCCCGAACTCGTCCCCCGCCAGCTCCGCCACAGCCAGAGCTCGTCGCCGCCACGCAAATTATTACAAACATTCATTTCGTAAGTACTCGTAGAATTCACATTTTTAATTTAACAGTGGTGGTGAGTGCGGGGTGTACATGCAATTACACAATATTAGTGAACGGAACGACAGTCATTCAATTACAAAGATCAGAAAACTCCCATTGACCAATCACACGTATGCTACGCATGACTGACGTACAACCACATATGAAGAGCCGATCGTTGACGTGACACGCAGTAATGAAGTAAGACCAGATGACACGGAACTGTCTGTAAATTTCAATGCCGAGATAAATACATCAAAAATTCACTAATTAACGACTAAATTGCCGTGCGAACACGTACAGAGAATGCATTTATTACGAAGATCTAAATAATAGATGTTGCTTAAACAAACACAACCAAAAGTGAATGAAATGATTCCTAGCACGCTACGTCAGCACAAACACGAGCGTTCAACAGTCGTACATTGAACTTAGGCATAAAAAAATTCAACCGACAGCTTGGAGGACTCTAATTGGATCGGGGGGGGGGGGGGTGATTGCCGACTTGTGGTCACAGTAGAGACCACATCCAACTTTAATATATAAAATTATATACTTATACTAAATGGATAATAAATATTAAATTAATTAGATAATTTAATTAATGAATCATTAATTATTTCTAATTAATGTAATTTTTATTACTAAACGCATAATAAATGCCATGTTTTTATGTAACTTTTTAATAAATACCATAGTTAATAAAATATTATTAGTTAATTAAAATTTCAAAATTAAATTATTTTTTTTAAGTAGGCGCGCCGCTGGGCGGGCTCCAACTTTTAAAGCCGTCATATGATGGGCCAGCCCGCCCCGCAACGTGAAACTGCGGGCTTTGGTGGCGGCGGGCCGGCCTGACCTGCCCCGCCAAATTGACAAACTAGTTTTGGTGAATCTATCTATTTTATTAATGGTGATCACGTAATCTATTGGTGTGTTATTTTCATATTAATTAATGTTTTGCCATTAATGAATAAAGTTAAAAAATTATTTATTATTTTAAACACTGTTATATTAAAGATAACACCGCAAAATCATCTTAATTACAATTTATCATTACAATACTAGAAGTTTGCAATTATGCTATTGAATCATATATTCAAAGATTTATTTAATATTTTTTGATAGATTAACATGATAAATCACTAGTTTTATTTAAACTATAAGGAATCTTTATCCTTTTTTTTTCCTTGCATAATGTGGTTTGGAAATTGGAACACTGCCAACATCGCTAGTCATCTGCTGAAAATGGGAGATATTTGTTAAATATGATTATTTTTTGTGAAATTAAAAAAAAGGGATTCTAGGTTTTTTGATTTAAAAAAGGGATTGGTGTTGGAAAAAAAATCGAAGGTTTGATTATCATTTTGATCCGATCGACTGAAATTTCATGTCGAAATGAGTTGTTAGTCGATGGTTCGTGATTATTAAACATATTAACCCCAAATCTTAGTGAATTTTCGTGTTTCTGAGCCTTGAATCAGCGTTTTCGAACAGAAAACGGTTTATTCGATATTTTATTCGAATTATTCGACCTCGGATTGAGTTACTCGAATAACATTCGGGTAGGAAAATAGCATTTATTCGGCTAAAAAAATCGAATTAAAAAATCGAATTATTATTTTTTTTCAATTTTTTTATTCGGATTAATTATTCGAAATAAAAAATATCGAATATTTTGTACTCGAAAAAGACCTGTTTAAGTGGGGTATTTTGGTAACTTTCGGTCTACTCCCTTTTTTTAATAAAATAGGACTGCTCCCTTCTGTTAAAATAGCCCATGAAAATGTCAATGTTATTCCCTTTTCAATTGACTCTTCATTTACGATTTTATCAAAACCCAAAAGGAAAGTAAACCCCTCCACGATTTTTGGGTTATTTTAAGAAAATGGATTAGTTTTTATCCCTTTAAAAAAAAAGGGACTTGGACTTGGTCAATTAAAAAAAGAGAGTGGGTTTAATTAAAACACTAAATATTATATTAACAAAATTGATCATTAAATTTATCTTTTTTAATATAAAATAAAAATCCAACTAATCAATCGATGAAAAAACAGAAAATCGAGCAAAAAAAAGAGCAAATACCGAATCAACCAACCAATATCCACTAGATCCGGAACACCCAAGATCCAAGAATCTCGATTCTGTTCTTCAACGCATATACAGTAAGTAATCTGGCATATCGATTTCTGCAATTTCGTTAAACTGAACTTTTGGGCATTGCAAATTTCATTCATGTTAACCACATTTTACGTTTCGAGTACCATGAATTTGAATTTCGCATCATGGGCAGTTGTGGTTAGCATTTTCACGGTCGATCTGTGTGAATTTGAAGGAAAATGTTATTTTTCGGCTACTCGAATATATTATTCGATTTTTTCCTTGTTCAAAAATGTTGTTCAAATAAGTATTTTTCTACATATTAAATTCGAACGAGTTATTCGAAACAATAATTTATTCGAATATTTTGTTCGATTTTTTTGTTCCAAAAGATTGTCCGATATGTGTTATTGGAATGGCTCGATGTATGTACTAGATTATTAATTCGAACAAGTTTTTCAGGTAATTTGCATAAGTCGATACATTAGTCGAATAATTTTATTTTGAGTGTAATTTATTAGAATAGTACATTTGATTTAGAATTTGAGTTTATTTATATGCAGGTTATGCCGACCATCATCGTGATTGATTACAATGGAGAATCGATTATTGGAGATGACAACAAGTATAGTTGGGTTCCAAGAATGGGAACAAATATAAAGCGCATTGGGTTCGATGGTGATTGCTGTTTGCTGGAGGATCTGCGAAACGAAATATAAGCGTCTATTAATGTAAGCGGGAGGCCGGAGTTGAAGTTGAGTTATCAACTACGTATGAGAGGTATGGAAGGTTGTGCTCCATTGTATAGAAGGAATATAGAGACTTGAAGGGTTATATTTACTTAGGCGGTCCAATGGATAGACCGATTCTCTATGTGGAAATTGGACACGCTACGACCCTTCTCCGTCATACGCTTGCGGATGATAAAGGTAGTCCTCTTCCAGTTGAGGTTCGTAGCGGTGGTGGTGGTTACAACGATAATAATTTGATCGTATCATCGACTTCGGCAGTGATGAAGATGTGAATTATGGCGGTGAGGGTCACGATGAAGCGATCGTGCACGCCAACTTTGATGAGAATGTTGTTACACGGCAGAACGTGCACATCAATTTTGATGGCGTAATCGAAGAAAATGCAGACAGGGATGAGGAGGAAAATGAGGAGGAAAAAGCAATTATTCCTAGTGATCGGTATTCTTTTACGGATGGTTCCACCATGAGAGTCGGTGATATATTTGAGGATAAGATGGCTGCCAAGAAGAGGATCCAAAGAGTTGCCGTAGATGCATCATTCGAGCTTTGGAGCGTAAAATCTTCTCGACTGGTCTATGCCGTGAAATCAGTGTTTTCAAAAGCGTTTGAAGCGCGCATACGCGTGCATTTTCCTGAAAACGCGACATGGCGTTAATTATTTAGCGTACTTTTGGTTTTCAGTTTTTTATTTATTTTATCATTTTTTTTGTACAAGCGCCCAATTTGACAGACTTTAGTCCTTTTGGACATAACACATGGCCTTTAGCAGTGTTTGTGGACGAAAGTTCTCAACTAAAAGTAATACACTAATTAAACTTTATATATATATATATATATATGGAATAATGTAATTGAGGTATCTTTATCTTATTTTCTCTTCTTTATTTAATGGTTTTTCAATTTTTTTTATCTTTAGATGATAAAATTTTTATTGTATTTATCTTTTCTTTTGTTTTATAAAAAAATAGAGAAGGCCGGAAAGCGAAAAATTAGAATGAAGTGAGTTAAATATATTATTGGAGATATAAACTATAATATAACAAATTTATGTTATATATTACGTTTTCCTGCATGGTAAATTACTTGTTCGAAATACTCACGCAATGCGCTACGCTATTTACGCTACGCGCTTCAGGAGCCAAAACGCATCGCATTGCGCGTCACGCGTTTTAAAACATTGCTTGAAATGTAAAGAGGAGGGATGTAGCTGGAGGATATGGACGGCAAGGATTAAGGATACATCCGTATTTTCGATTCGTACATATGGCAACACACGTACATGCGACCTTGCAAATCGGAACGCAAGACTTACTCAATCATCATCATCCTCCATGAGCGATATGTTGGTTGAATCTTTTCAGGGTTCTACAAGTACACCGGCCCCTAAACTAATTCGAACAATGATGAGTAATCATGGGATCGAAGTTTCATGCTTCAAAGCATGGAAATGAGGCATTTTATCACAAAATAAATGAAGGGTGACCCGATGAGAGTAACAAGTTGTTGCCGTCATACTTGTCGACATTGAAAAGGTTGAATCCGGGAACCATAATAAGTCTATATCTAGACGATGAGCGGAGATTTAAACATCTATTCGTATCCCTTGGTGCTTGTATTGCGGGATACCGTCATATGAGGAAGGTTGTTTGCATCGACGGTACTTGATTGAAGGAAAGTATGATGGTATGTTACTCGGTGCATCGGAGAGGATGGCGACACTCATCAATTTCGTTTAGCTTGGGGCATAATTGATGATATAGAGTCAATAGAAACTTGGACGTGGTTTTTGAACGAGCTCTTGGCAGTCGTACCCAATGAAGAAGATCTTGTTATCGTCTCCGATAGAGCTGCTTCAATCAACGCTGGAGTTGCAAACATCTACAATCGTGCACACCACGGTCATTGTGTAGGATATCAGTTTAATTGTGCATTGATTTAATTAGCTGTCTTCGTAATTTGGGACGTTTATTGTAATAGTACTTAGTTTGTTATTTATACCAAGTATGTTTGGTAAAAATAGACGTACAAACATTGTGATTAATAGAAGATTTGAGAAATTTGATCCGAAGGGCTGTCAATTCTATTTCTAGAGAGAGAAACACAAATATCTTTTCACTCTAAGCGAAATTCTCTCTCGTGCTCTCGACAAAGGTTTTCGATCGACATTTTAATCTTTACAATTCTAATTGTTTACCTAAGAATTCGAGTCTAGGATCTTAGAGTTGATAATTCAGGACCTAACAATTGGTATCAGAGCAGATTCATTCTGTTTTGAATCAAAAATTATTAGAATTGGATCGAAATTCTATTCTGTTACTGTTCCATCGAAGAACAGTTTGACGCAAAATTTAATTTCAATCCAATAGCTCAAATTGTGTGCTTAATTGGGGTGAATTTGATGTTTCTGTGCTCGATTTAGTGATGTACATTGATTGCGATTAGATTCGTAGCTGTTTGAACTTCAATTTAGCAGATTGGATTTAATCTGAGAAGTTACTATTCGCGAGAAGAACAGTTTGAACACGTACTGATTTTGTTCAAATTCGATATATTTTGCTTCATGACGTGTTTAATTGTGTGTTCGTGCGTATTCATCATCTGATTACGAGCAATTACCTGCAATTTCATAGTCTAATTCATCATCTTTGCTTGAATCGGTGCTAAATGTATTCTGTGCTTTGTTGCAATAATTTCAATTTTTCTCGCTAGGTTCTTCGATCAGGTTAATTTCTCGATCGAAAAACTCGGCGCGAAAATTTTTCTCGATCAGAATACAAGTCAGACTTAAAGTCGTCTTTATCAAGAATGACTTTAGTAGAAAAATTTCTCGATCATTACTAAGCGAAAATCATTTTCGACGAATACTAAATTTGACCTTTGCGCGTGCAAAATACCGTCGAAAAACTTTTTCGGTCAGACTTTTTAAGTTTGACTAAGCGGAAATCATTTGCGTCCGAGAAACTTCTCCAGTCAACGAATTTATTTTGACTTAGCGGGAAACTCACTATACGTATTGTTCCTTTGCGATCGAAATAAATTCACGATTAAGAAATCTTTCTCGACCGAAAGATTTTGAATTTTTTTTGCTCGTAAAATTTTTCGCTGACAAAGACTTTCTCGCACGAGAACAGTACCTCCTACATTTTACTTCGACGAATTGATTTTCGATCAAACTCTAAAGATTGAATCAAAAATAATTCTCGACTGCTTTAATATCAAATGCTACTAGCTAATTTGCTACTTGTGAAGCACGTAACATCAATCCAAATAATCAAAACAACAAATGAAGATCCTTCATCAACTCTAGAAGATGAAATGGATGCCTACTTACTTGAAAACAACAATCGTCCCCCGATTCTCAAGAGAGGCGAATATACAGTTTGGAGAAGCCGATTTCTGAACTTTATAGAGCTAAAGGAACAAGCAGAAGATCTTCTCTCATCACTTGAGCAAGGTCCAGCTCAGTTCTGGGTAAATGTACCTGGAGACAACACTGCAAACCCTCCAATTCCTACCTCTAGGCGACTGAAAGAGCCTAGGGAATATACTGCGGAGGAAAGAGTGAGAGCTAAAGCTGACCTAATAGCCAAAACCACTCTTATGCAAGGGATCCCAAACGACATCTATCGACTGGTAGACAACATCCCAACAGCTAAGGGAATGTGGGATGAGCTGCATAAGATGATGCGACGAACTGAAGTCGGCATCAAGGCAAAAAAGGCAAACATTCTAATGGCCTATGATTCCTTCCGAGCTAAAACCGAGGAAAGCTTACACGATCCTTACCAAAGATATCTCACTCTCCTAAATGAGATGAGGAAGATTGAAATCACGATAACGAACATGGAAACCAACATCCGATTTCTTTCCTCTCTGCCCTCCGAATGGAAGAAGATATCCGCTCCAATCCGACACAAAATAAAGACCTTGAGGAGCTGGATATCCATGTACGACAATCTCACACAGCACGAGGAAGATGTTAGCGAGATTCAGAAGGAGCAGAAGGGCAAACTTATCGACGACTCAGTTGCCCTAGTCTCAGAGAAGAGATGCTCAAAAACACGAAAAGAAAAGATCATCAAGCCTCCGACCCCCTCAGAGTCTGAAGATAAAACAGATTCAGACATGGAGCCTAACATGAAAGTGCTGGGAAAACAGTTGGCATTAATTGGAAAGATGATGAGCAAACGATACTTGAAAAAGAAGTCCTCATCATCAGCCAATCGACTTCGGACCTCAAGCTCAAGGAACAACGAACATACACCTGAGACCTCTGGAGTTCAAGCTTCTAAAGAACCGACCAAGTGCTTTAACTGCGGAAAACCTGGTCATTTTGCCAGAGAATGCACTCTTCCAAAGAAGAGAGACGCTAACTACTACTCCAAGAAGCTTCAACTCACGAAGCAAAAGGAAGCACGAGTAGCTTTAATGGCTGAACAAGACCACATGATCGAGGATACGTCTAGCTCAGAAGAGGAGATTCTAGCCTTAATGGCCCGCCTGGACGAGCATTCAGACGTCGAAACCTCAGAATAGACGCACGAAGATCAAGCATCCGAACCTTTTGAGGAGGTAGTTTCCCCTTCCACATTATTGACCATGTGAGAATCGTATCAATTAGAATACACTAACATGAAACATGAGCAGAAAGCGTAAAGGAAGTAGAGAAGAAGCTAGTCAAATCTCAGGAGAAAATTATTAGTCTCGAATCAGAACTTAGGAGCTCTAGTACGAAAATAGAATAACTTTCTAAGAGCCTATATTCTAGAGAGACTACAAAACATCAAATAGAGCAGCATGGTCTAAAAATTAAAGATTTAGAAGACATGCTAGAAAATAACTACAATTGCCTAATTAGAAATCTCAATGAGAAAGCTAACCTTAATTGTAGGTTAACCGAAGTGACTACTAGGATCACCAACCTAGAAACCGAATTAGATAGATCTAATACTAAGGTTTGTGAACTAGGAAAAATCTCGATGCCTATGAAGCCGCCAAATTGACGGTAAAAAATAATTTTGCTTTATTAGGAGAAGAGCGTAAGAAGTTATATGCTAAAATCAAAAATTAGATGATCTTATAGTGACGAAGGGACAATCAGAGCAGACTATATTTTTAAATCAGCCCCAAGGACTTAGAGTTTTATGATTATAAGTATGGCTTAGGTTTTGAGAATCCATGTCATTTGAAGAAAGTTGACAGTAAACAACTACATGATGTCAAATACATGGGTCTCGGACTAACCTCTCTCATGGCTTTCACTGGGGAAAGGAAACCTATGAAATAGAAGAAGCCAAGAGCAAGCCAAAACCAAGGCTGGAATTCCCCTTTGCTATGACGAACTGAATCAAAGCAACGACACTTGGAATCTTCCCAAGGATTGGAGCCTTTAATCAGTTCAAATTCCTGAAGATCATTCTAAAATTACGGAAGCTCAATCTCACAATTCTAAAAATTCTCTCTATATACCCCACATTGTTAGGAAAATAGAAGGGTTAAGAGTTTCTTTAGAAAATAAAGGGAGAATTTTGAAGTTGAAAAGAAAAAATTCCTAAAAGAGATGAAAAATCTCAAAGCTTCCTCAATCCCACAAGCTATTTCTCACGCATCTCCCTCAATCGAAAAATATCATTCTGAAAAGCGTGAAGAAAGAAAAAGCGCCTTCAAAAGATCTAAAATTTAATAATAATACTTTAAAAATTTCTAAATCTAATGATGTTTCGCTTACGTCTTCAGGGAGCGTAGGGCAAGCATTAGAGTCGAAGGCGGGAGTGTCTAGGTTAAGAATAGAGAAGGAGTCTGTAGATTTGAATGCTTTTAAGAAATATCTCATTCTGTACAAATAAAAGACACTCGTAGAAATAAAAGAGCCGTTTTCTCTGTTCAAATAATTGCTTCTACATGCTCACTTCAGCCTACAACCTTTAGAAGCACCAATTTCGAAACAGGCTCTACTTCAGCCATAAAAATTAATCATTCTATGACAATACCTCTAGGAAGACCCGTAGAAAACAAGATCCAGCCATAAAGAAAGCCTATGGCGCTATTCATGCTTGTTCTCATCTAAGGTATCCTGTTAAGATCGAATCCCCAAAGCACCTTAGGAGACTATCCAATGAAAAGATCTTTTCTACGCTCAAGCCTACTAACCCATTTGTCCGAGCTGAAATTAATCTTCCCTGCAAGTTTCAACCCAAACGGGTTCCTAAATCACCGCCTAAAACGACGAAAGCCAAAAAGGCTATGCCGTCTTTAAAGGGCAAACCCAACTCAACTTCTTCTCGAGTTAGTTGGGCTGTTAAAATTCCCACTAACACTAGTTTAGGAACCATAACCAAACCAAAACTAAAATCTGCTAATCAGAGAGGATCCATTTATAAGTGGGTAACTAAAGCTCTTTAAATTTGTTTTTGCAGATCCATCATGTGTGGTACCTTGACTCTGGTTGCTCCACACACATGACGGGAATACAAGAGCTGTTGAGCAACTATAAAGACCGACCGAATGGAAAAGTCAGATTCGGGAACAACGGATAGCCCCAATTCTAGGACTTGGGGACATCAATCTAGAAAATCTGACAATCAAGTATGTCTCTTACGTCGAAGGTCTCGTCATAACTTGTTCAGCATAGCCAATTTTGTGACAAAGGATTCCAGGTGGTCTTTCATGCTGACCGGTGTAGAATATTGGACAGTCAGAACACATAACTCCTCCAAGGACTTTGGAAATCTAATCTTTAACGATCAATCTGACGTCCGTGCGGACTACGACTGCTGTTTGCCTCATCTCCCAGACTACAATTAAGAGGAACAGCCTATGGCATCAACAAGTGTCTCATCTAAACATTAAAGCTCTTCAATGACTATCAACTCAAAAGTTGGTTCACGGTCTACCAACCATTATTCTACATAAAGAGCATCAATGTTCGGTGTGTCAACTAGGAAAAATGAAGCGAGCTTCTAATCACGTCAAACTAATTGCCACTACTTCACGTCCTTTGGAATTACTACATATGGACCTCTGTGGACCCATGACTACTCTCGCTACACGTTGAGACTGCACAACTAATGAACGCTACTCAGAATTTGCTGCAACAAACCATTCATGTCATCAGAACAGACAATGGCACTGAGTTAAAAAATAAGTTCCTCAGTGATTTCGATCATAACATGGGATTAGTCAGCAATTCTCAGCCGCAAAGATGCCTCAACAGAACGGTGTCGTTGAAAGGAAGAATAGAACGCTAGTGAAAGCCACACGTACGATGCTGATTCATTCTACCCTCCCACACTTCCTCTGGGCTAAAGCAGTAAATATCGCATGCTTCACTCAGAACAGGGCGGTGGTGCACAAGCGCTTCAATAAGACTCCGTACGAAATAATCAACAAGAGAGTACCCAATATTTCCTTCTTCAAAGTCTTCGGGTGCAAGTGCTTTGTGGCGAACGACAGAGAGCAACATGCTAAGTTCGACCCTAAAGCATTCCAAGTGACATTTGTTGGGTATTCGTCAACTTCAAAGGCATACCGAGTTTACATCAAGTACGATCGCTCAGTCAAAGAAAGCTATAATGTCACTTTACACGAAGTGGCAGACATGGCTCCTGCACACATCAGTTCAGGACCTGCACCTAACCAGATGGCTTCTGAATAAAATAGTTCAGAACCCGTATACACTGGTGTGTTGGCACAAAACCAACAAGAGATGGCAACAAATAAGGACTCAATGTCAGAAGAAGCTCTGAGACTTGCGTTGGAGGACTTGGACTCTCTCTTTGAGCCCGTATATCGACAAGAGACTATTAACGATACACCTTTAGTGGAACCCCCACTCGACGAGTCCGATGACCCAAGCTCTTCAAATCTCCCCACCTCACTCGACTCAGAATTACCACAGATCACTGAAGAACCCATCATAGACAATGAGAAAGTCTCTTCAGAATCGCCCAATCTTCATGAATAAACAGACTTACCTCTACCTAATGAACAACCTGAAATTCTTGGTAATCTCGATCCACAAATGGCTGATGCATTTACGTCAGCTCTGCCACATGAGCGAAAGTGGACTCGAGCTCATCCGGTTGATCAGATTATTGGTGATCTTTCTAGCGGAGTAAGGACAAGACATCGGCATAGTCTCTTCAGCTGCTTCTTAAGCCAAAATGAGCCAACCAAGGTAGCAGACACAGTTAAAGACCCGGATTGGGTGATAGCTATGCAAGACGAGATCAACCAATTCAAGCGTATTCAAGTATGGACTTTAGTAACCCGTCCGCATGGGAAAACCATCATCACAAGGAAATGGGTAAATAAAAAGAATGAAGGGGAAGTGATTCAGAACAAAGCAAGGTTGGTTGCGAAGGGATACAATCAACAGGAAGGCATCGACTACGATGAAACTTATGCTCCTTCTGCCCGAATCGAAGCCATCTGCCTTTCTTGGCTTATGCGGCTCACAAAGACTTCAAGGTCTACCAAATGGATGTTAACACCGCCTTCCTCAACGGCGTGTTAAAAGAGGAAGTCTACGTAGCACAGCCAGAAGGTTTTGTTAATCAAGAACACCCCGGTCACGTCTATCGATTGGACAAAGATCTCTACGGACTGAAACAAGCCCCACGTGCTTGGTATGTTCATCCGCAGGACGATCGATATGACCCTGTTAATAAAATGGCAAGACAAAGACTTGATGATCGTCCAAGTTTATGTAGACGACATCATCTTCGGATCGACAAATCCACGGCTTTGCAAGAGATTTGGAGATCTAATGAAGAGCAAATTGGAAATGAGTCACATGGGAGAGATGCAATTCTTCTTGGGACTCCAAGTCAGGCAGCTCGAAGATGGGATATTCATAAGCCAGACTAAATACATCAAGGAGATTCTGAAGAAATTCCATCACTCCCATGTCATCTAGCTGCAAGTTGGATGCCGATCCCACAGGAAAAGTGTCAGGACCCGTCGTCCCGCCCTCGTATTCCGTTCTAAATCTAAGTGTTAATGCTTTGTTATCGTGCGAGTAAGTAAAAATGCGAATAAAATTTTTCATTTTAAAAGTGCATGCGGAAGTCTTATATACATGTCAAAAGAATATTCGTAATTCGTTCTATAAATCATCGAAATCGTGTCTACACAAAATACAAGTGTATGTGTGTGCAGCCAAAAGCTCCCTATGCGCCCGGCCTTCACAGGTCGTCATCCATACACACACTCCCACCTCAAAAGCAGCCGGATAGCTTCAAAAGACTGGCCTTGCATAAAGTTCGGATCACGTACCGTGATCGTCTGTACCTACAACACGTAACATAAACAATGAGCCACCGAGGCTCAGTAAGCGGAAATTATGCATGTATGCACATGTCCTAACGATCGACAATCCGCGTCGTCGTTTTCTATCGTCGTACACTTCTACTCATACTCTTACTCTTCTCCTGACTCATACTCTTTTCTTATACTCTTATTTCATTCGGGCCCTCGGCTTTCTATCCCACTATGCGCCATATCATAGAGATCTCAAGTGTGGAGGTTCTCACACTAGAAGGTCACCCGAAGGAATCTTCCCTTACTCAGTGTGGCCTCCACGCGGACGCTTCTCACTGGTAGCCAACACCGAGGCCACTAACCACGGAGGTCACCCGAAGGAATCTTCCCTCCGAGTAGTGTTTTACACGCTAGAAGGTCACCCGAAGGAATCTTCCCTTACTCAGCGTGTGCCCCGGGCCGCATCCTCCAGGTTGCATCTCCCGCATACGGGGTATTTCCCCCAGCCTCTTATACAGGCCTTATGGCTTCATTCGCCATGGCCGCATAGGGGTAGCCGTGACTCTTCATTCGAGTCGACACCAACACCAATATCGGCGAGTATACATCGCACACAGGCGATCTTATGCACGCTCATACCTCGCGCCTTACGTACTACGCATGCGTGCAAGTGCTCATGCTATGCTCATGTACATATGCAAACCATGCCATCATACGTAAAATTAAATCATGTCGTAACATGCATATTTCACATAAAATACACGAGCACATAATTCAGAACGCAGGCAAGTTACGTGTCGTAGTTGAATTTCTACTTACCTGGAGTCCGTAGATTAACTGCTACTGGTTCGGCGAAATTCCTAATTTTCGACCTTAATCATAAAATTATTATGTCAGTACATTATCTAAAATATTTGCTATCTATGTTCTTGACAAGTGTTGAAATATTTTCCTTAATATTGTATGTAAAGATCTCGATATTACAACGTGCTTAGACATGTAAATATTGTATGTAAATATTACAATATTGTATGTAAATATTACAATATTTTCCTTAATATTGTACTTCGACATTAAACAAATGTCGACATAGATTTTAGTATGGTTCTCGACATTTCTTATATTTAAATGTCGATACAATGAGTGAATCTTCGAAATTCAACTCGATATAATCACAAGGATTTCGACATATATATCATATGTAACGATCTCGACATTTTTCCTAACTTCGACATTTTACCTTGCCTCTCGACGTTTTACTCGACATTATATTTATCATTCGACATTTACTTGAGTACCCCGACATTATCCTTCGACATTCTTACTTATCTTCTCGACATCGCCTTCCGATATATGAAACAGAAAATGTCGACATAAATTCAACATAAGTCTCGACATATTTCCTAACAAGGTTTCGACATTTTTCCTTGGCATGGTTTCGACATTTTTCCTTAACATGGTTTCGACATTTTTCCTTAACATGGTTTCGACATTTTCCTTAATATGGTTTCGACATTTGTACCTTGGAATATCTCGACATTTTGAAGGTCTCGATATTTTTCACTAGCTCTCGACATTTTGTGCTCAACCCGACATTTCTTTCCAAGTAGAAGGACTCGACATTTTACTCGACATTGATCTCGACTTGAATATCGACATTTATACAATGGATATCTCGATATGATAATTCGACACCTTTGCTAACACTCAACATTGTGCCTCGACATTTATCATATACTTCGATCTTCAAACGCTCTTCACCCCTCGAAACTAGATTCTTAGCTTGTTCTTCCTAGAATTATAAGCTCTAAACCTCCCTTCTACCTTTAGAACATTTAACACGAATTCATAGTCCCCTCGTCTCGGAAAACTTCTAATCCTAAACATGTTTAACTAAATAATCTTGGTAAAAGATGTCGAATTAGTTTAGGAGGTTAGCTTTACTTACCCAACTTCGAGCTTTCTAAGTTAGCTTGGGAATGCTCTTTGCTCGGATTTCTTTTGGTCTCGGCTCCTTCTCCTTCCCTTCTTGCTCTCTCTTTTGCTTTTCGTTTCTTTTCTTATGAGTGGTTATCGAGTTCAATGGTTAGGTTTTGGTATTTTAGATATTTTATTTGGGGTATGATAGGTGAGACATAGGGTTGGGCGTGGGTTTCCCTTAATTCATGGGGGTTTTGCCTCCTAAGTTGATCTCTCTTTATGGATTGGGCCTAATTCTACTTTTAGCCCACTTGGTAATTCCCATCACAATAGGTTCATGGTCCAAAGTGACTTCCTGGCCCAAATTCGATGCTTCGTGGTCTAGTAAATCCTAGTCCGTATTTCTATATACCATTCTCGAGAATTTCCTACTTGTTTGGAGTCATCGTAAACACATAATTAGTGGCACATATTTGCACTTTAATTCTCATGGAACTCATGAGCATAAAATCCGTAATTTCCCATAAGTATATATCATGTACGAAATTAAACACGTAATTACTTAGGTTATAAACGAAATTTATTGGCCGACCTAATTTACGGGGACTGGGGCCCTACATCCTCCCCCCTTAAGGAGGATTTCGCCCCCGAAATCAGCCCGTGTGAAACAACTCGGGATAACGAATTCTCATTTCGTCCTCCCGTTCCCATGTTGCTTCTTCCGTGGACTGATTCCGCCACAGTACTTTCACTAAGGGAATGTCCTTATTCCTAAGCTTCTTAGTCTCATACATCAATATTTCCACCGGAATCTCTTCGTAACTTAGATCCGGCTTCAGTTGCTGATGCAGGGACTCGTTTCCTAGCACGTGGTTCGGGTCAGCTATGTATTTCCGCAGCGTCGAGACGTGGAACACGTCATGCACTTGCGATAATGAGGCTGGCAGTTCTAATTGGTATGCCACCTCGCCAACCCTCTTCAGTATCCTAAATGGACCGATATATCTAGGGCTTAGCTTCCCTTTCTTCCCGAACCTCTTTACGCCCTTCATCGGCGATACCTTAACAAACACCATATCGTCGTCTTCGAATTCCAGCGGTCGACGTCTTCTGTCGGCGTAGCTTTTCTGTCGACTCTGTGCCGTTCGCATTCTTTCTCGTATGGTAGTAATGGCTTCCGTCATTTCTCGTACTATGTCGGGGCCTAACATTGCCCGTTCTCCGACTTCGTCCCAATGTACTGGGGATCTGCACCTACGCCCGTATAGCGCTTCGTACGGTGCCATCCCAATGGTGACGTGGTAGCTATTATTATATGAGAACTCGATTAGTGGGAGGTACCTACTCCAATTTCCTTTGAAATCGAGTACGCACGCTCGGAGCATATCCTCCAGCGTCTGAATAGTTCGCTCGGATTGACCGTCCGTCTGCGGATGGTAGGCGGTACTAAAAGATAGCTTCGTCCCCATCGCCTTTTGCAAGCTCGTCCAGAATTTCGATAGAAATCTGGAGTCGCGATCCGAGACTATTGACGATGGAACGCCGTGCAGTCGCACTATCTCTTGGATGTAGAGCTCCGCGTATCGTTCCATGGAGAACGTCGTACTAATTGGAAATGGGCAGACTTGGTTAGTCGATCTACGATTACCCAAATCGCGTCGTGCCCTTTCGTATTCCTCGGTAGCCCTACTACGAAATCCATGGTAATGTTATCCCATTTCCATTTCGGTATGGGTAACGGTTGTAGGGTTCCAACCGGCCTTTGATGCTCGGCTTTTATCTGCTGGCACGTCAGGCACTGACTCACGAAAACCGCGATGTCCTTTTTCATGCCTGGCCACCAGTAGTTTTCCTTTAAGCCTCTATACATCTTCGTTGCTCCTGGGTGTACAGAGTACGCCGTGGCATGTGCTTCCACCATTATCGTTCTTCTTAGTTCAGCATCGTCTGGCACGTACAATCGATTCTTGAAGTACATCCGTCCGTCTTCCCGTATTATAAGATCTCCAGTCGTTTGTCCCTGCTGTGCTTCCTTCGTCTTCATATACAACTCTTCTATTCCTTACGCTGTCTTAATTTGCTCTAATAGCGTCGGCTGCAGAGTCAAGGCCGCTAGCTGTGCCTCAACTTCGCCTAACCGTACGACTTCTACTTCCAGCAGTTGCAGTTCTGCACTAACTGCTTTTCGGCTTAAGGCATCGGCTACTACGTTCGCCTTGCCTGGGTGGTAGTGGATTACGCAGTCATAATCCTTGAGTAATTCTAACCACCTCCTCTGCCTCATATTCAGCTCCTTTTGCGTAAAGAAGTACTTGAGGCTCTTGTGGTCCGTGTATATTTCACACCGCTCTCCATAGAGGTAATGCCTCCAGATCTTGAGAGCAAAGACCACTGCCGCCAGTTCTAGGTCGTGCGTCGGGTAATTTTTTTTCGTACTCTTTCAGTTGGCGGGAAGCGTATGATACTACGTTCCCGTTCTGCATTAGTACGCACCCTAATCCGTTCTTCGACGCATCACTATACACCGTAAACCCTCCGGTTCCCGAAGGTATTGTGAGAACTGGGGCTGTCGTAAGCCGTTCCTTCAGCTCTTGGAAACTCCGTTCACATTCCATGGTCCATTGAAATGGAGTATTCTTCCTGGTCAGCCTCGTCAGTGTCGACGCTATTTTCGAGAAGTCCTTTATAAACTTCCTATAGTATCCTGCCAGACCGAGGAAACTTCGTATTTCCGTTACGTTCGTCGGTCTAGGCCAATTGCTAATGGCTTCTATCTTCTTTGGGTCTACAGAAATCCCTTCTCCGGATACTATATGCCCCAAGAAGGCGACTAGGTCGAGCCAAAATTCGCACTTCTTGAACTTGGCGTATAGTTGCTTGTCCCGTAGTATTCCTAGAACTGTTCTCAGGTGTTCTTCGTGCTCCTCCTTCGTCCGTGAGTAGATTAGGATGTCATCAATGAAGACGATGACAAACTTATCTAAGTAGGGTTTGAACACCCGGTTCATCAAATCCATAAAAGCTGCAGGCGCATTAGTCAGCCCGAATGGCATCACCAGAAACTCGGTGGCCATAACGAGTACTAAAGGCCGTCTTCGGGACATCTTCCTTCCGGATCCTCAGTTGGTGATAGCCCGATCTTGAATCGATCTTGAGAAAGCTGTCGCGCCTTGTAGTTGATCGAATAGATCGTCTATCCTAGGGAGTGGATACTTGTTCTTGATCGTCAACTTATTCAGCTCCCTGATGCATAGTCGCATAGACCCATCTTTCTTCTTCACGAATAGCACCGGCGCTCCCCAGGGAGAGAAACTCGGCCGTATGAACTCCTTCTGCAGGAGTTCGTCGAGTTGGTCCTTTAACTCCTTCATCTCCGTCGGTGCTAGCCGATAGGGGGTCTTAGATACTGGCGCCGCTCCAGGTACCAGATCTATAGCGAACTCTATTTCTCGCTCGGGTGGTAGTCCCGGTAATTCCTCGGGGAATACGTCAGGGAACTCCTTAACTACCGGCACTTCCTCGAATTTCGGAGAGGGATCCTCCTCCGACTTGATAGCGAATACCAGATAGGCTTCGCACCCTGATCTGATCAGTCGTTGGGCTTTCAGCGCTGATATCCTAGAGATCATAGTCCCCTTACTAGTCCCTACAAACTTAAGGGGTTCATCCCCGTCCATATTGAGCGTGACTATCTTGCGGTGGCAGTCTATGACGGCTCCGTACTTCGATAGCCAATCCATTCCGAGGATCACCTCATAATCATTCATGGGAATGATTATGAGGTTTATGGGTAGTTCCTTACTCCCGATCACTATTGGGCAATCCCGTAGGACATGGTTAGTTTGGGTGGGATTCCCGTTTGGAACTGTTACCCTAAACTCACACTCAGCTCGGTGAGGCGTGACTCCTACCCTCGTGACATACTTAGTGGATGCAAATGAGTGAGTCGCCCCCGAGTCGACTAGGATGCATGTGGGGGTCTCATAGACGAGAAGGGTACCTGTCACCACTGCCGGGTTATTTTCCGCTTCCTCGGAGGTTATAGTGAAAACCCTGGCTGGTACCCTTGGTGGTGCTGCTTGGTTTCCAGCTTGGCTTCCGGATCCACCTTCCGGACATGCCCTCAGATAGTGGCCCGTCTTGCCACATTTGAAGCAGACGGCATTTTGGGAGTTGCAGGCTCCCATGTGCCTCCGTGCACACTTCGGGCATACGGGTAGGTCCAACTGGGGTCTACCCTGGTTTGGGTTAAACTGTGGGGGTGGTCCTGGTCGATTCTGAAAGTTCGGTTTTCCACCCTTGGGAATGAACTGCCGCTTTGGGTTACTTCCGCTCCCTTGCGGCCCTTGTACGAACTTGCGCTTGGCTTCTTGGGCGCGAGCAATTCTAGCCTCTGCCTGCTTCGCCACAAGCGCCCTTTCAGCCACTTGTGCGTATGTGGCTCCCTGGATCCCAGCCATGCTCACATCCCGGTATAGCTCGGGCTTCAACCCTTCCATGAACCGCTCGATCTTGAGCGCGTCCGTACTGACCATGTGAGCGGCAAACCTTGAGAGCTGCTCGAATTTCCTGATGTACTCCGCCACTGTCATTGCCCCTTGGCGGAGGTTGATGAACTCATTCATCCGCTGAGCTCTGACAGGGGCGGTGTAGTACTTTCCTCTGAAAATTTCCTTAAACCGATCCCAGCTCATCGTTAGTGGGTTTTCGATGGCTGAGACGGTGTCCCACCAGTGTCCGGCGCTCCCCCTCAGCAGGTAGGCAGCGCACATGACCTTCTCCGTCTCAGGGGTGCGGCTGTGCTGGAACATGTTCTCCAGCGTCCTCAGCCAATCCTCGGCGGACGTGGGGTCTACCGCATCCTCAAACAGTGGAGGGTTGAGCTTTCTAAACCTTTCCCCGATCATCTCAATTCGTTCAGGTGGGGGAGGTAGGTTGGCTGATTGTCCACCAGCGTTTTGCTGCTGGATCAGCTGCTGAATCTGGGCCGACTGTTGCCGGACCAGTTCCGTCAGTTGCAGGATGGTAGCATCCCGGCTATCAGGAGGGTTATTAGGGTCCCTACCTTGATCCGACTCCCTACTTCCTTCACCCCTAAGTCTTACCATTTTTACTTATCCTGACAATTCCTAAGGCCAATAAATTAAACCATACAAAGAATTCACATAACATGATACTCACAAGCAAGGCCGCTTCCGGGCTTTTGAGTGTGTGTGTATGGACAGTCTGCAGGACCTGTGTCCGAAGCTCTGATACCACTCTGTCAGGACCCGTCGTCCCGCCCTCGTATTCCGTTCTAAATCTAAGTGTTAATGCTTTGTTATCGTGCGAGTAAGTAAAAATGCGAATAAAATTTTTCATTTTAAAAGTGCATGCGGAAGTCTTATATACATGTCAAAAGAATATTCGTAATTCGTTCTATAAATCATCGAAATCGTGTCTACACAAAATACAAGTGTATGTGTGTGCAGCCAAAAGCTCCCTATGCGCCCGGCCTTCACAGGTCGTCATCCATACACACACTCCCACCTCAAAAGCAGCCGGATAGCTTCAAAAGACTGGCCTTGCATAAAGTTCGGATCACGTACCGTGATCGTCTGTACCTACAACACGTAACATAAACAATGAGCCACCGAGGCTCAGTAAGCAGAAATTATGCATGTATGCACATGTCCTAACGATCGACAATCCGCGTCGTCGTTTTCTATCGTCGTACACTTCTACTCATACTCTTACTCTTCTCCTGACTCATACTCTTTTCTTATACTCTTATTTCGTTCGGGCCCTCGGCTTTCTATCCCACTATGCGCCATATCATAGAGATCTCAAGTGTGGAGGTTCTCACACTAGAAGGTCACCCGAAGGAATCTTCCCTTACTCAGTGTGGCCTCCACGCGGACGCTTCTCACTGGTAGCCAACACCGAGGCCACTAACCACGGAGGTCACCCGAAGGAATCTTCCCTCCGAGTAGTGTTTTACACGCTAGAAGGTCACCCGAAGGAATCTTCCCTTACTCAGCGTATGCCCCGGGCCGCATCCTCCAGGTTGCATCTCCCGCATACGGGGTATTTCCCCCAGCCTCTTATACAGGCCTTATGGCTTCATTCGCCATGGCCGCATAGGGGTAGCCGTGACTCTTCATTCGAGTCGACACCAACACCAATATCGGCGAGTATACATCGCACACAGGCGATCTTATGCACGCTCATACCTCGCGCCTTACGTACTACGCATGCGTGCAAGTGCTCATGCTATGCTCATGTACATATGCAAACCATGCCATCATACGTAAAATTAAATCATGTCGTAACATGCATATTTCACATAAAATACACGAGCACATAATTCAGAACGCAGGCAAGTTACGTGTCGTAGTTGAATTTCTACTTACCTGGAGTCCGTAGATTAACTGCTACTGGTTCGGCGAAATTCCTAATTTTCGACCTTAATCATAAAATTATTATGTCAGTACATTATCTAAAATATTTGCTATCTATGTTCTTGACAAGTGTTGAAATATTTTCCTTAATATTGTATGTAAAGATCTCGATATTACAACGTGCTTAGCATTAAAATTGATCTCGACATTTGTATGTGTAAGGATTCGACATTTGGGCTATTTAAGGATCTCGACATTGATATCGAGGTTGATCTCGATATTTGTACAATAGGGATCTCGACATTTTGCATTAGCTCTCGACATTTTCCTCTATTTCGACATCCTGTCCAGTTCGACATTCGTTTCGGAAATAGTTTCAACATTTTCAGGATAGCTCTCGACATTTTAAAGAAAATCTCGAGCTATTGTTATCGAAGTAATTCTCGAATTCAAACTAAATCTCGGCATGGGGATAAATCTCGGGTTTAATTAAACACACAACCATGCCATGTACTTCGACATTAAACAAATGTCGACATAGATTTTAGTATGGTTCTCGACATTTCTTATATTTAAATGTCGATGAGTGAATCTTCGAAATTCAACTCGATATAATCACAAGGATTTCGACATATATATCATATGTAACGATCTCGACATTTTTCCTAACTTCGACATTTTACCTTGCCTCTCGACGTTTTACTCGACATTACATTTATCATTCGACATTTACTTGAGTACCCCGACATTATCCTTCGACATTCTTACTTATCTTCTCGACATCGCCTTCCGATATATGAAACAGAAAATGTCGACATAAATTCAACATAAGTCTCGACATATTTCCTAACAAGGTTTCGACATTTTTCCTTGGCATGGTTTCGACATTTTTCCTTAACATGGTTTCGACATTTTTCCTTAACATGGTTTCGACATTTTCCTTAATATGGTTTCGACATTTGTACCTTGGAATATCTCGACATTTTGAAGGTCTCGATATTTTTCACTAGCTCTCGACATTTTGTGCTCAACCCGACATTTCTTTCCAAGTAGAAGGACTCGACATTTTACTCGACATTGATCTCGACTTGAATATCGACATTTATACAATGGATATCTCGATATGATAATTCGACACCTTTGCTAACACTCAACATTGTGCCTCGACATTTATCATATACTTCGATCTTCAAACGCTCTTCACCCCTCGAAACTAGATTCTTAGCTTGTTCTTCCTAGAATTATAAGCTCTAAACCTCCTTCTACCTTTAGAACATTTAACACGAATTCATAGTCCCCTCGTCTCGGAAAACTTCTAATCCTAAACATGTTTAACTAGATAATCTTGGTAAAAGATGTCGAATTAGTTTAGGAGGTTAGCTTTACTTACCGAACTTCGAGCTTTCTAAGTTAGCTTGGGAATGCTCTTTGCTCGGATTTCTTTTGGTCTCGGCTCCTTCTCCTTCCCTTCTTGCTCTCTCTTTGCTTTTCGTTTCTTTTCTTATGAGTGGTTATCGAGTTCAATGGTTAGGTTTTGGTATTTTAGATATTTTATTTGGGGTATGATAGGTGAGACATAGGGTTGGGCGTGGGTTTCCCTTAATTCATGGGGGTTTTGTCTCCTAAGTTGATATCTCTTTATGGATTGGGCCTAATTCTACTTTTAGCCCACTTGGTAATTCCCATCACAATAGGTTCATGGTCCAAAGTGACTTCCTAGCCCAAATTCGATGCTTCGTGGTCTAGTAAATCGTAGTCCGTATTTCTATATACCATTCTCGAGAATTTCCTACTTGTTGGGAGTCATCGTAAACACATAATTAGTGGCACATATTTGCACTTTAATTCTCATGGAACTCATGAGCACAAAATCCGTAATTTCCCATAAGTATATATCATGTACGAAATTAAACACGTAATTACTTAGGTTATAAACGAAATTTATTGGCCGACCTAATTTACGAGGACTGGGGCCCTACAAAAAGCGGTCGACATCACATTATATCGCAGCATCATCGGCTTTCTTCTCTATCTCACCTCAAGCCAATCGGATATCATGTTTTCCACTTGCCTTTGTGCCTGTTTTCAAGCCGACCCTAAAGAATCCCACATGCTCGTGGGTAAACGAATCTTACGCTGCATCAAAGGCATTTCTACTCTAGGATTGTGGTATCCTAAGGGCACGAATTTCAAATTAATGGCTATACTGACGCTGATTATGCAGGTTTCCGAATGGACAGGCAAAGCACATCTGGTGGCGCTCAATTTCTAGGTGAAAAGCTGGTCTGCTGGTCATCCAAGAAACAAAAGTGTGTCTCCACATCGACGGCCGAGGCTGAATACGTCGTGGATGCCAGCTGTTGCTCACAAATGCTTTGGATGTGGACTCAACTTCGCGACTATGGGTACAATTTAAATAATATACCCATTTCTAGCGATAACCAAAGTGCCATTGCGATTACGTGTAATCCAGTTCACCACTCACGCACAACACACATAGATATTAGATCATTTTATAAAAGATCACGTAGAAAAAGGCACAATTGACATGTACTTCGTGAAAGCGGAATATCAAGCAGCTGACATTTTCACCCAGGCCTTGGATGAAAAACGGTTCCAATTCCTTGTCGAAAAATTAGGCATGTTGAATCTTCTGTAATCTGTGCTGTACGTGCTCTTATGTGCTTTCACATATTCTATGCTATGTGTTTTCTATACTTGAATGCTATATCTTGCGTGAAATATTTCTAAAAATAATCTAAAATCCAAGTATAATATTAGGGGAAATGACGATATCTTTAGGATGCTCGATCTAAGTCACGTATGAATTTTCCTAACATGCAACTGATTAATTTCTTAATTTTTGTCAATCTTAAAGTCGCATTCTTGTATCTAAAAGTTCTCTCGTAGACTCCATTAGACATAAAGCCATTTTATATGAGTGAGATTTCTAGCCTTCTTTATTTTCTTCCTACGGATCTATCCTTGAGCGAGTCACACAGGTCATTTCTTGTCTTAACTCGTGATTCTTGGCCTCATACTCACCTTGCATTAAAACGTTAGGAAGATGATTAGGGCACTTACGGAATTCCTCACTCGGCCAAATATAATTTTCAATCCTTTAACCTAGTCTTTAGTAATCCATTTTGAGCCTTCTTCAAATTCCTTTTCTTTATTTGAAAACCCTTTGAGCCTTCAACCGACAATATAAAATTTTGGCGGGATGTTCAATCAAGAAAAGCAGGGGGAGAAAAATGGGACGAAAAAGAAAAAGATGACAAAAGAAGGTGGAACACGCACACGAGGAATGCTCAACGCACAAAGAAAAACAGATCAAAAGAACCTGCCTTTCAAAATCTTTAAGACGAGGGCATGGATCTTGCTGTGAACTTCTCCATCGATAATCACGTACACTCGTCAGAACGGCTGGAAAGAGGAGCACCATGAAGTGAACTTCTCCAACGATAATCCAGTCTTATACCGAGACAACGAGAAGAGGAGCACGGCCTTGGGTTCAAATTCCATAACCGTGAACTTCTTCAAATTGATAATTTCTGAAACCTCTTTAGGGATTAAGAAAAAAGGAGCACGGTATCGGCCCAAGAACCAATAAGAAGAACGTCGCCTTAGAGAATCTCTCAGTCTCGTAGAGAAGCGGAGCTTCAGCTTGAGCAAGTGCAGAAAACTTACAGAAGACAAAAGGATGAAAAAGACAAAAAGACAAAAGAGAAAAATGCCGCAGTAAAGGAGAACGACGAAGGAATGGAAGATGACGTAAACCTCACTTTCCCAAAAAGATCCCTTCCCTTCTTAGTCATAACCCAATTAAAGCCTTCAAAGTCCCTTTAATTCCAAAACGACGATCTCTCGCTCGATGAAGTGATTAAAAGCGTCTCGATCACAGTTGACTTAATATGACTTGTGTTGACTTGAGTGATATAAATATAAAATTCCTAGTTAAAAATAAAAGAGCGATAGAGCGAAATTGAGAGTTGTCGAAATGGATCCTACTTTGAACCTAAGACTTTAGTTTGCTGACGAGACTTGACGGCATAAAATCTTTCAGATGTCTTGTGATTTTTTTTTGGCGTGACAATGATCGAAGCAAAATAATCTGACCCCATACTATTTATAAAATTAATATATACATATATAATAAAACAAAAAAAATTATTATATATATAAAAATATTTTCAAATCGCACATTTTGATATGCAATGTTACCTTGCATCTACACGGAATTGATTAAATGCGGTATATTGTTCATGCTCATACCCTCGTGTCAGAGTATAGTTACATGTTTAGGGGACCATGTATCTAGGCTAATCTTGATAAATCGCATGATTTTCATAATTGTTACTAAGATTGATTTATGTACTTGTTCGATAAATCAATTGAGGTGCACAATTTGAGGGGGAGCATTTACGAAATTTATGCCTTAGGCTTCAAATATTTTTCATGGTCTTTCTCTAAGTGTTGCAGAAAAATTCAAATTTGATTTTTCATGTACAACGCACTTCCGAGAAAGACTTCACGAATCGTCGCGATTTGGAGCTCAAAGGCATTGGTAAAAATAGACAGGGGATCCAATATAATTGCTTCCAAATTAACTCTAATTTTCTCGACATCTTTGCTTTAAGTCTCACAGACTAATAATTGACCATGGAGCCAGATGTTACATTTCTGAATTACAGGGAGTTACTTGCATTTATTTTCATACATAAGGGGAGCAATTATGTGATTTATCCTTTAACTCAGGGTCAATCTGAAAATATAGAAAAACTTGCTGTCGAGAATTTCGGGCGAATTTTGTAATTTTCTTCCACATTTTCTCGAGAGAAAATTGATTTGGGACCAAGTGGTAGTTCTTGCTTTCATATTAACGAGCGAAAATTAAAACAGGAACCAAATTGAAATTCTCGATAGGAATTTGTTGAGCGAAAATTAAATAGTAACCAAAGAAAATTTCTCGATCGTAAGTTTCTCGATCGTAAACAGTAATGGGCCGAGAAACTATTAACTATCTAAACGTCTAATCAGCCCATTTAACAAAATCAATGCTTGCAGTCGAAATCCCCAAATACACGCAAAACCCTCAATCGTAAACTCAACAGTCGATAATTTTTCTCTCGCGAAAAACTTTTTCCGTAAAGACGAATTTTACAAAATCTTACATATTTTCACTAAATCTTCGTCTTTGAGAGGTAGATTCGACATCCTTTAGGGATTTTTGCGTGTTTGAACTCTATTTACATCTATTTTCTGCAATCTTTCGCATGATTTTGTGAAAATTTCTTGTCTGCTCATAGTATGGAAACTGGAATGCTAGTTTGCAGTGTTTACAGACCAGTCTCTAAGCATAATCTAGGTTAAAAACTGCATATTAAGATAGTTTAGAAGTTTCCTGAACGGTTTGAGGGTAGATTGTTTTGATTTTCTGCGTTCGATTGAAAAAAAGAATAAACTGGATTTTGAATGTTTGAAGGCGTCGAAGAACTTTCTCGCTCGCAAAAAATGATAGTTGAATTTTAATTTGATTATGCGTTCGATTGAAAGAAAGACTAAACTGGATTTTGAATGTTTGAAGGCGTCGAAGAACTTTCTCGCTCGCAAACTGTGATAGTTGAATTTTAATTTGATTAAGTTACTGTTTGCATCGTAAAAGGTTCTCGATCGCCAAATCTTTTGACTTAGTCGTGTAACAAATAACGGAGATCGAAAAATAATTACCATCGAGAAATTTCAATTTGATTTTATACGACCGCAAAGATTACTGAACGGAATAGTGTAAATAGATGTCTTTAAGTTTGAGCGTAAAACTTACAATCGAAAACAATAATTTCGATTTCATTTTGTTCTCGGTCGAAAATTTTAGCGGCGATAAAATTAATTTTTCGACGATAAAATTTCTCGATCGTAAAAGCACGCAACGACGATTTTGATCGATCGAAAATTTTCTCGATGTTTGACTTAGCTTCTCGTTGGCAATTTTCTCGATCGTAAAAATTTCGCAGCAAAAAATCGAATTCTCGTTCGACAACTTTCATAGCAAAAATTTTATTCATGCACGAAAAATTTCTCGATCGTAAATTTATGCGGAAATCAAATTTCTTGATCGTAAAGTGACACGGAAATTTTTCTCGATCGTTAAATCTCTTAGCTACAGTACCACGCACATAACGCTCAGAACTTAGCAAAATATTCTTAGTCTTTTTTCCACTTTAGCACCTTAGCGAATAAAATTTTCTCGATCGCAAATTAACATGGAGAATTGACTTTCAAAAATTGCACTTAGACAATTTAATTGAGAACTTCAAATTCTCGCGCGATAAAAAGCACGGAGTGAACAGTGCTTAGACACTTAGTAAAATTTTCAAATTGCACCTCTTACAGGACTTATATGCTTATATTAAAATGAAATTGTCTCTTCAATATTCACTTCGTATGATCTATGTGCAGATTTTATGATATCAATTACAAAATTGTTCAAACATGCTATGATATGATCCATTATTATGGTTTGATAAATTCAAAATTCGACTCAACTACAAAATTCTTGAACTAATGGTTTACACTTTTTATTTGTATTTCAGATGGATCAGTACCCAACATACAATCACATATACGAGAAGGTCCTATACCACAACGTTCATGACACCAATTACCAACTCGACGTGACTACCTTCAGGTGTCCGGACGAGATCATGTGTCAATCCTACAAGGCCATCCTCTGTGGCATGCTCTAACAGTGACGGTCTCGGTGCCGATGGTCTACCTCCAACAGTTTTAGGGGGATGATCAAGAGCCACATCATTGAAGGTGCGTACAGTTTCACCACGGTAATAGGGACGAGGCACATCAGCATGAACAAGAGTAACCTTGGACTTGTCTTCGACTTCCCCTACAGCCGAAATTATGACCCCCTTCCTACTGATGCGGAGCTCGTGCGTGACTTTCTTCAGATGGGATACCGTCCTCCACTGACCAAACTAGCTCAAGTTCAGAGCAACGGGATCCCACACCCTTGGAAGACACTGTTTGGAATCATCAACAAGTGTCTGTCACCAAAGCACGCAGGCTTCGACAAAGGCAACGACAACATTCCCCGTATCTTCCACGGAATCGTCTTCTATTTCGCTCAACTGATCTGGAATGATCTAGCAGAGCAGATCAGACAGAAGGAGAACAAATGCTCGAAGAATGTGCCGTATGCTCGGTGGTCTCCGTAATCATTAGACAACACATGGAGATGCACGAGCAGAATATCCCTTGTCTACCTCCCGGAGGAAATCGCCAACCACCACGGCTCAAGTTCTTCTATCACCCAAAGCTCATGGACTTGGATCAGCCTTCGATGCCGATTTCGTTTGTGCTACTATGTCTCGCCGACCCCTCGGGAGACATCAACAAGCTATACTGCCAGGAGAATCATCTGAGGGAACAGATGATCAGAGGGCCCCCGACAGATTTCGTAGTCAGCCCACAACAACAACAATACTAAAGCCCAGCGGACACAATGATCGATGCAGTGGCCCATGAGCTTGAACAGGAGCCCCCAGTCCAAGAAACTCAGTTACCAGATCAGGATGTCACTTTGATCGACGAGGTGGCACTCGAAATGGAAGCTGAAGATCAAAATCAGGAGCTCCATGTAGACGTGCTCGAAGAGCCCATTGAGGAGGTTCTTCAACAAGAAGCAAAGCCCGAGGCTGAACCGGAGCAAAGCTCACTTCCACAAGTGACGGAACAGGCTCGTGAGGACGTTGAGCGTGAACCTTCTCCTCACACAGCCACCTCATCCGACACAGAGTCCGATGAGGAGATCAGACTAATAAGACAGACTCCCAGAAGACTAAGCATACAACTAGAGTCCCTCTTTACCACCGTCACCACCACGTCAGACACATCGCCGATTATCACTCCAAGCGCTGCAGAGTCTGTGTCTGCTTAAGGGTTGACAACAGGCGACATCAGTCGACCTGACCCTCATTGACGGAGGCATCCGTCCCATATGTGACAGAAGACCGTCTTCGGGCTACTCTCTCCACTGCACTACGTTCTTTTGAAGACAAAATATAGAGAGCGTGCGGAATGCCATCGAGACGTCCTGCCAAGATCGTGGGAAAGCACCTGTCTCAGAGTCGTCTTCTTCACAACCCATCCTCACACCCACTCAATCTAGACAACCCTTTCCAGTCGCTACACCCATCCTCTCATACAACCTCATAAACCCAGCCACCGTACCTATCAGCGACCTCCACTCCATATTAGTCGCCCGCCTACTCGAGTTGACTACTCGAACGCCGGAAGAAGAGGACCTCTTCCGCCGTCTCATGGACCGTCCTAATCCTACCGAATCGTGCCGAGGACAAGACTTCGCTCCAGAAGTCAACATGAAGACCCAGATGATCAAGGTCGTCCTGAGGGGGAGGAAATGCATAGGATCATGACTAGAGGGCAGAGACAAGGCTCGGGTGCCGTACAGACAAGCATTGGAGTCGCTGAAACCTCGCAACCCATAACCCAAACAACCACCAGCACGCACCGCACCACCCATTCAACCCACACAACCCAAATCGACCCACCAACCTTTCACCTAAGGACGCCTCCGCCTACACCTACGATTCTCACAAGCCCCTGCTTTCGGAAGAGGAAGCAAGTGCCGCATGCTCGTGGCCCTGGCTCAAACTCAAGCGACTCCCCCAGTTGCTCAAGATCAATCGGGACCATCAGGACATGCCATCAACCCACATGAATTCCTCGACAAATATATTTTCGAAGGACAGTGGATAACTCATTCCTTGTCCGATGAGCATCAAAGACAACGGCTTAAGGACGTTCGTCAATTATTACAACAATCTTCGGTGGACCTGGTGCTGATACGAAGAGCTTCAGGAAGGTGAAGATCACGACCAAGATCTTCCAAGGCTTCCAGAGCTAATTGCACAACGGGCGGTTTCTCCCACGATACAAATGCCAGGAACCGTCCGGATCGATACGCCATGGGAGAACATCCGAATAGAAATCCCCTTCCTTGAAGAAATTAGAGAGCACATTTGGAGGTCACCAGACAAGGTCAAGAAGCCGAATGAGTTCGAGCTAAGAGGGATCTCCCACTGGGATTAGCAGAAGAGAATGACATATCTGTGGATGCTGAACCACCTTGGACCTTACATGAGATTGGGGATGACTAAAGCACAAGCCAAGAGGCATTATAAGAGCATATCTCCCACCTATCAGCTCCTCAGCATCTTCTGTGCCAAAGGAGGACTTCCAACACCATACTACGCCATTGAGCGAGTAGACAGGACTCGAGAGGAATTGAGTGAGAGTGACCTACCGTATCTCCCTGCCGAGGAGGTGTACAACCTCTCCAGCTATATGTGGAGAAATACAAGGGTCCTCAAGGCTTCATCAAGAAAGAGGAACTCGAGGGACTCTACCGGTACATCATGCGCAAGGTCAAGTACTTCGCAGCGCACGACCTTCAGATGGCACTGGAGAGCAACATGAAGAAGGTCAACATGACCGCACCGCTCAACGAGGGACCTGAGATTGAAGCACTTCCCAATAATCACGTGCACATCAGCTCAGTCCTTGGCATCACCTACCACAACCCGATCGCCAAGAAGACTAGGTTGATGTTGAAGACTGAAGTACAAAAATACTGTGATGGGATGCTCAAGGTCATCAGGCAAAATATAGAGAAACGGTTGGAAGAAATCAACAGAGAGACAATGCTGAGGATCCATAGGTACGTGAAAGAACAGCCGCTCCTAATGGAACTACTGGATGATATCGAGGAGCGACTGGAGCTGAGGAACACGCTCAGAAATTTTGAGCATGCACTGGGCTTGCGCAGATCGTACTATGCCCGACGAGGACAGACATCACATAAGAGAAATCAAGCACAAAGGGGGAGAATGTAGTATATCAGTTTAATTATGCGTTGATTTAATTAGTTGTCTTCGTAATTTGCGGCGTTTATTGTAATAGTACTTAGTTTGTTATTTATACCAAGTGTGTTTGGTATAAATAGATGTACAAACATTGTGATTAATAGAAGATTTGAGAAATTTGAACCGAAGGGCTGCCAATTCGATTTCTAGAGAGAGAAACACAAATTAGCATACATACTATGTGATTTTATGACTGCATATTACGTAATGACTATGTGCTATTGTTGTGTTTAGCTTAACAAATAGTTAGACGAGGACTTAGAGAAACTTGTGAAAGGATAAAAAAGGTGTGATGAGTAAGTTTCGAAAGAAAGTACACATAGGTTAGAACTTCGAAACCAAACAATTTCGAAAAAGGTAGTGCGAAATGAGAGATTTGCGAAGCAAGAGAATTCGAAGAGGGTAATTGTGACATAAGAGAAATTCGAAACCCTATATGTTCGAAACCTAGGGTTTCTATGTGTTGTGAAAACTTAGTGTGGGAGTAAAAATAAAGTAACAATATAATAACACATATTAGTTGGGATCAGATAAGTATTAACATAACCATCGATGTCATTTACCTATTATAACACGCAAAACATAGATAAGGAATTAGAAAGGAGGAAGAGTATTTCATTTACAAACTTTTGAAAACTTAGAAGCAGAGAGGAAACGAAGGACTTGATAAGCATTCATCCTAGAGGGTATAATTTCTTACTTTGAATTTATGTTCTATTCATGGTATAGCATGTTTTAGGTATTAGTATGCACGAAAATTTAAAAAAGATTTATGCTTATTTTAAGTGTTGATCTTTGAAGTTTAAGGCTGCTTTGAAGTTCATGCAAGATTCATATTGTTCTTGGAAAATATGTCTTCCTAAGCGAAAGTTTAGGTGATCTCTGTACAAAAGAGTGTTTTTATAGGATATGATGTTTCAATTTATGATTTTGAAACCATATCAGTGTTTTAGGAGGAATTTGAAAGATTAGGGTTTGTATATTTTTCGAAACTTGAAATTATTTTAGCACATGAGAATTCGAAATGAAATTTGAAATAGAATTTCGAAATGAATTTTACTCATTTCGAAATTGAGTTTTGAAATTCTTAAGAACTCTGAAATGGGTATTCAGAAATAGGAGTTCGAAACCAAGGTTTCGACAACCATTTATTTCGAAACATATTACTAAACTCTTCTTCGAAACATTTACAGAAACTATCTCCGAAACATTATGCGAAACCAATTTCGAAAGGCACTTCGAAATTCTTGTCTATGCTATTTCGAACATTAACTTAAAAAATTTTGAAATAAGTAAATTGTAAACTTAAGTAAATTTCGAAACCCTCAAATTAACGAAGCATAAGATTTTGAATCCATAGCGTCTTTATCGAAAATTTCGAAACCTATAAATCTTACCTAAGTGTGAGATTTTCGAAACATTAGTACCTTTGAAGAGAATTTCGAAATAGGCATCTTCATGTAACATAGGTATTTCGAACAGTTAACCTAACTTACATACTAACTTAGTAATTTTCATGAACAAGGAGCGAAGCATTTGGAACATCTTCAGATATTAGCAAATACTGTTAGGATACCAGGTAAGTGAAGTCCCAACTATAACACATAATTATGTGTTCATGAATATGTGCTTCTATGATTTTAGGTGACTTTCTACGTGATTTATTTATGACATGACATTGCATATTCACGACATGCTCATATACACGCACGATTAGTATTAAAGACAGGATATGAGAGCGTGCATGATACAAGATCGCTTGAGAGCGATAAATATTCACCGATATGGGCGTCTGATGTCGACTCACAGTTGGGTCACGGCTCTACTATGCTACCATGGTGACTTCTACGTTGCCGATTTCAAGACATGACATGTTGAAGACATGACATGATATTAGGGCAAACGCCCTCATGGGGGAACGTGAAAACATGGAGGATGCAAGCTGAGGGAATGAGCGACACTGATCTCAGGTGTTGACTACCTTAGAATAGGCTACCAGAGTGAAGCGTCCGCCTGACGTATGAAACTACTTTGGGATTGAAAGGGCACCCTAGGGTTAGCTTCTCAAGTGTGGGTATTGTTACTTATATATTTATATCCCCAGTGGATTCGAGCTCCATGATGGTGCACAGCAAGATAACCGAGCGCCCTACATGACAAGACACTACAAGAAAAATATGAGATCTAAGAAGCAATGGCACGGATGCCTCTGCAAATTAGGGCGTTCATGGCATGCATGGCTTTCACTTACTGAGTTTTATAAGCTCATTCCATATATTTATGTGTTGTAGGTTCACGGGATCACGGTACGTGATCATTATGGTGGCGAGGCCTATTTTTGAAGCTTCCGGAGGACTGTTGAGGTGGAAGTGTGTACATGGATGCGACCAACGTGGCGGGCCGATAGATTATTTCGACACGCATGCGCACTCACCTTGTATATATGATCCTAGAACATGTTTGGATTGTACAGAATGATTTCCTTTATATAAAAGGAAAAATTTTGTACGCATTTCATATATAGTTTCATTTATATCACATGCAGTAACACAAAATAGTAGTAAGAATGAGTGGTGAAAGTCAGGGGCGCCACAAGGTGATATCAGAGCTTTGGGATATAGGTTCTGTAGACCGTCCATATACACACACTCAAAAGCACGAAAGTGGCCTTGCCAGTAAGTTTTATGTTTCTATGAATTGTGTGGTATTGCATGATTTATTGGCCTTAGGGACTAGTAGGGTATAAGAGAAAATGGATAGAACACGAGGTGACAGTAGTGGGGGTGCGGATAAAGACAAGCAACCCACAACTCCTGCTGATGACCGAGACCGACAATTCTCCAACTGACGGAACTCGTTCGCCAACAATCTGCCCAAATTCAAGAGATGATGCAGCAACATAATGCAGGCGGACAATCTAGAAGTGGACCTTCTCAGGCTGAAAGAATCGAGATAGTTGGGGAGAGGTTTCGTAACTCAATCCCCCGGCATTCAAAGATGTTATTGACCCTACGACAGCTGAGGATTGGCTTCGAACCTTAGAAAGCCGCATTCCAGAGGATGAGAAGGTTTTCTGTGCTGCCTTCCTACTGAGGGGAAGCGTGTGCCACTGGTGGGATACAATTCTCACGTTCGAAGGTCCTATTACTATGAGCTGGGATCGCTTCAAGGAGCTCTTTAAGAGCAAATACTTCACCCCCGGTACGGGCCCAACAAATGAATGAATTCATCAATCTACGCCAGGGCCCGATGACAGTGGCAGAGTACATCAGGAAATTTGAACAGCTATCCCGATTTGCAGCTCACAGGGTGAGCACTGATGCATTGAAGGTTGAACACTTCATGGAAGGCTTAAAGCCAGACTTATACCGAGACGAGGACATGGCTGGATCTCAACGAGCTACCTATGCTCAGTTGGAAGAAAGGGTTCTAATGGCGGAACAAGCTGAGCTCCGAATTATTCGAGCTCAGGAGGCAAATAGAAAGTTCGTACAAGGACCGAAGTGGAGCGGAGGAAATTCTAAGAAGTAATTGTTCCTAAAATGCCAAGCCTTATTCCCAGATCAACCTGGACCCCCACAACAACTTAATTCGACCCAGGGAAGACCACGGATGACCATACCTATATGTCCACAATGTACACGGCGACATCTGGGCGTCTACTATTCATAGAATGCAACCTTCTACAAGTATGGAAAGACAGGCCACTTCTCCAAAGCATACCCGGAGACTGCGTCCGGGAGTCAAGCACCAGGTCAAGCCAGACCACCTACGGTACCCGCTCGGGTATACATATTGACCTAAGAAGAAGCGGAGAACAACCCGTCCGTGGTGGCAAGTACCCTTTTTATCCATTCAACCCCGACATGCATACTAGTTGACTCAGGAGCCACATATTCATTTGCATCTACTAATTATGTGGCGAGACTCGGGGTTACACCTAGCCTAGTTAACTACGAATACAATGTTACCATCCCTCATGGAGCTTCGACGCGAACCAATCAAATGCTACGAAATAGTCCAGTATTAGTTAATGATAGGACCCTACCCGTTGACCTAATAGTCATTACAGTGAACTATTATGAATAATTCTTGGAATGAACTGGCTATCAAAGTACGGAGCAGTTACTGCCTGTAACTGTAAGAAAGTGACCTTCAACCTAGTAGATACCGAACCCTTTACCTTCACGAGAACTAGTAAGAGTAGCAAAATTTCCATGATTTCCGCGATGAAGGCACAACGCCTGGTGAAAGCGGGATGTGAAGCATACCTAGTATTTGCAATGACTTCAGAGGAACGTTCAGCCCCAAAGTTATAAGATGTCCCGATAGTACGAGAGTATTCCAATGTATTTCCCGAAGATTTACCAGGACTTCTGCTGGATCGTGAGATTCAGTTCACGATCGACTTAGTACCAGGAACTGCACCAATTTCTAAGGCACCATAACGACTCGCTCCAGCTGAACTGAAGGAATTGAAGAAGCAACTGGATGAACTATTGCAGAAAGGCTTCATTCAGCCGAGCTTTTAACCATGGGGAGCACCGGTCCTATTTGTTAAAAAGAATGATGGGTTGATGCGACTTTGCATTGACTATAGGGAACTGAACAAGATCACGATCAAGAACAAGTATCCCCTCCCGAGAATTGACGATCTATTTGATCAGCTACAAGGAGCGACGGTATTTTCAAAGATAGAGCTGGGATCGGGATATCATCAGCTGAAGACACGAGAAGAAGACATTCCAAAGACAGCCTTTAGCACCCGCTACGGGCATTTTGAATTTCTAGTCATGCCTTTTGGGCTGACTAATTCAGCAGCGGCATTCATGGACTTGATGAACCTTGTGTTAAAGCCGTTCTTGGACAAATGCATCATCGTATTCATCGATGACATCCTCATTTACTCAAAGACATGAGAGGAGCACGGGCGATACCTGAGGATTGTCCTGGAGGTATTGCGAGAGAAGCAATTGTACGCGAAGTTCAAGAAATGCGAGTTCTGACTCGATCAAGTCGCATCTCTTGCACACGTGATATCAGGAGATGGAACTGCTGTTGACCCCAGCAAAATAGAGGCTATCAACAGGTGGCCTCAACCAACGAATGTAGAGATGTATGAAGTTTCCTTGCCTTAGTTGGATACTACAGGAAATTTATCAAGGATTTCTCGAAGATCACTTCCACCTTAACAAAGCTGATAAAGAAAGAATACTCCATTCAAATGGAACGATGCTTGCGAACAGAGCTTCCAAAACTGAAGAAAAGACTTACCTCGGCTCCAGTATTAACGATACCTACGGGGACCAGAGGATTTTCTGTTTACAGTGATGCATCGAAAAATGGCTTAGGGTGTGTCCTAATGCAGAATGGAAATGTTGTCGCATACGCCTCACGTCAATTGAAGGAATATGAAAAGAACCACCCAACGCATGATTTAGAGTTAGCTGCCGTAGTGTTCGCTCTTAAGATCTGGAGGCACTACCTATACGGCGAGAGATGCAAAATCTTCACAGACCATAAGAGTCTGAAATACTTATTCACTCAGAAGGAGTTGACACATGCGACAGCAGCGATGGCTCGAATTGGTCAAAGACTACGACTGTGTAATCAGTTACCACCCGGGGAAGGCGAACGTAGTGGCTGATGCATTAAGTCGCAAGACTGTGAGCACATAATTACAAAGGCTCGAAGTGGAAATAATTCCAATGGGCGAGATTGAAACAAGGCTAGCCGTGTTAGTACTTCGACCTACACTAATGCAACAGATCAGGAAGGCACAGGAGAACGACGAATTGTACATGAAAATCAAAGAAAGCAAAGATCAACGAACTGCACAATACAAGACGACGGGAGCCTATACTACATAAGACGTTTATACGTTCCTAATGACGCCGAACTTTGAAAGACTGTCATGACGGAAGCCCATACCACAGTCTACTCCATTCACCCCAGAGCGATGAAGATGTATAGAGACCTACGATGCAATTATTGGTGGCCAGGGATGAAAAGTGTAATTGCAATATCTATAAGCCAATGCCTGACGTGCTAGCAAATTAAGGCAGAGCATCAACGACCGACAGGAACCTTGCAATCCCTGCCAGAACCCGAGTGGAAGTGGGATCACATTACGATGGGCTTCGTCGTCGGATTACCGAAAACTGTGAAAGGCCACAACGCTATATGGGCCATCGTTGATCGATTGACCAAGTCTGCCCACTTTCTATCGACTTGTTCAACATTTTCCATGGAAAAATATGTGGAATTATACATTCAGGAAATAGTACGACTCCACGGAGTACCCATATCAATCATCTCCGACCGGGACTCCAGAGTTCTATCTAAATTCTGGATGAGCCTGCAGAAGGCCATGGGAACTAAGCTATCCTTCAGTATTGCCTATCATCCTCAAACCGACGGGCAGTCAGACGGACTATTCAGACCGTGGAAGACATGGTAAGAGCCTGTGTGCTAGATATCAAAGGGAATTGGAGCCGATATCTTTTATTGATCGAGTTGTCATACAATAACAGCTACCATGCGACGATCGGAATGGCTCCACACGAGGCTTTATATGGACGCAAGTGTAGTTCTCCAATTGACTGGGATGAAGTTGGAGAACGAGCAATACTAGGCCCCGACCTAGTACAAGAAATGACGAAGGCAATATCGAACATACGAGAAAGAATGAAAACATCCCAAAGCAGACGGAAAATCTACGCAGATCAAAAGCGTAGGCCATTGGAGTTAGACGTAGATGACCATGTATTCCTTAAAGTATCTCATATGAAAGGCGTAAAACGGTTCGCGAAAAAGGGCAAGCTGAGTCCGAGGTTTATAGGACCATTCCAGATCCTAGCCATGTGTTAAGTGATAAATAAACATCTCAAGCCGGATCTAAGTTATGAGGAAAGACAAATAAAAATCCTAGCTACGGCGTAAAATGATTACGGAATAAGAAGATTTCATCAGTAAAGGTTGTATGGCAGAATCAATCTACAGAGGAAGCTACATGAGAACGGGAAGATGATATGAGAAGTCGCTTCCCTGAATTGTTTCTCCTGCCTGATTTCGGGGGCGAAATCCTTCTCACGGGGGGGGAGGATGTAATACCCGAGTCTCATAAGTAAGCCGGCCAATAAATTTGCTTACATACTATGTGATTTTATGACTGCATATTACTTAGATTGTGTGACTATGTGCTATTGTTGTGTTTAACTTAACAAGTAGTTAGACGAGGACTTAGAGAAAACTTGTGAAAGGATAAAAAGGTGTGATTAATAAGTTTCGAATGAAAGTACACCTAGGTGAGAACTTCGAAACCAAGCAATTTGAAGAAGGTAGTGTGAAATGAGAGATTGCGAAGCAAGAGAATTTTGATAGAGGGTAATTGTGACATAAGAGAAATTCGAAACCCTATATGTTCGAACCTAGGGTTTTCTATGTGTTGCGAAAACTTAGTGTGGGAGGAAAAATAAAGTATCAATATAATAATACATATTAATTGGGATGAGATAAGTATTAACATTACCGTCGATGTCATTTACCTATTATCACACGCAAAACATAGATAAGGAAGGAATTAGAAAGGAGGAAGAGTATTTCATTTACAGCCTTTCGAAACTTAGAGCAGAGAGGAAAGGACTTGAATAAGCATTCATCCTAATTTCTTACTTTGAATTTATGTTTTATTCATGGTATAGCATGTTTTAGGTATTAGTATGCACGAAAATTTCAAAAAGATTTATGCTTATTTTAAATTTTGATCTTTGAAGTTTAAGGCAGCTTTGAAGTTCATGCGAGATTCATACTGTTCTTGGAAAATATGTCTTCCTAATCGAAAGTTTAGGTGATCTCTGTACAAAAGAGTGTTTTTGCAGGATATGATGTTTCAATTTATGATTTCGAAACCATACCAGTGTTTTAGGAAGAATTTTGAAAGATTAGGGTTTGTATAATTTTCTAAACCATAGCATCTTTATCGAAAATTTCGAAACCTATAAATCTTACCTAAGTGTGAGATTTTCGAAACCTTAGTACCTTTGAAGAGAATTTTGAAATAGGCATCTTCAAGTAACATAGGTATCACGAATAGCTAACCTAACTTACATACTAACTTAGTAATTTTCATGAACAAGGAGCGAAGCATTAGGAACATCTTCAGATATTAGTAAATACTGTCAGGATACCAGGTAAGTGGAAGTCCTTACTATAACACATAATTATGTGTGCATGAATTATGTGCTTCTATGATTTTAGGTGACTTTCTACGTGATTTATTTACGACATGACATGCATATTCACGACATGATGATATGCACGCATGATTAGTATTAAAGACAGGATACGAGAGCGTGCATGATACAAGATCACCAGAGAGCGGTAAACATTCGCCGATATGGGCGTCTGATGTCGACTCACAGTTGACGGCTCTACTATGCTACCATGGTGACATCTTTGTCGTCGATTTCAAGACATGACATGTTCAAGACAAGACATGATATTAGAGCAAATGCCCTCATGGCGGAACGTGAAACCTGGAAGATGCGAGCTGAGGGAATGAGCGACACCGAGGGTATCTCGGGTGTTGGCTACCACAGAACAGGCTACAAATGTGAAGCGTCCGCGTGACGTATGAAACCACCTTGGATTGAAAAGGCGCCCTAGGGTTAGCCTCTCAAGCGTGGGTATTGTCACTGTAGAATACCACTTTTAATTGTGCTTTGATTTTATTAGCTGTCCTTGTAATTAGAGGATTTGTCCTTAGATTAGGACTTACTTGTTATTTATACCAAGTTTATTTGATATAAATACATTTGTACACATTGTGCTTAATAGAGAAATTTAGTCAATTAATCGGAAAGGCTTGCAAATCATATTCTAGAGAGAGAAATTCAGAAAACTTTCTCTCACCAAGCGAAATCTCTCTCTAAGCTCTCTAAGAAGGTTTTCGATCGAAATCTAATTCCTAAAATTCTGATCGATAGGCTTAGATTTCAAGTCTAGGATCTTGGAGTTGATAATCGATGACCTAACAATTGGTATCAGAGTAGGTTCGGTCTGTTTTGAGTCAAAAATTGATAGAATCGGATCGAAATTGAAATTCTGAAACTGTTCCATTCGAAGAACAGTTTTGGCGCCAAACTAATTTCAATCTGATAATCCTTAATCCCGTGTTTAATTGACCTTAATTTAATGTTCATGTGCTAACTTAGGTGCTGTAAATCGTTTGTGATTAGATCGGTAGCGTTTAGAACATCAATTTAGCATATTTGATTGAATTTGAGAAGTTACTGTTCGCGCGAAGAACAGTTTGAACACATACTGATTTAACTTAAATTTGATATATTTTGTTTCATTACGTGTTTAATTTCTTGTTCGTGTGTGCTGAGTAGCTGATTGCGAGCAAATATCTGCTATTTCACTTCCTAATTCACTGTTTTTGCTTGAATCAGTGTTAATTAGGCTTCTACGACTGTTTGCGTGATTTTAATTTTTCTCGCTAAACTCTTCGATCGAATTAATTTCTCGATCGAAAACTTCGCGCGATAATTTTTCTCGGTCAAGACACTAAGTCATCGATAAAGTCGCCATCACTAAAAGCGATTTTATTAGAAAAATTTCTCGAGCATTATTAAGCGAAAATCGTTTTCGACAAGACATATTTTGACATTTACACCCGCAAAACTTTCTGCCAAAAACATTTCGGTCGGACTGTCAAAGTTTGACCTAGCGAAAATCATTTACGGTTGAAAAACTTTTACAGTCAACGATTTATTTTGACCCAGCGAGGAACTTACTATACGACTGTTTCCTTGCGATCGAAATAAATTCACGATCCAGAAATTTTTCCCGATCGAAAGATTTTGAGCTATTTATTTCGCTCGTAAGATTTTTCCTTGACACACTTTCTCGCACGAGAACAGTAACGACCAAATTTATTTCGACAAAATTATTTTCGATCAAACTTTAAAGATTGAATCGAAAATAATTCTCGACTACTTTAGAATCAAACGTTACTGACTAATTTGTTACTCGTGGAGCACTTCACATCAGTTCAAACCATCAAAACAACAAACGAAGATCCTTAATCAACTCGACTACAAAAATCATGGATGCTTATACACTGGAAATGATAACCATCCTCCTATCCTTAAAAGAGGCGAATACACCGTTTGGCGAAGCCGCTTCCTCAATTTTATCGAGCTAAAGGATCAGGCTGACGACCGTCTCTTGTCACTTGAGCAAGGTCCAGCTCAGTTCTGGGTAAATGTACCTGGGACAACACTACAAATCCTCCAATTCCTGCCTCTAGGCGACTCAAAGAGCCTAGGGAATACAGAGAGGAGGAAAGAGTTAGAGCAAAGGCTGATCTGATAGCCAAGAACACTCTAGTGCAGGGCATCCCAAATGACATCTATCGACAGATCGACAGCCTTCCAATGGCTAAGGGGATATGGGATGAACTGCATAAGATGATGAAACAAACTGAAGTAGGCATCAATGCCAAGAAGGTGAACATTCTCACGGCTTAAGACTCTTTCAGAGCAAAACCTGAGGAGAGCTTACATGATCTTTATCAGAGATACCTCACACTTTTGACTGAGATGAGAAAAATAGAAATCACCAAGACAAACATGGAAACCCACATTCGATTTCTATCCTCTCTGCCCTTGGAATGGAAGAAGATATCCACTCAAATCAGACAAAACAAAAACCTTGAGGAGTTGGATATCCATACCATGTTCGACAATCTCGCACAGCACGAGGAAGACATAAGCGAGATTCAAAAGGAGCAAAAGGGCAAGCTTATCGAAGACACAATTGCCATAGTCTCAGAGAAGCGGGTATCAAAACCAAAGAAAGAGAAGATCATTAGACCTTCTACCCCTTCAGAGTCGGAAGATGAATCAGACTCAGACGTGGAGCCAAATATGAAAGCGCTTAGAAAACAGTTGGCTCTAATTGGAAAAATGATGAGCAAGCAATACTTCAAGAAGAAGTTTTCATCATCGGTCAACCGACTTCGAACCTCAAGTTCAAAGAACAATGAACGTGAACTTGAGAACTCCGAAGTCAAGAACGCCAAAGAGCCGAACAAGTGCTTTAACTGCGGCAAACCAGGTCACTATGCCATAGAGTGCACTCTCCCAAAGAAGAGAGATGCCAATTACTACTCCAAGAAGCTTCAACTCACAAAGCAGAAAGAAGCTGGGGGAGCTCTAATGGCAGAACAAGGCCACTGGCTCGAAGATACGTCCAACTCTCAAGAGGAGAACCTAGCTCTCATGGCCCGCCTTGCAAAAACTCATACACCGAAACCACCAATCAGACGGACGAAGACCAAGCATTCGAATCGTCACAGGAGGTAGTCTCTCCTTCCACATTATTGACCATGTTAGAATCATATCAACAAGCATACACTAACATGAAACATGAACAGAAAAGCGTAAAGGAAGTAGAGAAGAAATTAACTAAATCTTAGAAAAGGATAGCTAGTCTCGAGGCGGAACTTAGGAGCTCTAATGTCAAAATAGAAGAATTATCTAAGAGCCCCATTATTAGCGAGACTAAGTATATTCCCTATGAGAAGCATAATTCGATCGTAAAAGAATTAGAAGACAGGCTTGAGAATAACTATAATTGCTTGGTTAGGAATCTCAACGAGAAAGCCAGCCTCAATTGTAGGATAACAGATGCAACAACTTTTACGATTAGAACGCTAAGGTGTGTGAACTTACGAAAGATATTGACGCCTGTAAAGCCGCAAAACTAACGGTGGAAAACACTTTTGCTCTCTTAGGAGAAGAACGTAAAAAGCTATACACAAAAGTTAAGAAATTAGACGATCTTATTGTAAAGAGGGGACGAACAAACAATCTTCTTAAACCAACCTATGGACATAGAATTCTACGATTACAAGTATGTTTTAGGCTTTGAGAATTCACCTTGCTTGACTAAAGTTGACTGCAAACAACTTTATGATGTCAAGTACATAGGTCTAGGACTAACATCTCTTATGGCTTTTACTGGTGCAAACGAAACTGACATATTAGAAGAAGCCAAAAGAAAGCCAAGACAAGGACTGAAATCCCCTTTTCTTACACCGAATTGAATCAAAGATACAAAACTAAGGAACTTTCCAAGGGCTGGAGCTTTGAGTCAATTTATCTTCCCGAAGATCGTTCTAAATCGGAGGAAGTGCAATATCCCCATTATGAAAATTCGCTCTATATAGCCCCTATTGTTAGGAAAATAGAAGGGTTAAGAGCTTCATTAGAAAAGAAAGAGATAATTTTGAAGCTGAAAAGAAAATGTTCTTAAATGAGATGGACAATCTCAAAGCTTCCCCTATCTCACAAACCATTTCTCACGTATCAACCTGGAAACTAGCATTATGAAAAGCGTGAAGAAAGAAAAATCGCCTTCCAAAGAACTACAATCTAAGAATAAGGTTCTTAAAAATATTATCTCTAACCCTGTTTCCACTACGTCTACAGGGAGCGTAGTCAAGGAGCTTGAGAAACCAAAGGCGGGAGTGTCTAGTGTAGAAATAAAGGAGTCTCTAGATGTTAAAATTCCAAGTTTATCACCTCCTTCTGTAAAAACAAAAGACACTTGTAGAAATAAAAGAGCCGTTTGTTATCTCAAAATAATTGCTTCTACTTGCTTCTTAACTCCTACCACCTTTAGAAGCACCAACTTTGACATAAGCTCTTCATCTACAATGCCAAACACTAATTCTAAAACAAATGCATCTTGGATGACTCGTAGGAAACAAGATCCAGCCATTAAGGAGGCTTATAGCGCCATTCATGCTTGTTCTCACCTAAGGTATCCCGTAAAGATTGAATCCCCCAAGCACCTTAGTAGACTATCTAATGAAAAGATCTTTTCCTCGATTAAGCCTACCAAAGCATTTGACTATGCTGAAATTAATCTTCTCTGCGAGGTTCAACTGAAATGGGTTCCTAAAAATCTTCACCCAAGAAGACAAAAGCCAATAAGGCAAAGTCTTCTATGAAAGGCAAACCTAAATCAACCTCCTCGAAGATGGTCTGGGTTGCTAAAGTCTCTAATAGTGAGAATTTAAGAACTATATCTGAACCTAAAACTAAATCTGCTAATCTGAGAGGACCGATTTTTAAGTGGGTACCTAAAGCTCTCTAATCCGGTGTTGCAGATCCATCATATGTGGTACCTCGATTACGGTTGCTCCAGACACATGACAGGAAATCAGGAGCTGTTGATCAACTGCCTAGACCGTCTAAATGGCAAAGTCAGATTCCGCAACAATGATTCAGCTCCGATTCTTGGCTTCAGAGATATTATTCTGAACAATCTGACAATTAAGGATGTCTCGTATGTCGAAGGCCTCTGCCATAACTTGTTCATCATAGGCTAGTTCTGCGACAAAGGATTCCAGGTTGTCTTCCATTCTGACCGGTGCAGAATATTGGACAGTCAGGACAAAGAACTCCTCCAAGGACATCAGAAATCAAACATTTACACGATAAACTTGACGTCCGTGCGGACCTCGACAGTTGTTTGCCTCATCTCCCAGATTACAAATCAGAGAAACAGCTTATGGCATCAACGAATGTCTCATCTCAACATCAAAGCTCTTCAACGCCTCTTAATGAAGAAGTTGGTCAATGGTCTACCAACCATAACACTACAAAAAGAGCATCAATGTTCGGCATGCCAATTAGGAAAAATGAAGCGAGCATCTCATCATGTTAAACTAGTTGCCTCTATTTCTCATCCACTGGAACTAATACACATGGACCTATGTGGACCGATGCTGACAGAGAGCATCAACGGACGCAAGTATGTGTTAGTTATTGTCGATGACTTTTCTCGCTACACATGGACGAAGTTCCTCCGAACTAAAGATGAGACAGGGGACTTGATCGTCAACTTTGTGAACTCTACTCAGAATTTACTGCAGCAGACTATTCAGGTCATCTGAACAGACAATGGAACTGAGTTCAAGAACATGTATCTCAATGAATTCTATCAGGAACTTGGGATTAGTCAGCAATTCTAGCTGCAAAGATACCTCAACAAAATGGGGTCCTCGAAAGGAAGAATCGAACTCTAATGGAAGCCGCGCGTACGATGTTGATCCACTCAGGCCTCCCACACTTCCTTTGGGCCAAAGTAGTAAATACCGCCTGTTTCACTCATGCCCAACATTTCCTTCTTCAAATTCTTCGGGTGCAAGTGATTTGTGGCGAACGATAGAGAGCAACGCGCTAAGTTCGAGCCTAAAGCATTTGAAGCCACTTTCGTCAGGTATTCTTCTACTTCGAAAGCATACCGAGTATACATCAAATCCAACCGAACAATCAAAGAAAGCTACAATGTCACGTTCCAAGAAGTGGTAGAAATGGCTCCTGAGTGCCTCAGTTCAGGACCCGTGCCTAACCAGATGCTTCTGAATACAACAGTTCAGAACCCCTTTTTACTGGTGTGTTTGGCACAAAACCAACAGAAGATGGCAACAATTCATGATTCACCATCAGAAGAAGCTATGAGACTCGTGTTCGAAGACTTGGACTCCTTCTTTGAGCCCTTATATCGGCCAGACACCATCAATATCACACTATTAGTGGATTCCCCACTCGACGAGGCCGATATACCAAGCTTTTCACATGTCCCCACCTCACCCGATTCAACCTCAGAATACTGAAGAACCTACCACGATTGTTGAGGAAGTATCATCAGAATCACTCAATTCAAGTGCAGATATGGAACTACCTCAATCTAATGAACAACTTGAGATTATTGGTAACCTCGGTCCACAGATGGCCGATGCATCTACTTCAGCGCTGCCTCATGAGCGCAAGTGGACTCGAGCACATTCGGTTGATCAGATAATAGGTGATCCTTCGAGTGGAGTACGGACAAGACATCAGCACAGTCCCTTTAGCTGCTTCTTAAGCCAAAATGAGCCAACCAAGGTAGCAGACGCACTTCAAGACCCAGATTGGGTAATAGCAATGCAAGACGAGATCAACCAATTTACACGTCTTCAAGTGTGGACTTTAGTACCCCGTCCACATGGAAAAACTATCATCGGGATGAAATGGGTGTTTAAAACCCATGGGTGTTTAAAACCCCGTAGAGTGTGGACTCTCTACGGACTAAAACCCCCACGTGCTTGGTATGGTGTCTTGAGTGAATTCCTTGTAAAGTCTGGATTCATCCGAGGAACAATCGATACGACACTCTTCATCAAATGGCAAGACAAAGACTTGATGGTCGTCCAAGTTTACGTAGACGACATCATCTTCGAATCAACAAATCCTCGGCTTTGCAAGAGGTTTGGAGAGTTAATGAAGAGCAAGTTTAAAATGAGTCACATGGGAGAGATGCAGTTCTTTTTAAGACTCCAAGTTAGGTAGCTAGATGATGGGATATTCATCAGTCAGACGAAGTATACCAATGATGTGCTGAAGAAATTTCATCAAGATCAACGGAAGCCTCTCAGCACTCCTATGTCCACAAGCTGCAAGTTGGATGCCGATCCTACTGGGAAGACGATCGACATCACACTCTATTGTAGCATCATTGGGTCTCTTCTCTATCTCACCTCAAGCCGGCCGGACATCATGTTTGCCACATGTCTTTGTGCCCGTTTCAAAGCCGACCCCAAAGAATCTCACATGCTCGCGGTCAAGCGGATCATGCGCTACCTCAAAGGCACCTATACATTATATTATGGTATCCTAAGGGAACAAATTTCAAATTAATTGGCTATACTGACGCTGATTATGCAGGTTTCCGAGTGGACAGAAAAAGCACTTACGGTGGCGCTCAGTTTCTAGGCGAAAAGCTGGTCTGCTGGTCATTCAAGAAGCCGAATTGCGTATCAACTTCAACGACTGAGGCAGAATACGTCGCAGCCGCCAACTGTTGCTCGCAAATGCTGTGGATGCGGACTCAGCTTCGCGATTATGGTTACAGTTTAAATAACATACCCAGTGATAGCCAAAGTGCCATTGCGATAACGTCCAATCCTGTTCACCACTCACGCACGAAACACATAGACATCAGATATCACGTTATAAAAGATCACGTAGAAAAAGGTACAAAATGGATATGTATTTTGTGAACACGGAGTATCAACTAGCTGACATTTTCACCAATGCATTGGATGAAAAGCGATTCCAATTTCTTGTCGGAAATTATGCATGTTGAATCTTCCGTAATATCTTTGCGTGCTCTAATGTGCTCTATTCTATGTATTTTGCGTACCTAAACACTATATTTTGCGTGATACTTACATTAATAATAAAATAAAATCCATAAATATTATAGATATACTTATAATATTAGGGGAATGATGATATCTTTAGGATGCTCGATCTGGTCACATATAGATTTCCCTGATATACGACATGTTAATTGCTTAATTTTGTCAGTCTAAGTCGCATTTTGTGTCTAAAGGTCATTAGTTTGCTCCATTAGACACAAAGCTACTTCATATAAGTGAGGAATGTAGCCTTCTTATTTTTCTTTCTATGAATTTATTCTTGACCGAGCACACATCAATTGCTTGTCTTAACTATTCTTGGCCTCATACTCGCCTTGCATTAGATCGTTAGGAAAATGATTATGGCACTTAGGAAATTCCTCACTTGGCCATATGTAAATTCTGATCCTTTGGAATAACCTTTAGTCATCCACTTTGAGCCTTCTCCGAATACCTTTTCTTCATTTGAATCTCCTTTCGAGTCTTCAACGACTATCTAACTCTTCGGCGGGATATTCAAACGAAAAAAGGGAGGGGGAGAAAATGATACGACAAAGAAAAAGATGACAAAAGAAGATGAAAAACGCACACGAGGAATGTTCAACGCACAAAAATCAGTCCATAAATAATCTTTCAGAAATCATAAGAAGAGGGGCATGGATCTTGCTCTGAACTTCTCCATCGATAATCTCGTACGCTCGTCAGAACGGCTGGAAAGAGGAGCACCACAAAGTGAACTTCTCCAACGACAATCCGATCTTATATCAAGAAACGAGATGAGGAGCACGACCTTGGTTTCGAATCCATAACTGTGAACTTGTTCAAAATTGATAATCTTTGAAACTTCTCTAGGGATTATGAAAATAGGAGCACGGTATCAGCCCGAGAACCAACAAGAAGAACTTCGCATTAGATAAACTCTCAGCCTCATAGAGAAGCGGAGCTTCAGCTTGAGCAAGTGTAGACTGATACGGAAAAAATAAAGGATGAAAGTGACAAAATATACGAAAAAAAGCCGAAAGAAGGAGAACGACGAAGAATGGAAGACGACAAAAAGCTCACATTTCCCGAATTTTTCCTTCCCTTCTTAGTCATAGCCAAGTTGAAGCCTTCAAAGTCCCTTTGATTCCAAATTGACGATCTTTTTCATAGGTGAAATGATTAAAAGCACCTCAAACACAGGTAAATTGACTTAATATTGCTTGTGTTGACTTGAGTGATATAAATATAAAAATTCCAAAGTAAAAATAATAGAGCGCTAGAGCAAACCTAGTGAGAGTGGTCGAAACAAGTCTTTCTATGAACTTGGGACTGTAGTTTGACGACATGACTTGACAGCATAATATCTTTAAAGTGTCTTGTGAAATTTTATGCATGACGGTGATCGAAGCAAAATAATCTGACCCGTTACTATTAATAATATTAGTATACATAAAAAAATTAAATTTTATTAGAATTTGCAAATTTAGATATGCAATCTGAGTTTCCAGCTACTCTGAATTGATAAAATGCGATTATTTGTTCTTGCTAATATCCTCCAGCAAAATTATAATTACACGATTAGGGGACCATGTATCTAGGCTTAATTGTCTACATTGCATGTTACTGATTTGGCACTTATCATCTAAAATTACATGTTAAATCAATTTCGGTGCAATATCTGAGGGGGAGCATTTACAAAAATTATGTCTTGAGCTCCAAATATTTTTGATGATCTTTCTCTAAGTATTGCAGAAATTTCAGTTCTAACCCTTGCAAAACGCACTTCAATGAGGAGGACTTCACGAATTTTCACGATTTAGAGCGCACGACATTGGTTTAAATTTTGGTTGGTTAAGGCATTTTGATCATTAACGTGTTTTATGGATTTGAATTTAACCGATTTTCTTAAAAACTTTTTAGAGGGCACCTGATTAGAAAATTTGCTTCCAAATTAACTCTAATATTCTCGACATTTTTTGCTCTAAGTATTGCTGATTTTCAAAATTCGACTATGGAGCCAGATGTCACCATTCGGAATTACAGGGAGTAAATTGCATTTATTTTCACATATAGGGGGAGCAATTATGTAGTTTTTAATTGAACTAGGAGTCAATCTGGAAACTTAGGACAAATTATAATCGAAAAACCGGATTGGAAATGCAATTTTTGATCTTAAGTTTCTCGAGCGCAAAGAGTTTTGGGCCTGATTCATCAAGTGTCGAAAACGTCTAATCAACTCAATTAGAAAAAGTAACTTTCTGCAGTCGAAATCCCTAATTACACGCATAAAACCCAATCGCAAAATCACTTCGTCGATAAAGTTTCTCTCGCGAAAAACTCAAGAGTAAAGACGAATTTAAAAAATGCACCAAATCTTTTAGTTCTCAACTTATTTTCATCTTTCTAAGGTAGAATCGATGCTTATTAGGTATTTGTGTGTGATTAAACATCGTTCACATCTACACTGTATAGTCTTTCGCTTGATTCTGTGAGTAGATTTTCGATGTTCGAACTGTGAAAAACCCATATTCTGTGAGTAGATCCCTGTTTTTGTGATTATCTGGGTTAAAATTTGCATCCTAGGATAGTTTAAGGGTTTTCGATCGTTCTAGGAGCATATTGTTTCGATTATCTGCATTTTTAGAGCTCGATTGAAAGTTCGACTACAACTGGGTTTTAAACGTTTAAAGTCGTCGAAGAAGTTTCTCGTTCGCAAACAGTTTCAATCGAATTTCAATCGGAGTGAGTTACTGTTTGCATCGTAAAAGGTATTCGATCGCTAAATTTTTTACTTAGTCAATAAGATAAATAACGTAGATTGCAAATACTTACAATGATGTTAAGCGAGCGAAAGATTACTGGGTGGAATAGGTAAAACAGATGTAATTAAGTTTCGAGCGCAAAACTTACCGTCGAAAACAGTAATTCTGATTTCAATTTGTTCTCGGTCGTAAAATTTTTAGCGGTGATAAAATTAATTTTTCGACATTAAAATTTCTCGATCGTAAAAAATGCAGCGTTAATTTGTTCGATCGAAAATTTTCTCGACAGTTGACTTAGATTCTCGTTGACATCTTTCTCGATCGACAAACTTCGCAGTGAAATTGACATTCAAATCGAATACTTTCTCGCTTGATAACTTTCACGACGAAAAATTTTATTCATGCGCGAAAAATTTCTTGTCTTAAATTTACACAGAAATCAATTTTCTCGATCATAAATTTACACGGAAATTTTTCTCGATTGTAAAATTTTTCCGCTACAGTACTACGCTTTAAGTTCAAACCTTAGAAAATTTTCTCTAAGTCTTTTCCACTGTAGCGATCCTAGCGAATAAAATTTTTTCGATCGCAAGTTAGAACGGATACTTGAAATTCAAAATTCGCACTTAGGCAATTAAATTGAGGATTTCAATTCTCGAGCGATAAAAAGAACGAAGTGAACAATGCTTGATTTTACAATTCAACACTTAGAATAATATTTGAACGGAATTTTATAGACTTTATCTTCAACTTCCGAAAATTCCATTACTAAATACCAATTAATTAGTTCACTTCCGTATACCTATGTGCCGAATTACATATTCATGAAACATGCTATGAAATGATAGACTAATATGGTTGATGAAATTCAATTTCTACTCAATTTAATTTTTGAACTACTGTTTTGGTTTTCTAAATTGTCTTTCATATGGATCACTACCCAGCTTACAACCACATTTACGATAAGAACCTGTACCTCAAGGTTCAAGACACCAACTTTTAACTCGACCTGACTACCTTTAGGTGTCCGGACGAGATAATTGTGTTCATACTACAAGGCCATCCCCTCTGGCATGCGCTCACGGTGACGGCATCCGTGCCGATGGTCAATCTCCAACAATTTCGGGGAAGAATAAAGAGTCTTGTAGTTGATGGCACCTACCGATTCACCACGATACTCGGGATGAGGCACAACAGCTTCAGCAAGGATGATTTTGGGCTCGTCCTAGACCTACCCTTCAGCCTCAACTTGACCCTCTGCCTTCGGATGCAGAGATGGTGCGTGACTTCCTTCACATGGGATACCGTCCGCCGCTCACCAAGGTCGCACAAGTTCAGAGCAACGTTATTCCGCATCCATGGAAGACATTGTTTGGAATTATTAACAAGTGTTTGTCGCCAAAGCACGCTGGTTTTGACAAACGCAATGGCAATATTCTCCGCATTTTCCACGGCATAGCATTCTCGCGGAATTATGATTTTGCTCAACTGATCTAGAACGATCTAGCAGAACAGATCAGACATAAAGAGAACAAGAGATCAAAAAATGTCCCGTATGCCCGGTGGTTCAACGTCATCATCAGATAACTCATGGAGATGCATGAGAGCATCCCTCGTCTACCTCTTGGAGGGAACTACCAACCCCCGAGACTCAAGTTCTTTCACAATCCTAGGCTCACAGATCTTGATCAGCCATCGATGTCGATCCCGTTTGAGCTGCTTCTTCTTGCCGACCCCTCGGAAGAAGCTTATAGGCTATACTGCCGGAACAATCATCTCACAGAGCAAATGATTCGAGGGCCCCTGACAGACTTTAGTGTGAGCCCTCCTCCACAACAGCACCAACCCAGCCCTGAGGCCGAGTTGATAGATCAAGTGGCCCAGGAGCTTGAATACGAGCCTCCAACTCAAGACGCTCAACTACCTGATCCAAATTCCATGCTAATCGACTCAGTGGCACTACAGTTGGAACTCGAGGCTCCACAACAAGCACTCGGTGCTGAACTGCCCATCAATGTTGGCGTGTTGCAAGGGTCTATTGAGGAGATCCTTCAACAGGAAGCACAGCCCGAAGCAACAGGCAACTACGCTTGAACCAGAGACCGTGATCCCCACAATCACTCCTCACGAGCCTCCATCGATAGTCTAAGCCCATGAGGATGTTGAAAGGGAATTGACTCCTCATACGGCTACCTCGTCCGAAGCCACGGATTCTCACGATGAGGTTCAACTGGCCAGACGGGTTCCACAACGTCAACTCCCTATCTCCGAGCTTGTCATCAGAGCTGTCGCTTCTACATCAGACACCATACCAGTTATCACTCCAGGTGCCGAGGCCGAAGCCCAGAATCCACTCATTTATCGGCCCAGTCCAACAGGTGTCTGATAGGCACTCAATCTTAACCTGCCCCAACATCCATAGATAAGAATCTTCCAGATTCGAGTCAAGATTGGATGGAAGTCTCGGACAGTCACAACGTCAAGTGACTACGAGCCAGCCTGAGGAGCCGTTGTTATCTCAAGGGTTGACAACAAGCGACATCAGTCGACCTGGTCCATCTACGGAGGCGCCCATCCCGTTTGTGACTGAAGCGCATTTCCAGGCAGCCCTCTTTGCGGCCATCAGATCCCTTGAGGACAAAATAACGGAGAGAGTGCTGGCAGCCATCGAGACGTCATGTCGTGACACCGGGAAAGCACCCGTCTTAGAGTGCCCTTCAGCACAAGCTAACCTCACACCCTCACAACCCACACCCACCGACCCTCTCATAAAACCATATACCATACCCATCACCGAACTCCACGACATCCTTCGCCCGCCTCATCGGCCTTCCCACTCGGACGCCCAGGAAGAATCCTTATATAGGCGTCTCGTGGATCATCCTGAACCATCCACTCAATCCTGCCGCAGCCAAAGCTCCCTCTCAAGATGCCGACATGACGACCCTGACGACCAGGATCATCATGAAGGGGAGAAGAGGCCTAGGACATCTTCGAGTGGCCAAGGAGAAGGTCAAGAACAAGGCTTGGGCGCGATGCAGACAAGCATTGGAGCCTGTGAAACCCAACCCACTACCCAAACAACCACCACCACGCACCGCACCACCCATACTCTCACCCAAATTGAACCTCCAACCTTTCACCTAAGGACGCCTCCTTACACACCACCAATGACCTACACAAGCTCCTTGCTTTCGGAAGAAGAAGCAAGTGCCGCAATGCTCGTAGCCTTGGCGCAAACTCAAGCAACTCCAAGCTCGATCGCTCCATACCAATCGGGAACATCTGGACATGGTGTCAACCCACACGAGGTCCTCGACAAATACATATTCGAAGGACAGTGAACGACACACCATGCCCGATGAGCATCAAAGACAATGACTCAAGGACTCGACACTTCTTGCAAGAAGCTTCGGTCGACTTAGTTCCAATAGAGGACGAAGAACTTCAGGAAGGTGAAGATCGTGAACAAAATCCCCCAAGGCTTCCAGAGTTGATTGCACAACGAGTGGATTCCCCTACAAGACAAATGCCAATGACCGTTCGAATCGACACGCCGTGGGAGAATATTTGGATTGAGATCCCATTCCTTGAGGAATTTCATGAACACATATGGAGGTCGCCGAACAAAGTCAAGCAGTTGACGAGGTCCAGCTCAGAGGTTCATGATGCGCCAGGTCAAGTACCATGCCACACACGACCTTAAGATGGCTCTGGAGAGCAATATGAATAAGGTCAACATGACCGCTCTGCTCAACAAAGGACCTGAGATCGAAGGGCTTCCCAACAATCACGTGCACATCAGCTGAGTCTTAGGGATTACCTACCATAATCCGATTGCTAAAAAGAATAGGTTGATACTGCAGACTGAAGTTCATAAGTTTTGTGATGGGACGCTCAAGGTCATCAGGCAGAATATAGAGAATAGATTGGAAGAAATCAACAGAGAGACTATCCTGAAGCTTCACGGGTTCGTGAGAGAGCAACCCCTCCTGTTGGAGCTCCTTGAAGTAATCGAGGAGCGTTTGGAGCTGAGAAACACTCTAAGGAATTTCGAGCATGCACTGGGCTTGCGCAGGTCATATTACGCCCGACGAGGACAGATAGCGGGGAATAGCAAAAGGGAGAATGTAGAATACCACTTGTAATTGTGCTTTGATTTTATTAGCTGTCCTTGTAATTAGGGGCTTTATTGGTATTTATCCTTAGACTAGGACTTGTTTGTTATTTATACCAATTTTGTTTGGTATAAATACTATTTGTACACATTGTGCTTAATAGACAATTTTAGTCAACTGATCCGATATCTTGCAAATCATTTTCAGAAAACTTTCTCTCACCATGCGAATCTCTCTCGAAGCTCTCTAAGAAGGTTTTCGATCGAAATCTAATTCCTAATATTTCTAATCGATTGCCATAGATTTCAAGTCTATGATCTAGGAGTTGATAATCAAGGACCTAACAGTCACGTATATATTTATATCCCCAGTGGATTCGAGCTCCACGATGGTGCATAGCAAGATAGCCGAGCCCCACATGACAAAACACTACAGAAAATATGAGGTCTAAGAAGCATTGGTGGGGATGCCCTGCAAATTTGGGAACATGCATCGCATGTATGGTTTTCACTTACTGAGCTTTATAAGCTCATTCCATGTGTTTATGTGTTGTAGGTTCACGGGATCATTGTACGTGATCATTATGGTGGCGAGGCCTATTTTTTAAGCTTCTGGAGGACTTTTTAGGTGGAAGTTTGTACATGGATGCGACCAACGTGGCATGCCGATAGACTAGTTTGACACGCATGCGCACTCACTTTGTATATAGAATCTTAGAACATGTTTGTATTGTACAGAACAATTTCTAAAAGGAAAAATTTTGTACGCATTTTCATTTATAATTTCATTTACATCACATGTAGTCACATAAAATAGTAGTAAGAATGAGTGGTGGAAGTCAGGGGCGCCACAGGGTGGTATCAGAGCTTTCGGATATAGGTTTTATGTTTCTATGAATTGTGGCCTTGCCAGTAAGTTTTATGTTTCTATGAATTGTGTAGTATTTCATGATTTATAGGCCTTCGTTACTATTAGGGTATTAGCGAAAAATGGGTAGAACACGAGGTGATAGTAGTGGGGGTGTGGATAAAGGCAAGCAACCCGCAACTCCTGCTGACAACCGAGACACGGCAATTCTCCAACTAACGGAACTCGTTCGGCAACAATCCGCCCAAATTCAAAAGATGCAGCAACCTAATACAGGTGGACAATCTAAAGTGGACCCTCTCAGACTGAACGAATCAAGATAGTTGGGGAGAGGTTTCGTAAACTCAATCCCCAAACATTCGAAGATGCTATTGACCCTACGGCAGCTAAGATTGGCTTCGAACCTTAGAAAGCACGTTTCAATATAGCCGCACTCTAGAGGATGAGAAGGTTTTGTGTGCTGCCTTCATGCTGAGGGGAAGCACAGGCCACTGGTGGGATACAATTCGCATCTTCGAAGATCCTATTACTATGAGCGGGAATCACTTCAAGAAGCTCTTTAGGAGCAAATACTTCACCGTCCCGGTTCGGGCCCAGCGAATGAATGAATTCATCAATCTATGCCAGGGCCCGATGACAGCGGCAAAGTACATCAGGAAATTTGAACAGGTATCCCGATTTGCAGCGCACATGGTGAGCACTGATGCATTGAAGGTTGAACGCTTCATGGAACGCTTAAAGCCTGAATTATACAAAGACGTGAACATGGTTGGATCTCAAGGAGCTACCTATCCTCAGGTGGCCGAATAGGCTTTAATGGCGGAACAAGCAAAGCTCCGAATTATTCGAGCTCAAGAGGCAAAAAGAAAGTTCGTCCAAGGATCGAAGTGGAGCGAAGGAAATTCTAAGAAGCAATTTGTTCCTAAGAATGCCAAGCCTTATTCCAAGAATCGACCTAGACCCCCGCAACAACTTAATTCGAACCAGGGAAGACCACAGGTGACCATACCTATATGTCCACAATGTACACGGCGACATCTGGGCATCTGCCATTCACATAATGCAACCTGCTACAAGTGTAACAAGATAGGCCACTTCTCCAAAGCATGCTCGGAGACTACGTCCGTAAGTCAAGCACCAGGTCAAGCCAGACCACCTACGATACCTGCTCGGGTATACACGTTGACCTCAGAAGAAGCGGAAAACAACCCGTCCGTGGTGGCAGCTACCCTTTTTATCCATTCTACCCCGACATGTGTACTAGTTGACTCAGGAGCGACGCATTAATTTGCATCTACTACTTACGTGGCGAGTCTTGGGGTTACATCTAGCCTAGTTAACTACGAACACAACGTTACCATCCCTCATGGAGCTTCGACGCGAACCAATCAAATCCTACAAAATAGTCCTGTGTTAGTTAATGATAGGACCCTACCCATTGACCTAATAGTCATTCCAATGAACGATTATGAAGTAATTCTTGGAATGGACTGGCCATCAAAGTACGGAGCAGTTATTGACTGTAACCGTAAGAAAGTGACATTCAACCTAGTAGATACTGAACCCTTTACCTTCACGAGAACTAGTAAGAGTAGCAAAATTTCCATGATTTCTGCGATGAAGGCACACCGCCTGATCAAGGTGGGATGTGAAGCATACCTGGTATTTATAATGACTTCAGAGGAACGTTCACACCTAAAGTTAGAAGAAGTCCCCGTAGTACGAGAGTATTCCAATGTATTTCCCGAAGATTTACCAGGACTTTCGCTAGATCGTGAGATTCAGTTCACGTTCGACTTAGTACCAGGAGCTGAACCAATTTCTATAACACCATACCGACTCGCTCCAGCTGAACTGAAGCAATTGAAGGAGCAACTGGATGAACTATTGCAGAAAGGGTTCATTCAGCCGAGCATTTCACCATGGGTAGCACCGGTCCTATTTGTTAAAAAGAAGGATGGATCGATGCGACTCTGCATTGACTATAGGGAACTGAACAAGATCACGATCAAGAACAATTATCCCCTCCTGAGAATTGATGATTTGATTAGCTACAAGGAGCAACGATGTTTTCAAAGATAGATCCGAGATCGGGATATCATCAGCTGAAGATACGAGAAGAGACATTCCGAAGATGGCCTTTAGCATCCGCTACGGGCATTTTGAATTTCTAGTCATGCCTTTCGGGCTGACTAATGCACCAGCGGCATTCACGGACTTTATGAACCGTGTATTCAAGCCGTTCATGGACAAATGCATCATCGTATTCATCGATGACATCCTCATTCAAAGACACGAGAGGAGCACGAACGACACCTGAGGATTCTCCTGGAGATATTGCGAGAGAAGCAGTTGTAAGCGAAGTTCAACAAATGCGAGTTCTGGGTAGATCAAGTCGCATTTCTTGGACACGTGATCTCGGGAGATGGAATTGTTGTTGACCCAGCAAAATAGACGCTATCAACAACTGGCCTCAGCTAACGATGTAACAGAGGCACGGAGTTTCCTTGGATTAGCTGAATACTACAGGAAATTTATCAAGGATTTCTCGAAGATCGCTTCAATCTTAACAAAGCTGACAAAGAAGAATACTCCATTCAAATGGGACAATACTTGGGAATAGAGCTTCCAAGAACTGAAGAAGAGACTTACCTCGGCTCCAGTATTAACGATACCTACGGGGACCGGAGGATTTTCTGTTTACAGTGATGCATCAAAAAATGGCTTAGGGTGTGTCCTAATGCAGGATGGAAATGTTGTCGCATACGCCTCTCGACAATGGAAGGAATATACCCAACGCATGATTTAGAATTAATTGCCATAGTGTTCGATCTTAAGATCTGGAGGCACTACCTATACGATGAGAGATGCAAAATCTTCACGGACCATAAGAGGCTGAAATACTTCTTCACTCATAAGGAGGTCAACATGTGACAACGGCGATGGCTCGAATTGGTCAAAGACTATGACTTTGTAATCAGTTACCACCCGGGGAAGGCGAACGTAGTGGCTGATGCATCAAGTCGCGAGACTGTAGCACAAATTTACAAAGGCTCGAACTGGAAATAATTCCAATGGGCGAGATTGAAACAAGGCTTGCAGCGTTAACGCTTCGACCTACACTAATGGAACAGATCACGAAGGCACAGGAGAACGGCGAATTGTACATGAAAATCAAAGAAGTACTACTAGAGCAAAGACCAACGGAGTGCACAATACAAGACGACGAGAGCCTATACACAGAAGACGTTTATACGTTCCTAATGAAGCCGAACTTCGAAAGACTGTCATGACGGAAGCCCATACCACGGTCTACTCCATTCATCCCGGAGCGACGAAGATGTATAGAGTCCTAAGATGCAATTATTGGTGGCCAGGGATGAATAGGGAAATCACTACATTTGTAAGCCAATGCCTAGCGTGCCAGCAAATTAAGGCAGAGCATCAACGACCGACAGGAACCTTGCCCTGCCAGAACCCGAGTGGAAATGGGATCACATTACGATGGACTTCGTCGTCGGATTACCGAAAACTGTGGCCACGATGCTATATGGTCAGCGTTGATCGATTGACAAAGTCGCCCACTTTCTACCAATTAGTCCAACATTTTCCATGGAACGATACGTGGAATTATACATTCAGGAAATAGTACGAATCCACGGAGGACCCATATCAATCATCTCCGACCGGGACTCCAGATTTCTATCTGAACTCTTGATGAGCCTGTAGAAGGCCATGGGAACCAAGCTATCCTTCAGTACTGCCTATCATCCTCAAACTGACGGGCAGTCAGAACGGACTATTCAGACCCTGGAAGACATGTTTAGAGCCTGCGTGCAAGATTTCCAAGGCAATTGGAGCCGGTATCTTTCAATGGTCGAGTTTTCATACAATGATAGCTACCATGTGACGATCGGAGTGGCTCCATGCGAAGCTTTATATGGACACAAGTGTAGATCTCCACTTCACTGGGATGAAGTTGGAGAACGAGCGATACTAGGCCCCAACCTAGTACAAGAAATGACAGAGGCAATATCAAAGGTACGAGAAAGAATTAAAACATCCCAAAGCAAACAGAAAAGCTACGCAGATCAAAAGCGTAGGCCATTGGAGTTTGAAGTAGATAACCATGTATTGCTAAATTATCTCCTATGAAAGGCGTAAAACGGTTCGGGAAAAAGGGCAAGCTGAGTCCGAGGTATATAGGACCATTCCGGATCCTTAAGAAAGTTGACGAACTTACATATCAGCTTGAATTACCAGCTTGGCTAGCTCATGTCCATAATGTCTTTTGCGTATCGACTTTACGAAAATATGTCGCAGATCCTAGCCAAGTGTTAAGTGTTAAAGTTCTGCACCAACGTCTCAAGTCGGATCTAAGTTATGAGGAAAGACTAATAGAAATCCTGGCGTACGACGGAAAACGATTACAGAATAAGGAGATTCCATTAGTAAAGGTTCTATGCAGAATCAATCCACAGAGGAAGCTACATGGGAATGGGGAGATGATATGATAAGTCGCTACCCTGAATTGTTTCTCCTGGCCTGATTTCGGGGGCGAAATCCTTTTTAAGGGGGAGGATGTAATACTTCCCGTAAGTAAGCCGGCCAATAAATTTGCATACATACTATGTAATTTTATGACTACATATTACGTAGATTGGGTGATTGTGCTATTGTGAAAACTTGTGAAAGGATAAAAATGTGTGATTAATAAGTTTTGAAAGAAAGTACACCTGGATGAGAATTGCGAAACCAAGCAATTTCGAAGAAGGTAGTGCAAAATGAGAGATGCGGGTAATTGTGACATAAGAGAATTTTGAAACCCTATATGTTCGAAACCTAGGGTTTCTATGTGTTGCGAAAACTTAGTGTGGAAGGAAAATAAAGTAACAATAGAATAATACATATTAGTTGGGATGAGATAAGTATTAGCATAACCATTGATGTCATTTACCTATTATCACACGCAAAACATAGATAAAGAATTAGAAAGGAGGAAGAGTATTTCATTTACAAACTTTCGAGAACTTAGAAGCAGAGAGGAAACGAAGGACTTGAATAAGCATTCATCCTAGAGGGTATAATTTCTTACTTTGAATTTATGTTTTATTCATGGTATAGCATATTTTAGGTATTATTATGCACGAAAATTTCAAAAAGATTTATGCTTATTTTAAGTTTTGATCTTTGAAGTTTAAGGCTGCTTTGAAGTTCATGCGAGATTCATAGTGTTCTTGGAACATATGTCTTCCTAATCGAAAGTTTAGGTCATCTCTGTACAAAATAGTGTTTCATAGGATATGATGTTCCAATTTATGATTTTCGAAATCATATCAGTGTTGGGTGGAATTTCGAAAGATTAGGGTTTGTATAATTTTCTAAACTTGAAATTATTTTAGCACATGAGAATTCGAATAAAAATTGAAATAGAATTTCAAAATGAGTTTTACTCATTTTGAAATCGAGTTTCGAAATTCTTAAGAATTTCGAAATGGGTATTCGAAATAGGAGTTCGAATCCAAGGTTTCGAAAACCATGAATTTCGAAACATATTACCGAACTCTTCTTCGAAACATTTTACAGAAACTATCTTCGAAACATTATGCGAAACCAATTTCCGAAGGCTCGAAATTCTTGTCTATGCTATTTCGAACTCTAACTTAAAAAAAAAATTCAAAGAAGTAAATTGTAAACTTAAGTAAATTTTGAAACCCTCAAATAACAAAGCATAAGATTTTTGAAACCATAGCATCTTTATCGAAAATTTCGAAACCTATAAATCTTACCTAAGTGTGAGATTTTTGAAACCTTAGTACCTTTGAAGAGAATTTCGAAATAGGCATCTTCATGTAACATAGGTATTTCGAACAGTTAACATAACTTACATACTAACTTAGTAATTTTCATGAACAATGAGCGAAGCATTGGGAACATCTTAAGATATTAGCAAATATTGTCAGGATACCAGGTAAGTGGAAGTCCCAACTGCAACACAATTATGTGTGCATGAATTATGTGCTTCTATGATTTTAGGTGACTTTCTACGTCATTTATTTACGACATGACATGCATATTCACGACATGCTCATATGCACGCACGATTAGTATTAAAGACAGGATACGAGAGCATGCATGATACAAGATCGCCTGAGAGCGATAAATATTCGCCGATATGGGCGTCTGATGTCGACTCACAGTTGAGTCACGGCTCCACTATGCTACCATGGTGACTTATGTCGCCGATTTCAAGACATGACATGTTCAAGACAAGACATGATATTAGGGCAAACGCCCTCATGGCAGAACGTGGAACCTCCTTGGGATTGAAAAGGCGCCCTAGGGGTGTGGGTATTGTCACTTATATATTTATATCCCCAGTGGATTCGAGCTCCATGATGGTGCATAGCAAGATAGCCGAGAGCCCTACATGTCAAGACACTACAAAAAAATTTGACGTCAAAGAAGCATTGGCGCGGATGCCTATGCTAATTAGGGCACGTGCATGGCATGCACGGCTTTCACTTACCGAGCTTTATAAGCTCATTCCATGTATTTATGGGTTGTAGGTTCACGGGATCACGGTACGTGACCATTATGGTGGTGAGGCCTATTTTTTAAGCTTCCGGAGGACTTTTGATGTGGAAGTGTGTACATGGATGTGACCAACGTGACGGGCCAATAGATTATTTTGACACGCATGCGCACTCACCTTGTATATAGGATCTTAGAACATGTTTGGTTTGTACAGAACGATTTCTTTTATATAAAAGGAAATAATTTGTATGCATTTTCATATATAATTTCATTTAAATCACATGCAGTCACATACAATAATAGTAAGAATGAGTGGTGAAAGTCAGAGGCACCACACATCATGACTACGAATGGAGTCGAATCGATCAATGCAAGACTCCGTGAAAAAAGAAAGCTCCCAATCATTGCGCTTCTGGGTTCGATACAGAGGATGACGGCTGATTGGTTTGCTAGATACGGACAGAAATCCCTACAAGGAACCACACAGTTTACCCCAATGGTGGAAACATTAATCCGTGAGAGGTATATGCGAAGCCAAGGATACGAAGTTAGTGAAATCGCTCCGTAAGAGTACGATGTCCGATCTTCAGGGAGCAGTGCAGTTGCTAATCTGCAATCCAAGACATGTACGCGCCGCCAATTCAATATCGACAGGATTCTGCATCCGCATGCAATCGCAGCGAGTCTACGAGCGAACATGTCTTTCTATTCGTTGTTAGGATTATTATTCTGTGGTAACGTGGCAGTTCACTTATCATGGACGAGTTTCTCCGGTTCCGGATCAAGTCGAATGGGATACCGTGGAGGAATTGGTGTTGTTGCCTCGGTTCGTAGCAAGGCGTGGTAGGAGAAAAGAAAGTAGGTTTCAATCTGTCGGTGAGTTTGGTCGTAGACGTTAATTATATTGCAATGTGTCAAGTGATACAATGTTGCTATTGATTTTTTAAGATTGTATCATTGGTAAGGATTTATATTTGGATTCATATTTGGATTTTTAGTCACTGTTTTTCGAATGTTATGTGGAAGTTCGAATAGGTTCGAATACATTACTCGAATAAAGTAATGTTAAATAGTCGAAAATGAGAAAGACGAACATATTCGAGTGTTTTTGGAAACTCGATAACATTCGATTAGATAACTCGAATAAGGTAGTCTTATTCAAATTGCAGAAAAGTTCGGATAATCGAACTAACCTGTGAACTTATTCGAGTATGTTTGGAAAATCGAAAACATTCGGATAGGGTAATCGAATAATGTAATGTTATTCGACTTTTTCTTGTAAATTTTGAATTATGATTATCTAAATATCTAGGTGTAAAAATATCTAAAATTCGAGGTTTTAGAGCCTTGACAAAGTTAATAACTCGCTTGATAAACAAAAACAATGTATGATAATAATCGTGGCATGAGTTATAATGGAATGACAAAGATGATGTTCGATAATTACCATACAATGCTTGACAATGTTTGTAGAGATGGTATCACATCCGAATTTGATATAATTTACTTTCGTTCTTCTACAAAACACTACTAATACTAAGATAAGCAACACATTTAACTTTCCTTCATAATACTAATAATAAAATTTGGATGCTTAATAGTAATTCGAATTTATTATGGAAGTTCAAATAGGTTCGAATAAATTACTCGAATGAGAGAATAACCTGTTAAAGATCGAAAATGTACTTATTCGAGTAAATTTAGGAAATCGAAAACATTCCAATATGTTATTCGAATAAAGTACTTTTTTTCAAATAGTACAAACGAAACGTTCGCAAAACAGAAAAAAACCTGCAATGAATTCATCCCAAACACACAGAATTCATCCCAAAACACACAGTCAAACATTCCAATTGTTAAACCAAATATAAATAGTCAAAAACTTTCTAAACAATCCAATGTTTTCATCGTTAAGCGCATACAGATCATCGTCAACATTGCAGCCCGCAGCATATAAATACTGCACTCCCCGCTGTCCGAAAAAAGAACAATTTCAAGCTGTACTACCAAACTCTAGACAATTAAGTTTGATATGTAAAAAACAAGACAAATTGATAATTACCTGAGACGCTGTTGAGGGAACTTGTCGCACCGCGTAAATGTAAATTTAACAAGATTGTCATTTACACCTACATTTTGAAGCATCAGCGTTATCAATTCAGAGAGGGGTTCGAGGTATGGCTTAATGAATTGCATATCCGAATCACTTGAGCGGTCGGAGCCAAAAATCTGAATGGTTCTCTCCTTAAACCGAGCGACTAGAACCACCCAATGGCTATTAAACACCAATGGTATGACGACAACCTCTGCTTGGTTCCAGTGGAGGGAAGGCTTATGGGGCAAATTGATTTCTCCCGTAGGGAATTGTCGGAACGAGTCCATATACCACGGGCGAGGTTTGGCGGACTCATAGAAGACCGCTTGTGTGAAATTCGTATTCATGAATGCTACTTTGATCGGGGTCAATTCGGGCAATGGCACAAACGGACTGCTCAGCAACTTTGATCATTTCTTCTCACGTTCAGACTGATCCCGTGTTCTTAACCGTTTGTACCGCACGGGCTCCATCGCCGTAGCCGTCGTCTTCTTGGCCTCGTCGCCCTCTCGGCCTCGGCCTCCGTCGTCTTCCCGGCCTCTGTCGTGCTCTCAGCCCCTGTCCTCGTCTCGGGTCCGTCACCATTCTCTCGGCCGTCTCACTCCCCGACCTCCTCTCGGCCTCCGTCACCGCCCTCTCGGCCGTCTCCTTCCGGTCCTCGTCTCGGCCTTCGTCACCGCCCTCTCGGCCGTCTCACTCCCCGTCCTCCTCTCGGCCTCCGTCACCATTCTCTCGGCCATCTCATTCCAAGTCCCGGCCTCGTTCGGCGTCCTCCCGAACACTGGCATCTCGGCCTCTATCACCCTATATTGGCGTAAAATAACTCATATCTCGTTCTCTTGTCGACCTCAGCGTCTCAAAACCTAAAAATAGTAGTATTATGTTGGACTGAAGTAATATATACCAATATAATTTTATATTAAGTAAATATAAAGTAATGCATACCATCGATCGCGATCAAGCATAACTCCCTAATCTCTGTCCGCAACGACCCCATCTCTTCATCCACTTTATGAGCGAGACAAATGCGTTCTTCCTGCATATCCCTAACATCGGCCTCCATCTTGTCCATTCTTCTATCAATATGAGCGACTATCGAGCTGAATGAAACAGGTGGAGGAGACCCTAGAGGAGTGGATGCCTCACGTGAAGGCTCTGTCGACTGCGGATATGGAGACGCTGGAGGAGATGGAGCAAGTCGATAGCGCAGTAGACCGACTTCCCATTCAGAAGATGCTCCACTATCCTCTAGGATATGGCATCCTCCCTGCTGCCACAAAAGCCAGTGATCGTGCGGCCGTGATCTGAATCAACTTCAGCATCGGATGGTGTAAGCCCGCCTACTCCTGCGGGCCTGGCGGGCTTAGCCCGTCAATTTTCAAAACAAAAATAGGAAAAAATGAGAAAAAATAATAAAAATAGATAAAATTAATATAAAAATAGGAAAAAAAATAAAGAATTCAACTTGGAAAATAAATGTATAATTTAATCAACTTTTTAATATAAATTATTTATGTTATTAAAAAACTAAAAAAAATATCAAAATCAATATAATTTATAAATCTTATTATTTAGTATAGTTATATATTTTATTATTTGGCGGGCCTGCCCGCAGCTCGCGCGGGCATCCTGCTCAAGGCCCACCCATTGGCGGGCGGGCCCGCGGGGCGCGGGCCCGTTTGACAATTCTAGCTAATATCGAAGGTTGTTTGGTATTTTCCCTTGGAATTCATGATTCGACGCTTCTCAACTAGGTCTTTGTTCAGGCCATACACAACCTCGTCGAATGCAATCCCTCCTCAAGGATATTTGTTGAAGCTATCGAAATCCTCCACAAGACGGAGCCACTCGTTCTTAACCTTCAAATCCCTTTTTACTCTCCGCGGCCCTAGTACCCCGACGATAAAATATAGGGCTGCGATCTTCAATTCTCGATATTCACGCCCGGGCGGTAGCATCGCGCATCATATCATTAACCTTCTGTTCCAAATCATCTAATTATGTAACTATATTGCCTACGAGCCATAAAACAAACATTAGTTTTTAAAATTCAAGTAAAAAAGATTCCAATGCCTCTTTGCAAACTCATTCGATGACGGTATCACTTGATCTTCAGCATGACAGTGAATGCTGGTGAGTAAGCAATACTCGACCAATGAATTGTAATGGTCGCTCGCGAACCACCATCCACAACTTCTGCGAGTCAGGCATATACTCAACCTGTCGGCTCATAAGAAACCGTAACAGCATGTTGGAGTTGTAGTGGTCTCGGACCACCTTTATCAGGTTCCCGAACTGGGTCGTAGCGACCATCTCCGTCATTTCCCTTTCGTTCAATTGCGTACTAATGCGTTCGCAAACTAGCATGTACTGTGATGTCAACGTAAGGATGGCATGGTAGAAATTATCCGCCGGCATCTTCGTCGGAAAATCGAACTTTTATACCAAAATTCACATAAACTCGAGTGATTTCGACGTTTACCCATCGATTGAACATGAAAATCTATCGAGTTAACTATATGAACACCAAAACCCGAAAACCCATTAACGTTAACTCTCTGTGACTCTATCGTCGTCGACAATCTCATCGACCCGATCCTATCAAAGCGCAGCCGGCGTAGCTCTTTTCGTCTTCGTCATTGTAATCGGTCTATGATTTGGCAGATTTATGGAATGGTTTCGAGTGAACAATTCGAATGTAAGGAAAAATCGAAGATTAGAGAAGAAAAGGGGAATAATAGGATTCGAATGAGTTTTTAATCTGACAGTTTGCATTCTTATTTTATTGATGATTTTGTTCGAATTAGTATATTACTCGAATAGCTTATTCGAATAACTTATTCGAATAAATGATGTATAACCGCGTTCGAGTCATGTAATTTATTCGAGTCGTATAACTTATTAGAATATATTATTCGAGTAATGTATTCGATTGTATTAGTTACTCGAATAACTTATTAAGTTGGTTAACTCGTAACTATTTGATAACCTTCTTAAACAATTTTTAGTAAGGGTATTCTAGTCATTACTTTTTTATCTTTTCTCAAAATTCCACCACGATTTTTGGGCTACTTCAACAAAATGGATTACTTTTTTATCCCTTTTAAAAAAAGGGAGTAAGACTTGGTCAATTCAGAAAAAGCGAGTGAGTTTAGTTAACTAACTAATATAACTAAATTAATCATTAAAAATATCTTTTTTGATATAAAATAAAAACCAACGAACCATCGACGGAAGAACAGAAAATCGAGCCAAAAACCGAGCAAATACCAAATCATCCAACGAATTTCCACTAGATCCGAACACCTAAGATCCAAGAATCTCGATTCTGTTCTTCAACGCATATACAGTAAGTAATCTGGCATTTCGTTAATCTGGCGTTTCATTTTCTGCAAATTTCGTTCATGTTAACCACATTTTACTCGAGTATGGGGAATTTGAACTTCGCATCATTGGGTAGTTGTGGTTAGCATTTTCACGGTCGATCTGTGTGAATTTGAAGGTAAATGTCATTTTTCGATTATTCGAATATAATATTCGATTTTTTTCCTGTTTGAAAAGATTGTTCCAATAAGTATTTTTTACATATCAAATTGGAACCTGTTATTCGTAACAATACTTTATTCGAGTATGTTATTCGTTTTTTTGTTCCAAAAGATAGTTCGAATAAATGTCTTTTCAACATATTGGAATGGCTCGATATACGTACTAGATTATTAATTCGAACAAGCTTTTCGGGTAATCTCATATTCGAATACCTTACTCGAATAATTTTTTTCGAGTGTTTAATTTATTCGAATAGTACATTTGATTTAAAATTCGAGTTTATTTATATGTAGGCTATGCCGACCAGCATCATGATTGATTATAATGGAGAATGGGTTATTGGAGATGACAACAAGTATAGTTGGGTTCCAAGGATGGGAACAAATATAATGCCCATTGGGTTCGAGGGTCATTGTTGTTTGTTGGAGGATCTCCAAAACGAAATATATGCGTCTATTAATGTAAGCGGGAGGCCGAAGTTGAAGTTGAATTATCAACTACGTATGAGAGGTATGGAAGGTTGTGCTCCATTGTATATAAGGAATGATAGAGAGTTGAAGGGTTATATTTACTTAGGGGGTCCAATGGATAGACCGATTCTCTATGTGGAAATCGGGCACGCTACGACCCTTCTCCGTCAAACTCTTGCGGATCATGAAGTTAGTCCTCTTCTAGTTGAGGTTCGTAGCGATGGAGGTGGTTACAACGATGATTATTCTGATCGTATCATCGACTTCGGAAGTGATGAAGATGTGAATTACGGGGGTGAGGCTCATGATGAAGCGAACGTGCACGCCAACTTTTGATGAGAATGTTGTTACACGGCAGAACGTGCACATCAATTTTGATGGCGTAATCGAAGAAAATGCAGACAGGGATGAGGAGGAAAATGCAATTATTCCTAGTGATCGGTATTCTTTTACGGATAGTTCCACCATGAAAGCCGGTGACGAATTTGAGGATAAGAGGGCTACCAAGACGAGGATCCAAAGAGTTGACGTAGATTGCATCCTTCGAGCTCTGGAGCTTAAAATCTTCTCAATCGGTCTATGCCGTGAAATGCAAAGAGGAGGGATGTGGTTGGAGGATATGGACGGCAAGGATTAAGGATACATCCGTATTTTTGATTCGTACATATTGCAACACAAATCCGTGCGACCTTGCAAATCGGAATGCAAGACTTACTCAATCATCATCATCCTCCGTGGGCGATATGTTGGTTGAATCTTTTCAGGGTTCTACAAGTACACCGGCCCCTAAACTAATTCGAACAATTATGAGAAATCATGGGATCGAAGTTTCATGCTTCAAAGCATGGAAATGAGGCATTTTATCACAAAATAAATGAAGGGTGACCCGATGAGAGTTACAAGTTGTTGCCGTCATACTTGTCGACATTGAAAAGGTTGAATCCGGGAATCATAGTAAGTCAATATCTAGATGAGCGGAGATTTAAACATGTATTCCTATCCCTTGGTGCTTGTATTGCGGGATACCGTCATATGAGGAAGGTTGTTTGCATCGACGGTACTTGATTGAAAGGAAAGTATAACTGCACGTTACTCGTTGCATTGGAGAGGATGGCGACACCCATCTGTTTCCTTTACCTTGGGGCATAATTGATTATATAGAATCAGTAGAAGCTTGGACGTGGTTTTTGAACAAGCTCTTGGCAGTCGTTCTCCAATAGAGCTGCTTCAATCAAAGCTCGCGTTGCAAACATCTACAATCGTGCACACCACGGTCATTGTATTTGACATCTATCACAAAATATAAGAGGCCGTTGTAAGAAGCAGGGTGCGACTGAGATGTTCATGCTGATTGCTAAACTGTACAAGCAATGTGACTTTGATTCACAATATAAGGATTTTGAGAAAAGGTTTCCCACCGCACATGCGTATTTGGAAGAAAATGCTACTAAGGAACGATGGAGCTGAGCTTATTCTCCGATAACTCGCTATAACATCATGACTACAAATGGAGTCGGATCGATCATTGCAAGACTCCATGAAGAAATAAAGCTCCCAATCATTGCGCTTCTGGATTCGATACGGATGATGACGGTGGATTGGTTTGCTAGATACAGACAGAAATCCATACACGCAACCACACAGCTTACCCCAACGGTGGAAACAATAATCCGTGAGAGGTATACGCTAAGTCAAGCGTATGAAGTTGGTGAAATCGCTCCGCAAGAGTATGATATCCGATCTTCAGGGAGTCGTGCTGTTGTTAATCTGCAATCGAAGACATGTACGTGCCTCCAATTCGATATCGGCAGGATTCTGTGTCCGGATGCAATCACAGCGCGTCTACGAGCGGATAGGTCTTCCTAACCGTGTGTTCGGATTATTATTATGCGCTAACGTGGCAGTTCGCTTATCATGGACGAGTTTCTCTAGTTTTGGATCAAGTCTGATGGGATACCGTGGAGAATTGTGTTGCCGCCTCGGTTCATAGCAAGGCGTGGTAGGAGAAAAGAAAGTAGGTTTTCGTTCGTCGGTGAGTTGGTCGTAGACGTTAATTATATTGTAATGTGTCAAGTGATACAATGTTGCTATGGATATCTTAAGATTGTATCGTCCGGAAAGATTCATATTTGGATTCATATTTGGATTTTTAGTCTCTATTTTTCGAATTTTGTATGGATGTTCGAATAGCTCGAATATGTTACTCGAATAAAATTGTGTTAAAGATCGAAAATGAACTTATTCGAGTATGTTTGGAAAATCTAAAAGATTCGGACAAGCTACTCGAATAAAGTATTTTTATTAGAATAAAAGAAAAGTTCGAATAACAGAATTAACCTGTTAAAGATCGAATATGAAATTATTCGAGTATAGTTGGAAAATCGAAAACATTCGGATACTGTATTCGAATAATGTATTTTTATTCGACTTGTTTCTTGTAAATTCGAATTATGTTTATCTAAAGATCTAGGTGTAGAATATCAATATTTCGATGTTTAGAGCCTTTACAAAGTTAATAATTCGCCTGATAAACAAAAACAATGTTTGATAATAATCGTGGAATGAGTTATGATGGAATGACAAATAGTTCGTCTTTTGTAGAGATGATGTTTGATAATAATCGAGTATAATTCGACTTATTTAGAGATGATATCATATCTTAATTTGATATAACTTACTTTCATGAATCTGTAAAACACTAATAGTACTAAGATAAGCAACACATTTAGCATTACATGATAATAGTAATAATAATATTTAAATTCTATTTTCGAATGATGTGTGGAAGTTCGAATAGGTTCGACAATAATACTCGAGTAACGTTTGATATCAAAGTTCACAAAAATGCACTTATTCGAGTGGTTTTGGAAAATCGAAAACGTCGATTGCGTTACTCGAATAATGTATTATTATTTGAGTAACATGAAAGGTTCGAATAACAGAAACTTTCACAAAAACAATATATCATCCCAAAACCATATAACACTTAACTCACACATCAACGGTTGATCCCAAATCAACATATCATCCCAAAACAATATATCATCCCAAATCAATATATCATCCCAAATCAACAATTAATCCCAAAATCAACATATCATCCCAAAATCAACAATTCATTCCAAAATCAACATATCATCCCAAAATCAATCAGTCATCCCAAATAAAGTTAAAAAAGGAAAATACATTGCTAGTTCAAGCAGTCCAATTGTTAAACCATATCCGTGCGACCTTATTTTTGATTCGTGCAAATTGCAACACAAATACGTGCGACCTTGCAAATCGGAATGCAAGACTTACTCAATCATTCATCACAAAACTTTCTAAACAACTCAATTTTTGCATCGTTCAACGCAAAGAGATCATCAATATTGCCGAACATCGTCGACATCGCCGCCCGCAGCATATAGATACCGCACTCCCCGCTGTCCGAACAAAAAGAACAATTTCAGCTGTAATATCAAACTCTAGACAATTAAGTTTGATATGAATAAGACAAATGAAAGTTACCTAGACGTTGTTGAGGGAACTTGCCGCAACGCGTAAATGTAAATTTAACAAGGTTTTCATTTACAATTTACGTGTTGAAGCATCTACGGTATCACTTCGGAGAGGAGTTCGACGTACGGCTTCATCGCTTTCATGTCCAAATCACTTGACCGGTCGAAGTCGAAGATATGAATGGTTCTCTCCTTGAACCGCGCGACTAGAAGCACCCAATGACTATTATACGCGAATGGGCTGACGACAGCCTCCGCTTGGTTCCAATGGAGGCACAGCTTATCAGGCGAATTGATTATTCCCGTAGCGAATTGTCGTAATGACTCCATATCCCATGGGCGACCTTTGGTAGACTCATAGATGACCGCTTGTCCGGAGTTGGTATTCATGAATGATACACATTCCACATGAAGCATGTAGCATTCTTGCATCGCAATAAACCCCTGGAATACCCCGTTGACGTGCTGCAATAATAGCATGATATGTTATTAAACAAAATAATCAATTAACTAGAACATATTGAGCAAAAAGAACATATCGCTTCGAAGATCCAAATTTTTAGATCAGATAGCTCTTTTAAGAACTTCTTGTTATAAGCCTGTATTATGCCCGTCCGTTCCTCAGATCCACTCATTCTTTCCAACTCCACATTGAGTCATTGTGATGGTGTAAGTTGCTGAGGCGAGGTTTGTTCATGGAGGATCGATTCGGGCAACGGCACAAATGGGCTGCTCAGCATCTTTGACCGTTTCTTCTCACGTCCAGGCTAATCCCACTTTCTTAACCGTTTGTACCGTTTCTTCTCGGCCTCTGTCACCATCCTCTCGGCCTCGGGCTCAATCACCGTTCTCCCGGCCTCCGTCGCCGTCTCAATCCCCGTCCAAGTCTCGGCCTCCGTGATCATCTCGGCCGTCTCATTCCCCGTCTTGGCCTCCGTCGCCGTCCTCTCGGCCGTCTCATTCCCCGTCTCGGCATTGGTCGGCATCCAACCAAACACTGGCATCTCAGCCCGTTTGGCAACTCCACACTTACTACAACATAAACACAAACATTGAGATCGAGATTACTAGAAGAGACACTAATTAAAGCAGGAAATACGTAAAACGTAAACATACCGATATTGGCCAATGGCGTATCATAACTCGTATCTCGTTCCCTTGTTGACCTCAGCGTCTCAAAACCTAAGAATGGGAGTAATTTGTTGAACTTAAGTAATATATACCAATATAATTTTATATAAAGTAAACATAAAGTAATGCATACCCTCGAGCACTATCAAGCGTAACCCTCTAATCTCTTTCCTCAACGACCCATCTCGGCCTCCACTTTATTAGCGAGACGAATCTGTTCTTCCCGCATATCCCTAACATCGGCCTCCATCTTGTCCATTCTTCTATCAATATGGGCGACTATCGAAAAAGAAGACACATGTAGAGGACATGCTAGAGGAGTGATGTCTCACGTTGCGGAGGAGGGGATGCCTCACGTGAAGGCTCTGTCAGCTGCGGAGGATGAGACGCTGGAGGAGATGGAGCAAGTCGATGGCTAGCGCAGTAGACCGACTTCCCATTCGGAAGATGCTCCACTATCCTCTGGGATATGACATCATCCCTGCTGCCACAAAAGCCGACGATCGTGCAGCCGTGATCTGAATCAACTTCAGCACCGGATGGTGTAAGCCAACACCGCACATCCTGTGTATTTGTAAAAGTTAAAAACTCAATCCGATTAGGGATATGCAACTCTAAAAATCCATCTTATAAATAAATTTATATACTTACATCCATCTCCACAACATTGAAGACATGCTCCACAGCTCCCATGACGAAGCAGAACTCTTGCCGAAGAATTTGGTCTTCCAATGGCACATGCGGGATATCGGGAGTCGTTCATCGCTTTTTCTCCTTGTGGCGCCCCGCCATCTACTTACCATTTCTAATGCTAACTTACGTGGCTAATGTCAGTATGAAATAAATAATACGCGAAACCGTGGGTAAAATTTTTCCTTTTATATAAAGGAATTCGTTCTGTACAAGTCAAAATATCGCTCCCAACCTATTTACATAGGATGGTTTCATAATGCAACAAAAGTAATCCTAACTTCCACCCCACGGGTCGCATTCATGTACACGCCACCCTCAAAAGTCACTGGAAGCTTCAAAAGATAGCCTTGTCGTTGTAAGCGATCACGTACAGTGGTCGCGCGTACCTACAACACATAAAATATGGGATGAGCTATAAAGCTCAGTAAGTAGGAATGATGCATGTCGTGCACGTGTCTCATTTGCAAAGGCATCCACGCCAATGCATTCAGACCCTAATAGGATCAAACTAAATCTCATATCTCTCAGGGCCCTTGACTGACTTACTATGCACCATTTCAGAGCTCAAATCCAATAAGGACAATTGGTCCAGCAATCCACAAAGGGTGACGAACCATAAAATACCAGCCATGCATTCCGGCCCAATTCGCACTGGAATGCATGACGGCCCGCCATTCGGCCCAATGGGTACTTGCTGTTCCGCGGACGCTCACGCTGGTAGCCCACTTCAGGGTCGCCACAGAGATACCCTCGGTGTCGCTGCCACCCTCGAATCGCCTCCTCCAGGTCGCACCTACCGCAATTCAGGGCATTCTTCCCAAATAATAAAAATATATCCGACGACGTACCGGGTCGTCATGGTGTCATAGAAGCAGTCCAGACTCAACTATGAGTCGACATCAGATGCCTATATCGGCAAATATCCATCGCTTTCAAGCGACATTATACCATGCATACTCTCATCTCACAATTCTCGTGCATGCCGTGTATGCATGTGTTCATGCTCATGTAAACAATACTAAAATGCATGCTATATCATCATATATAGCAAATAATTCATGTAGTCTCATATAAGCAAATAGCCACGTAATACACATTCATACACACAACTTATGTGTTGTAGTTGAAATTCCCACTCACCTGGTATCCTTAGCTATTAGCTTATCGTACTGTAAATTGCTAACCTTCGAACCCTAAATATCAAAACATATAAAATTAGGGTTTGTTAATCAAATTTTAATTTCACGAAATTGGCTTAGTTTAGAAAACCCTAGTTTCGACTTTTATGCGTTTTGATGTTTCGAACTTGTCTTAAATTGAAAAGTATCATTTTGAAATTTATAGAATCTCGAGCTGCAATTTAATTTGAATCTCGACATTATATACAAAGTTTGATATTTAAACTACATAAAGATCTCGACATGTATTTACAAATAAATCTCGAGATGAGGCATGAAATGATCTCGACATTTTCATGACAAATCTCAACATGGATCTCGATATATATATTAGACATAAATGTCGAGCTTTGAACAGTGCATGATATCAATACTGAAATTACATAAAACTTCGAGATGTATTATATATGGATTTCAACATTTACACAAAGAAACCTAAATATTGAGGATGGATCTCGAGACTCATAGATGTCGATTTTATATATGATAACAACATGTCGAGATGTAATGTCGATATCAACATAACTCGAGATTTTCCATCACATTTCGGCATTTCATTCTAAATAATTCGACATTATTACTAATTATTAATTTCGATATGTGTTCTAGGGATAACACATAAGGATCTCGATGTCTACAACAAGATAGATCTCGAGCTTTGAACTAAGCACTATATACAATTTCGATAAGTCTTCAAGATAGACTTCGAGATGTAAGTTTCGATATCACACATAAAAATCTCGAGATTTAACAAGTTGTTTTCCAAATCAATTCTCGACATGAGCTCGACAAAATTCCAAAGTCAATACTAACATGAATTTTATTATAAGTCTCGAGTTTTATTAAGCACTACATGATTTCGACATTTTCTATTCTTATCCTTGAGCTCAAAATTATTTCTACAAGACTTCATAGGGTTTCGATATTTATCCAACTGAAAATCGTATGGACCTTAAACAGTTCTCAAATCTTCAAGAACTAGCCATGGTATCCAAGTGAAAACCCTATTTTTCAAGAACACTGTAAATATCCCAAGAATTACTTCAAATATTTTTTTTTAGAACTCTTGAGATCTAAGCTTGTGCAAAAAGAACTAATTCACATGTAGCTTTTCATGTCACACATCTAAATTATATTAAGATATATAAGTAAGAGTACGAAATTATACCTCTTTTTGAAGCTTAACTGGTTTTATATTGACTGAACTCTTCTTTCCTTTCTTATTTCCTGAGAGTTTATAATGTGAAGTTTTCCCTATACTAAGGTTTTCAGGAGTTTCTTATCTTGTGATATGAAATACTTCGTCCCTTTCTTATCCTTATATTGCGTGTTAAGATCAATAAGTGACATCGACTTTTTCCCTAGTAATACTTACCTGATTATTAAGTAATGATCCTTATAATAATATTATTATTATTATTATTTCCTTTAGTCAAGTTATCGAGCTATATAGTATTCTGAGTCTTAGTCTTCGAAAGTTTCTTCACATCAATTCTCTTATTTTATTGTTAACTAATCCACTTTTATACTAAACTTTCGAACTCTACATGTAAAACCCTAAGTTTGAAAAATCATCTCCCTTATTATTTTGAATATCATATGGTTCGAAATTCCTAATTCCCTTGTAACTAATTTCTACCGAAAATTTATTTATTTAATTAAATTTCCTTCTAACTCTCAATTCAACTTCCACTAAGTTAGAATTCATATTAGCACACAATTAAATGAACACGTATTATGCACTCACATAAACACATAATATGCATGCTAATTTATTGGCCGGCTTACTTTACGGGACTCGGGTATTACATCCTCCCCCTTAGAAGAGATTTCGCCCCCGAAATCAGTTGGGGAGAAATAACTCAGGGTAGTGGTTTCTCATATCATCTTCCCGTTCCCACGTAGCTTTTTCCGTGGAATGATTTTGCCATAACACCTTGACTAACGGAATTTCCTTATTCCGTAATCGTTTTATGTCGTACATCAGGATTTCTACTGGCTTTACCTCGTAGCTCAAATCTGGCTTGAGATGCCGGTGCAGATCTTCATTGCTTAACACATGGATTGGGTCTGCGACGTACTTTCGCAACGTTGAAACATGAAACACATTGTGCACCTGACCTAGCGAAGCTGGTAACTCGAGCTGATACGCTAGTTCGCCAACTTTTTCGGATAATTCGGAAGAGTCCTTTATACCGCGGGCTCAGCTTCCCTTTCTTTCCGAACAGTTTTACACCTTTTATAGGAGATACCTTAAAAAACACGTAGTCATCTATTTGGAATTCCAATGGCATACGCTTTTGGTCTGCGTAGCTTTTCTGTCTGCTCTGTGCTGCTTTCATCCTTTCCCGTATTTGTGCAATGACTTCTGTCGTTTCTTGAATTAGGTCGGGTCCTAATATCGCTCGTTCTCCAACCTCATCCCAATGGATTGGAGATCTACACTTACGCCCGTACAACGCTTCGTATGGTGCCATTCCGATTGTTGCGTGGTAACTGTTATTGTACGAGAATTCTATCAATGGTAAGTACTTGCTCCAGTTTCCTTTAAAATCAGGTACGCAAGCCCTCAGCATATCTTCCAAAGTTTGGATAGTCTGTTCCGACTGCCCGTCGGTCTGGGGATGATAGGCAGTACTGAATGATAATTTGGTACCCATTGCTTTCTGCAGGCTCATCCAAAATTTAGATAGGAATCTCGAGTCTCTATCAGAGACGATTGACACTGGAACTCCGTGAAGTCGTACTATCTCTTAAATGTATAATTCGGCATAGCGTTCTAGTGAAAACGTTGAACTGATTGACAGAAAGTGCGCGGACTTGGTTAGTCGATCAACTATGACCCATATCGCATCGTGGCCCTTTACTGTTTTCGGTAAGCCAACGACAAAGTCCATTGTGATATGGTCCCATTTCCATTTGGGTACTGGCAAAGATTGTAATGTTCCTGCCTGTCGCTGGTGCTCCGCTTTTATCTGTTGGCATGTTAAACATTGACTAACGAAAGTATCTATTTCTCTTTTCATCCCTGGCCACCAATAATTGGTTCGTAAGTCCCTGTACATCTTTGTCGCTCCTGGGTGAATTGAGTAAACCGTGGCATGCACTTCCTTCATAATCGTTTTCCGGAGCTCCGTGTCATTGGGAATGTATATTCGATTCCTATAGTACAAGCTTCCGTCTTCTCGTATCTTGTAGTCTGACAGCCTTTGTTCTACTTGAGTTTCCTTGAGCTTTAAATATAATTCGTCGTTCTGTTGCGCTTTCATAATTTGCTCCATCAATGTTGGTCGGAGAGTTAACGCTAACCCTTGTTTCGATTTCGCCCATTGGTATAACTTCTACTCCGAGCTATTGCAACTCTGCACTTGCAGTTTTTCGGCTTAAAGCATCCGCCACGACGTTTGCTTTCCCTGGGTGGTAACTGATCACGCAGTCATAGTCTTTAACGAGTTCTAGCCACCGCCGCTGTCTCATATTTAACTCCTTCTGAGTAAAGAAGTACTACAGGCTCTTGTGGTCTATGAAAATTTCACAGCGCTCGCCGTACAGATAATGTCTCCAGATCTTCAGAGCAAAAACAACTGCGGCGAGTTCCAAGTCGTGGGTTGGGTATTTTTCTCGTAATTCTTTAGCTGTCGCGAGGCGTACGCAACAACCTTTCCATTTTGCATTAGAGCGCATCCCAGCCCGCTCTTCGATGCATCACTGTATACGGAAAATCCTCCGGTCTCTGTGGGTATTGTCAGGACTGGGGCCGATGTGAGTCGTCTTTTCAATTCCTGGAAGCTTTGTTCGCACTCGTCGCTCCAATGAAATGAAGTATCTTTCCTGGTTAGCTTTGTTAGTGTTGATGTGATCTTCGAAAAGTCCTTGATGAATTTCATGTAGTATCCCGCCAGTCAGAAAAAACTTCGTACTTCCGTTACGTTCGTCGGTTGCGGCCAATTGTTGATAGCTTCTATGATACTCGGGTCTACTGAGATTCCTGCTCCCGAAATAACATGTCCAAGAAACGCAACTTGCTCCAGCCAAAATTCACATTTCTTGAACTTGGCGTATAATTGCTTCTCTCGTAGTATCTCAAGGACGGTCTTCAGATGTTGCTCATGCTCCTCCCTCGTCTTTGAATAAATAAGGATGTCATCGATGAATACGTTGACGAACTTGTCTAAGAATGGCTTGAATATGCGGTTCATCAGGTCCATAAATGCTGTCGGTGCGTTAGTCAGCCCGAAAGGCATGACTAAGAACTCGTAATGTCCGTATCGAGTACTAAAGGCCGACTTCGGAATATCTTCTTCACGAATCTTCAGCTGATGATATCCCGATCACAAATCTATTTTTGAGAACACCGTGGCTCCTTGTAGTTGATCGAACAGGTCGTCAATCCTCAGAAGGGGATATTTGTTCTTGATAGTGATCTTATTTAATTCTCTGTAATCGATGCATAGGCGCATTGATCCATCTTTCTTCTTGACAAATAGAGCCGGTGCTCCCCAGGGTGAAAAGCTTGGCTGAATGAATCCCTTCTGCAGCAACTCGTCCAATTGTTCTCTCACTTCTTTTCATTTCTGTTGGAGCTAAACGATATGGAGCTTTTGAGATAGGTGCATCTCCGGGTACTAAATCGATCGTGAACTGAATTTCACGATCAGGGGGAAGTCCTGGTAAATCTTCTGGGAAAACATCGGGGAATTCTCGTACGACTGAAACCTCTTCTAGCTTCGGGATTTGATGCTCGTTTGATGTTATGGCAAAAACAACGTACGCTTCACATCCTGCCTTGATTAGCCATTGTGCTTTTACTGCAGAAAGAATCTTGTTGCTCTTATTGGTTCCCATAAAGATGAACGGTTCATTTCTCTCCGTACTGAACGTGACTGTCTTATGATTACAATCAATCACAGCTCCATACTTAGACAGCCAGTCCATTCCTAGGATTACTTCATAGTCGTTCATAGGTATAACTATAAGGTCTACGAGGAGTTCTCTATCATTCACTAACAGTGGACATTCTCGTAAAACTAAATTAGTTCGAGTCGAAGCTCCATGCGGAATGGTTACACTATACTCACAGTCGGATTGTTGAGGCGTAATCCCAAGTCTCGTCACATATGAAGATGATGCAAATGAATGCATGGCTCCTGAATCTATTAATATGCATGTCGGGATAAAATGGATACATAGGGTACCTGCTACTACCGATGGGTCTGTCTCCGCCTCGTCTGATGTTATCGTGTAAACTCTGGCAGGTACTGTTGGTGGTCTGGCCTGTACAGTCGTTTGACTCCCAGATGCTTTTCCAGGGCATGCTCTTGCAAAATGGCCCGATTTGCACACCTAAAGCAGCTAGCATTTTCTGAGAAGCAAATGCCCGTATGTCGTCGGGTGCACTTCGGGCAGATTGGTGCCATTGGGGGTCTCCCCTGATTCGGGTTAAACTGCTGAGGTAGTCCGGGCTTATTCTGAAAATTAGGCCTTGGGCCCTTTGAGACAAATTGTTTCTTTTGACTTCCTCCACTCCACTGTGGCCCTTGTACGAATTTTCATTTTGCTTCTTCGGCTCGGATGATTCTGATTTCTGCTTGCTCAGCCACTAAAGCGCGTTCAGCAACTTGAGCATATGTAACTCCTTGAAGTCCGGCCATATTTACGTCTCTGTAAAGTTACGGCTTCAGGCCTTCCAGGAAGCGTTCAACCTTTAATGCATCCGTGCTCACCATATGAGCTGTAAACCGGGACAGCTGTTCAAATTTCTGGATATACGCAGCCACTGTCATCGGGCCCTGGCGTAAGTTAATGAACTCGTTCATTCGTTGGGCCTGTACTGGAGCGGTGAAGTACTTACTCCTGAATAATTCCTTGAAAAGATCCCAACTCATTGTAAGAGGGTCTTCAATGGCTAAGATTGTGTCCCACCAGTGACCTGCACTCCCTCGCAATATGAATGCAGCACATAGGACCTTCTCTTCTTCGGGAATTCTGCTCTACTGGAACATGCTCTCTAAGGTCCTTAGCCAGTCTTCAGCCGAAGTTGGGTCAATTGCATCTTTGAAAGTTGGAGGATTTAACTTCCGAAATCTTTCTCCTACTATCTCTATTCTTTCGGCTTGAGAAAGCCCACTGCTTTGTTGTCCGCCAGTGTTCCGCTGCTGAACTAATTCTTGAATCTGGGCGGACTGCTGACGCACTAGTTCGGTAAGTTGGATAATCGCCGTGTCGCGATTATCAGTTGGTATCTCGGGTTCCTTGCGCCAATTGGAACTCCCACTACTATCACCTCTTGTTCTATCCATTCTTATTTACCCTGATAGTCCCTACGGCCAATAAATTATGCAACACAAACAAGAATTCACAGTAATAAAAACTTACTAGCAAGGCCGCTTCCGTACTTTTGAGTATGTGTACATGAACAGTCTACAGAAACTTCAACCGAAGCTCTGATACCACCTGTGGCGCCCCGCAATCTACTTACCATTTCTAATGCTAAGTTATGTGGCTAATGTCAGTATAAAATAAATAATACGCGAAACGTGGGTAAAATTTTTCCTTTTATATAAAGGAATTCGTTCTGTACAAGTCAAAATATCGCTCCCAACCTATTTACATAGGATGGTTTCATAATGCAACAAAAGGAATCCTAACATCCGCCCCACGGGTCGCATTCATGTACACACCACCCTCAAAAGTCACCGGAAGCTTCGAAAGATAGCCTTGCCGTTGTAAGCGATCACGTACAGTGGTCGCGCGTACCTAAAACACATAAAATATGGGATGAGCTATAAAGCTCAGTAAGTAGGTGTCAGGACCCGTCGTCCCGCCCTCGTATTCCGTTCTAAATCTAAGTGTTAATGCTTTGTTATCGTGCGAGTAAGTAAAAATGCGAATAAAATTTTTCATTTTAAAAGTGCATGCGGAAGTCTTATATACATGTCAAAAGAATATTCGTAATTCGTTCTATAAATCATCGAAATCGTGTCTACACAAAATACAAGTGTATGTGTGTGCAGCCAAAAGCTCCCTATGCGCCCGGCCTTCACAGGTCGTCATCCATACACACACTCCCACCTCAAAAGCAGCCGGATAGCTTCAAAAGACTGGCCTTGCATAAAGTTCGGACACGTACCGTGATCGTCTGTACCTACAACACGTAACATAAACAATGAGCCACCGAGGCTCAGTAAGCGGAAATTATGCATGTATGCACATGTCCTAACGATCGACAATCCGCGTCGTCGTTTTCTATCGCTCGTACACTTCTACTCATACTCTTACTCTTCTCCTGACTCATACTCTTTTCTTATACTCTTATTTCATTCGGGCCCTCGGCTTTCTATCCCACTATGCGCCATATCATAGAGATCTCAAGTGTGGAGGTTCTCACACTAGAAGGTCACCCGAAGGAATCTTCCCTTACTCAGTGTGGCCTCCACGCGGACGCTTCTCACTGGTAGCCAACACCGAGGCCACTAACCACGGAGGTCACCCGAAGGAATCTTCCCTCCGAGTAGTGTTTTACACGCTAGAAGGTCACCCGAAGGAATCTTCCCTTACTCAGCGTATGCCCCGGGCCGCATCCTCCAGGTTGCATCTCCCGCATAGGGTTATTTCCCCCAGCCTCTTATACAGGCCTTATGGCTTCATTCGCCATGGCCGCATAGGGGTAGCCGTGACTCTTCATTCGAGTGGACACCAACACCAATATCGGCGAGTATACATCACACACAGGCGATCTTATGCACGCTCATACCTCGCGCCTTACGTACTACGCATGCGTGCAAGTGCTCATGCTATGCTCATGTACATATGCAAACCATGCCATCATACGTAAAATTAAATCATGTCGTAACATGCATATTTCACATAAAATACACGAGCACATAATTCCGAACACAGGCAAGTTACGTGTCGTAGTTGAATTTCTACTTACCTGGAGTCCGTAGATTAACTGCTACTGGTTCGGCGAAATTCCTAATTTTCGACCTTAATCATAAAATTATTATGTCAGTACATTATCTAAAATATTTGCTATCTATGTTCTTGACAAGTGTTGAAATATTTTCCTTAATATTGTATGTAAAGATCTCGATATTACAACGTGCTTAGCATTAAAATTGATCTCGACATTTGTATGTGTAAGGATTCGACATTTGGGCTATTTAAGGATCTCGACATTGATATCGAGGTTGATCTCGATATTTGTACAATAGGGATCTCGACATTTTGCATTAGCTCTCGACATTTTCCTCTATTTCGACATCCTATCCAGTTCGACATTCGTTTCGGAAATGGTTTCGACATTTTCAGGATAGCTCTCGACATTTTAAAGAAAATCTCGAGCTATTGTTATCGAAGTAATTCTCGAATTCAAACTAAATCTCGGCATGGGGATAAATCTCGGGTTTAATTAAACACACAACCATGCCATGTACTTCGACATTAAACAAATGTCGACATAGATTTTAGTATGGTTCTCGACATTTCTTATATTTAAATGTCGATACAATGAGTGAATCTTCGAAATTCAACTCGATATAATCACAAGGATTTCGACATATATATCATATGTAACGATCTCGACATTTTTCCTAACTTCGACATTTTACCTTGCCTCTCGACGTTTTACTCGACATTATATTTATCATTCGACATTTACTTGAGTACCCCGACATTATCCTTCGACATTCTTACTTATCTTCTCGACATCGCCTTCCGATATATGAAACAGAAAATGTCGACATAAATTCAACATAAGTCTCGACATATTTCCTAACAAGGTTTCGACATTTTTCCTTGGCATGGTTTCGACATTTTTCCTTAACATGGTTTCGACATTTTTCCTTAACATGGTTTCGAAATTTTCCTTAATATGGTTTCGACATTTGTACCTTGGAATATCTCGACATTTTGAACGTCTCGATATTTTTCACTAGCTCTCGACATTTTGTGCTCAACCCGACATTTCTTTCCAAGTAGAAGGACTCGACATTTTACTCAACATTGATCTCGACTTGAATATCGACATTTATACAATGGATATCTCGATATGATAATTCGACACCTTTGCTAACACTCGACATTGTGCCTCGGCATTTATCATATACTTCGATCTTCAAACGCTCTTCACCCCTCGAAACTAGATTCTTAGCTTGTTCTTCCTAGAATTACAAGCTCTAAACCTCCCTTCTACCTTCAGAACATTTAGCACGAATTCATAGTCCCCTCGTCTCGGAAAACTTCTAATCCTAAACATGTTTAACTAAATAATCTTGTTAAAAGATGTCGAATTAGTTTAGGAGGCTAGCTTTACTTACCCAACTTCGAGTTTTCTAAGTTAGCTTGGGAATGCTCTTTGCTCGGATTTCTTTTGGTCTCGGCTCCTTCTCCTCCCTTCTTGCTCTCTCTTTTGCTTTTCGTTTCTTTTCTTATGAGTGGTTATCGAGTTCAATGGTTAGGTTTTGGTATTTTAGATATTTTATTTGGGGTATGATAGGTGAGACATAGGGTTGGGCGTGGGTTTCCCTTAATTCATGGGGGTTTTGTCTCCTAAGTTGATCTCTCTTTATGGATTGGGCCTAATTCTACTTTTAGCCCACTTGGTAATTCCCATCACAATAGGTTCATGGTCCAAAGTGACTTCCTAGCCCAAATTCGATGCTTCGTGGTCTAGTAAATCCTAGTCCGTATTTCTATATACCATTCTCGAGAATTTCCTACTTGTTGGGAGTCATCGTAAACACATAATTAGTGGCACATATTTGCACTTTAATTCTCATGGAACTCATGAGCACAAAATCCGTAATTTCCCATAAGTATATATCATGTACGAAATTAAACATGTAATTACTTAGGTTATAAACCAAATTTATTGGCCGACCTAATTTACGGGGACTGGGGCCCTATATCCTCCCCCCCTTAAGGAGGATTTCGCCCCCGAAATCAGCCCATGTGAAACAAATCGGGGTAACGAATTCGCATTTCGTCCTCCCGTTCCCATGTGGCTTCTTCCGTGGACTGGTTCCGCCACAGTATCTTCACTAACGGAATATCTTTATTCCTTAGTTTCTTGGTTTCAAACATCAATATTTCCACCGGAATCTCTTCGTAGCTTAAATCCGGTTTCAATTGTTGATGTAGGGACTCGTTTCCTAGCACGTGGTTCGGGTCAGCTATGTATTTCCACAGCGTCGAGACGTGGAACACGTCATGCACTTGCGATAATGAGGCTGGCAGTTCTAATTGGTATGCCACCTCACCAACCCTCTTCAGTATCCTAAATGGACCATATATGTAGGGCTTAGCTTCCCTTTCTTCCCGAACCTCTTTACGCCCTTCATCGGCGATACCTTAACAAACACCATATCGTTTTCTTCGAATTCCAGCGGTCGACGTCTTCTGTCGGCGTAGCTTTTCTGTCGACTCTGTGCCGTTCGCATTCTTTCTCATATGGTAGTAATGGCTTCCGTCATTTCTCGTACTATGTCGGGGCCTAACATTGCCCGTTCTCCGACTTCGTCCCAATGTACTGGGGATCTGCACCTACGCCCGTATAGCGCTTCGTACGGTGCCATCCCAATGGTGACGTGGTAGCTATTATTATATGAGAACTCGATTAGTGGGAGGTACCTACTCCAATTTCCTTTGAAATCGAGTACGCACGCTCGGAGCATATCCTCCAGCGTCTGAATAGTTCGCTCGGATTGACCGTCCGTCTGCGGATGGTAGGCGGTACTAAAAGATAGCTTCGTCTCCATCGCCTTTTGCAAGCTCGTCCAGAATTTCGATAGAAATCTGGAGTCGCGATCCGAGACTATTGACGATGGAACGCCGTGCAGTCGCACTATCTCTTGGATGAGAGCTCCGCGTATCGTTCCATGGAGAACGTCGTACTAATTGGTAGGAAATGGGCAGACTTTGTTAGTCGATCTACGATTACCCAAATCGCGTCGTGCCCTTTCGTATTCCTCGGTAGCCCTACTACGAAATCCATGGTAATGTTATCCCATTTCCATTTCGGTATGGGTAACGGTTGTAGGGTTCCAGTCGGCCTTTGATGCTCGGCTTTTATCTGCTGGCACGTCAGGCACTGACTCACGAAAACCGCGATGTCCTTTTTCATGCCTGGCCACCAGTAGTTTTCCTTTAAGCCTCTATACATCTTCGTTGCTCCTGGGTGTACAGAGTACGCCGTGGCATGTGCTTCCACCATTATCGTTCTTCTTAGTTCAGCATCGTCTGGCACGTACAATCGATTCTTGAAGTACATCCGTCCGTCTTCCCGTATTATAAGATCTCCAGTCGTTTGTCCCTGTTGTGCTTCCTTCGTCTTCATATACAACTCGTCTGTTCCTTGCGCTGTCTTAATTTGCTCTAATAGCGTCGGCTGCAGAGTCAAGGCCGCTAGCTGTGCCTCAACTTCGCCTAACCGTACGACTTCTACTTCCAGCAGTTGCAGTTCTGCACTAACTGCTTTTCGGCTTAAGGCATCGGCTACTACGTTCGCCTTGCCTGGGTGGTAGTGGATTACGCAGTCATAATCCTTGACTAATTCTAACCACCTCCTCTGCCTCATATTCAGCTCCTTTTGCGTAAAGAAGTACTTGAGGCTCTTGTGGTCCGTGTATATTTCACACCGCTCTCCATAGAGGTAATGCCTCCAGATCTCGAGATCAAAGACCACTGCCGCCAGTTCTAGGTCGTGCGTCGGGTAATTTTTTTCGTACTCTTTCAGTTGGCGGGAAGCGTATGCTACTACGTTCCCGTTCTGCATTAGTACGCACTTTAATCCGTTCTTCGACGCATCACTATACACCGTAAACCCTCCGGTTCCCGAAGGTATTGTGAGAACTGGGGCTGTCGTAAGCCGTTCCTTCAGCTCTTGGAAACTCCGTTCACATTCCATGGTCCATTGAAATGGAGTATTCTTCCTGGTCAGCCTCGTCAGTGTCGACGCTATTTTCGAGAAGTCCTTTATAAACTTCCTATAGTATCCTGGCAAACCGAGGAAACTTCGTATTTCCGTTACGTTCGTCGGTCTGGGCCAATTGCTAATGGCTTCTATCTTCTTTAGGTCTACAGAAATCCCTTCTCCGGATACTATATGCCCCAAGAAGGCGACTTGGTCGAGCCAAAATTCGCACTTCTTGAACTTGGCGTATAGTTGCTTGTCCCGTAGTATTCCTAGAACTGTTCTCAGGTGTTCTTCGTGCTCCTCCTTCGTCCGTGAGTAGATTAGGATGTCATCAATGAAGACGATGACAAACTTATCTAAGTAGGGTTTGAACACCCGGTTCATCAAATCCATAAAAGCTGCAGGCGCATTAGTCAGCCCGAATGGCATCACCAGAAACTCGTAGTGGCCATAACGGGTACTAAAGGCCGTCTTCGGGACATCTTCCTTCCGGATCCTCAGTTGGTGATAGCCCGATCTTAAATCGATCTTGGAGAAAGCTGTCGCGCCTTGTAGTTGATCGAATAGATCGTCTATCCTAGGGAGTGGATACTTGTTCTTGATCGTCAACTTATTCAGCTCCCTGTAGTCTATGCATAGTCGCATAGACCCATCTTTCTTCTTCACGAATAGCACCGACGCTCCCCAGGGAGAGAAACTCGGCCGTATGAACTCCTTCTGCAGGAGTTCGTCGAGTTGGTCCTTTAACTCCTTCATCTCCGTCGGTGCTAGCCTATAGGGGGTCTTAGATACTGGCGCCGCTCCAGGTACCAGATCTATAGCGAAATCTATTTCTCGCTCGGGTGGTAGTCCCGGTAATTCCTCGGGGAATACGTCAGGGAACTCCTTAACTACCGGCACTTCCTCGAATTTCGGAGAGGGATCCTCCTCCGACTTGATAGCGAATACCAGATAGGCTTCGCACCCTGATCTGATCAGTCGTTGGGCTTTCAGCGCTGATATCCTAGAGATCATAGTCCCCTTACTAGTCCCTACAAACTTAAGGGGTTCATCCCCGTCCATATTGAGCGTGACTATCTTGCGGTGGCAGTCTATGACGGCTCCGTACTTCGATATCCAATCCATTCCGAGGATCACCTCATAATCATTCATGGGAATGATTATGAGGTTTATGGGTAGTTCCTTACTCCCGATCACTATTGGGCAATCCCGTAGGACATGGTTAGTTTGGGTGGGATTCCCGTTTGGAACTGTTACCCTAAACTCACACTCAGCTCGGTGAGGCGTGACTCCTACCCTCGTGACATACTTAGTGGATGCAAATGAGTGAGTCGCCCCCGAGTCGACTAGGATGCATGTGGGGGTCTCATAGACGAGAAGGGTACCTGTCACCACTACCGGGTTAATTTCCGCTTCCTCGGAGGTTATAGTGAAAACCCTGGCTGGTACCCTTGGTGGTGCTGCTTGGTTTCCAGCTTGGCTTCCGGATCCACCTTCCGGACATGCCCTCAGATAGTGGCCCGTCTTGCCACATTTGAAGCAGACGGCATTTTGGGAGTTGCAGGCTCCCATGTGCCTCCGTGCACACTTCGGGCATACGGGTAGGTCCAACTGGGGTCTACCCTGGTTTGGGTTAAACTGTGGGGGTGGTCCTGGTCGATTCTGAAAGTTCGGTTTTCCACCATTGGGAATGAACTGCCGCTTTGGGTTACTTCCGCTCCCTTGCGGCCCTTGCACGAACTTGCGCTTGGCTTCTTGGGCGCGAGCAATTCTAGCCTCTGCCTGCTCCGCCACAAGCGCCCTTTCAGCCACTTGTGCGTATGTGGCTCCCTGGATCCCAGCCATGCTCACATCCCGGTATAGCTCGGGCTTCAACCCTTCCATGAACCGCTCGATCTTGAGCGCGTCCGTAATGACCATGTGAGCGGCAAACCTTGAGAGCTGCTCGAATTTCCTGATGTACTCCGCCACTGTCATTGCCCCTTGGCGGAGGTTGATGAACTCATTCATCCGCTGAGCTCTGACAGGGGCGGTGTAGTACTTTCCTCTGAAAATTTCCTTAAACCGATCCCAGCTCATCGTTAGTGGGTTTTCTATGGCTGAGACGGTGTCCCACCAGTGTCCGGCGCTCCCCCTCAGCAGGTAGGCAGCGCACATGACCTTCTCCGTCTCAGGGGTGCGGCTGTGCTGGAACATGTTCTCCAGCGTCCTCAGCCAATCCTCGGCGGACGTGGGGTCTACCGCATCCTCAAACAGTGGAGGGTTGAGCTTTCTAAACCTTTCCCCGATCATCTCAATTCGTTCAGGTGGGGGAGGTAGGTTGGCTGATTGTCCACCAGCGTTTTGCTGCTGGATCAGCTGCTGAATCTGGGCCGACTGTTGCCGGACCAGTTCCGTCAGTTGCAGGATGGTTTATTTAAGTTATATTATATTTTTTAACTTATATATATTCTCTTTTATTAGGGTCCCTACCTTGATCCGACTCCCTACTTCCTTCACCCCTAAGTCTTACCATTTTTACTTATCCTGACAATTCCTAAGGCCAATAAATTAAACCATACAAAGAATTCACATAACATGATACTCACAAGCAAGGCCGCTTTCGGGCTTTTGGGTGTGTGTGTATGGACAGTCTGCAGGACCTGTGTCCGAAGCTCTGATACCACTCTATCAGGACCCGTCGTCCCGCCCTCGTATTCCGTTCTAAATCTAAGTGTTAATGCTTTGTTATCGTGCGAGTAAGTAAAAATGCGAATAAAATTTTTCATTTTAAAAGTGCATGCGGAAGTCTTATATACATGTCAAAAGAATATTCGTAATTCGCTCTATAAATCATCGAAATCGTGTCTACACAAAATACAAGTGTATGTGTGTGCAGCCAAAAGCTCCCTATGCGCCCGGCCTTCACAGGTCGTCTTCCATACACACACTCCCACCTCAAAAGCAGCCGGATAACTTCAAAAGACTGGCCTTGCATAAAGTTCGGATCACGTACCGTGATCGTCTGTACCTACAACACGTAACATAAACAATGAGCCACCGAGGCTCAGTAAGCGGAAATTATGCATGTATGCACATGTCCTAACAATCGACAATCCGCGTCGTCGTTTTCTATCGCTCGTACACTTCTACTCATACTCTTACTCTTCTCCTGACTCATACTCTTTTCTTATACTCTTATTTCATTCGGGCCCTCGGCTTTCTATCCCACTATGCGCCATATCATAGAGATCTCAAGTGTGGAGGTTCTCACACTAGAAGGTCACCCGAAGGAATCTTCCCTTACTCAGTGTGGCCTCCACGCGGACGCTTCTCACTGGTAGCCAACACCGAGGCCACTAACCACGGAGGTCACCCGAAGGAATCTTCCCTCCGAGTAGTGTTTTACACGCTAGAAGGTCACCCGAAGGAATCTTTCCTTACTCAGCGTGTGCCCCGGGCCGCATCCTCCAGGTTGCGTCTCCCGCATACGGGGTATTTCCCCCAGCCTCTTATACAGGCCTTATGGCTTCATTCGCCATGGCCGCATAGGGGTAGCCGTGACTCTTCATTCGAGTCGACACCAACACCAATATCGGCGAGTATACATCGCACACAGGCGATCTTATGCACGCTCATACCTCGCGCCTTACGTACTACGCATGCGTGCAAGTGCTCATGCTATGCTCATGTACATATGCAAACCATGCCATCATACGTAAAATTAAATCATGTCGTAACATGCATATTTCACATAAAATACACGAGCACATAATTCAGAACGCAGGCAAGTTACGTGTCGTAGTTGAATTTCTACTTACCTGGAGTCCGTAGATTAACTGCTACTGGTTCGGCGAAATTCCTAATTTTCGACCTTAATCATAAAATTATTATGTCAGTACATTATCTAAAATATTTGCTATCTATGTTCTTGACAAGTGTTGAAATATTTTCCTTAATATTGTATGTAAAGATCTCGATATTACAACGTGCTTAGCATTAAAATTGATCTCGACATTTGTATGTGTAAGGATTCGACATTTGGGCTATTTAAGGATCTCGACATTGATATCGAGGTTGATCTCGATATTTGTACAATAGGGATCTCGACATTTTGCATTAGCTCTCGACATTTTCCTCTATTTCGACATCCTATCCAGTTCGACATTCGTTTCGGAAATGGTTTCGACATTTTCAGGATAGCTCTCGACATTTTAAAGAAAATCTCGAGCTATTGTTATCGAAGTAATTCTCGAATTCAAACTAAATCTCGGCATGGGGATAAACCTCGGGTTTAATTAAACACACAACCATGCCATGTACTTCGACATTAAACAAATGTCGACATAGATTTTAGTATGGTTCTCGACATTTCTTATATTTAAATGTCGATACAATGAGTGAATCTTCGATATTCAACTCGATATAATCACAAGGATTTCGACATATATATCATATGTAACGATCTCGACATTTTTCCTAACTTCGACATTTTACCTTGCCTCTCGACGTTTTACTCGACATTATATTTATCATTCGACATTTACTTGAGTACCCCGACATTATCCTTCGACATTCTTACTTATCTTCTCGACATCGCCTTCCGATATATGAAACAGAAAATGTCGACATAAATTCAACATAAGTCTCGACATATTTCCTAACAAGGTTTCGACATTTTTCCTTGGCATGGTTTCGACATTTTTCCTTAACATGGTTTCGACATTTTTCCTTAACATGGTTTCGACATTTTCCTTAATATGGTTTCGACATTTGTACCTTGGAATATCTCGACATTTTGAAGGTCTCGATATTTTTCACTAGCTCTCGACATTTTGTGCTCAACCCGACATTTCTTTCCAAGTAGAAGGACTCGACATTTTACTCGACATTGATCTCGACTTGAATATCGACATTTATACAATGGATATCTCGATATGATAATTCGACACCTTTGCTAACACTCGACATTGTGCCTCGACATTTATCATATACTTCGATCTTCAAACGCTCTTCACCCCTCGAAACTAGATTCTTAGCTTGTTCTTCCTAGAATTATAAGCTCTAAACCTCCCTTCTACCTTTAGAACATTTAACACGAATTCATAGTCCCCTCGTCTCGGAAAACTTCTAATCCAAAACATGTTTAACTAAATAATCTTGGTAAAAGATGTCGAATTAGTTTAGGAGGTTAGCTTTACTTACCCAACTTCGAGTTTTCTAAGTTAGCTTGGGAATGCTCTTTGCTCGGATTTCTTTTGGTCTCGGCTCCTTCTCCTTCCCTTCTTGCTCTCTCTTTTGCTTTTCGTTTCTTTTCTTATGAGTGGTTATCGAGTTCAATGGTTAGGTTTTGGTATTTTAGATATTTTATTTGGGGTATGATAGGTGAGACATAGGGTTGGGCGTGGGTTTCCCTTAATTCATGGGGGTTTTGTCTCCTAAGTTGATCTCTCTTTATGGATTGGGCCTAATTCTACTTTTAGCCCACTTGGTAATTCCCATCACAATAGGTTCATGGTCCAAAGTGGCTTCCTAGCCCAAATTCGATGCTTCGTGGTCTAGTAAATCCTAGTCCGTATTTCTATATACCATTCTCGAGAATTTCCTACTTGTTGGGAGTCATCGTAAACACATAATTAGTGGCACATATTTGCACTTTAATTCTCATGGAACTCATGAGCACAAAATCCGTAATTTCCCATAAGTATATATCATTTACGAAATTAAACACGTAATTACTTAGGTTATAAACGAAATTTATTGGCCGACCTAATTTACGGGGACTGGGGCCCTACAGTAGGAATGATGCATGCCGTGCACGTGTCTCATTTGCAAAGGCATCCGCGCCAATGCATTCAGACCCTAATAGGATCAAACTAAATCTCATATCTCTCAGGGCCCTTGCCTGACTTACTATGCACCATTTTCAGAGCTCAAATCCCATAAGGACAATTGGTCCAGCAATCCACAAAGGGACGAACCATAAAATACCAGTCACGCATTTCGGCCCAATTCGCACTGGGATGCATGACGGCCCGCCATTCGGCCCAATGGGTACTTGCTGTTCCGCGGACGCTCACGCTGGTAGCCCACTTCGAGGTCGCCAACACCAGAGATACCCTCGGTGTCGCTGCCACCCTCGAATCGCCTCCTCCAGGTCGCACCTACCGCAATTCAGGGTTCTGCCCAAATAATCGAAATATATCCGACGACGTACCGGGTCGTCATGGTGTCATAGAAGCAGTCCAGACTCAACTATGAGTCGACATCATATGCCTATATCGGCAAATATCCATCGCTTTCCAGCGACATTATACCATGCATACTCTCATCTCACAATTCTCGTGCATGCCGTGTATGCATGTGTTCATGCTCATGTAAACAATACTAAAATGCATGCTATATCATCATATATAGCAAATAATTCATGTAGTCTCATATAAGCAAATAGCCACGTAATACACATTCATACACACAACTTATGTGTTGTAGTTGAAATTCCCACTTACCTGGTATCCTTAGCTATTAGCTTATCGTACTGTAAATTGCTAACCTTCGAACCCTAAATATCGAAACATATAAAATTAGGGTTTGTTAATCAAATTTTAATTTCACGAAATTGGCTTAGTTTAGAAAACCCTAGTTTCGACTTTTATGCGTTTTGATGTTTCGAACTTGTTTTAAATTGAAAAGTATCATTTTGAAATTTATAGAATCTCGAGCTGCATTTTAATTTGAATCTCGACATTATATACAAAGTTCGATATTTAAACTACATAAAGATCTCGACATGTATTTACAAATAAATCTCGAGATGAGGCATGAAATGATCTCGGCATTTTCATGATAAATCTCAACATGGATCTCGATATATATATTAGACATAAATGTCGAGCTTTGAACAGTGCATGATATCAATACTGAAATTTTATAAAACTTCGAGATGTATTATATATGGATTTCGACATTTACACAAAGAACTTCGACCTAAATATTGAGGATGGATCTCGAGACTCATAGATGTCGATTTTATATATGATAACAACATGTCGAGATGTAATGTCGATATCAACATAACTCGAGATTTTCCATCACATTTCGGCATTTCATTCTAAATAATTCGACATTGATACTAATTATTAATTTCGATATGTGTTCGAGGGATAACACATAAGGATCTCGATGTCTACAACAAGATAGATCTCGAGCTTTGAACTAAGCACTATATACAATTTCGATATAAGTCTTCAAGATAGACTTCGAGATGTAAGTTTCGATATCACACATAAAAATCTCGAGATTTAACAAGTTGTTTTCCAAATCAATTCTCGATGAGCTCGACAAAATTCCAAAGTCAATACTAACATGAATTTTATTATAACTCTCGAGTTTTATTAAGCACTACATGATTTCGACGTTTTCTATTCTTATCCTTGAGCTCAAAATTATTTCTACAAGACTTCATAGGGTTTCGATATTTATCCAACTGAAAATCGTATGGACCTTAAACAGTTCTCAAATCTTCAAGAACTAGCCATGGTATCCAAGTAAAAACCCTATTTTTCAAGAACACTGTAAATATCCCAAGAATTACTTCAAATATATATATTTTTTTAGAACTCTTGAGACCTAAGCTTTTGCAAAAAGAACTAATTCACATGTAGCTTTCCGTGTCACACATCTAAATTATATTAAGATATATAAGTAAGAGTACGAAATTATACCTCTTTCCGAAGCTTAACTGGTTTTATATTGACTGGACTCTTCTTTCCTTCCTTATTTCCTGAGACTTTATAATGTGAAGTTTTCCCTATACTAAGGTTTTCAGGAGTTTCTTATCTTGTGATATGAAATACTTCGTCCCTTTCGTATCCTTATATTGCGTGTTAAGATCAATAAGTGACATCGAATTTTTCCCTAGTAATACTTATCTGATTATTAAGTAATGATCCTTATAATATTATTATTATTATTATTTCCTTTAGTCAAGTTATCGAGCTATATAGTATTCTGAGTCTTAGTCTTCGAAAGTTTCTTCACATCAATTCTCTTATTTTATTGTTAAACTAATCCACTTTTATACTAAACTTTCGAACTCTACATGTAAAACCCTAAGTTTGAAAAATCATCTCCTATCTTATTATTTTGAATATCATATGGTTCGAAATTCCTAATTCCCTTGTAACTAATTTCAACCGAAAATTTATATATTTTAATTAAAATCCCTTCTAACTCTCAATTCAACTTCCACTAAGTTAGAATTCATATTAGCACACAATTAAATGAACACGTAATATGCACTCACATAAACACATAATATGCATGCTAATTTATCGGCCGGCTTACTTTAGGGGACTCGGGTATTACACTCCTTGCAAAATCGACCCCGACACTCGGCCAACATTCGTATGCAAGAACCTGATAAAAGAGAATATATATAAGTTAAAAAAATATAATATAACTTAAATAAAACAATTTACTTACGTGAAACGGTTGGACGAAGCCGCTAATATCGAAGGTTGTCTGGTATTTTCCCTTGGAGGTCATCATCCGACGCTTCTCCACTAGGTCTTTGTTCAGACCATACACAACCTCGTCGAATGCAATCCTTCCCCAGGGATATTTGTTGAAGCTACCGAAATCCTCTACCAGACGGAGCCATTCGTTCTTAACCTTCAAATCCCTTTTCACTCTCCGCGGCCCTAGTACCCCGACGATAAAATATAGGGCCGAATTCAATTTCTCGATATTCACGCCCGTCTCGCCATCGCCGGTAGCGTCGCGCATCATAAACCTTCTGCTCCAGATCATCTAAATGTATTTCTCTCTTGCCTACGAGCAATAGTCGACCAACAAAAATCGTAACGGTCGTTCGCGAACGACCATCCACAGCTCCTGAGAATCAGGCACATACTCGACCTGACGGCTCATCAGAAACCATATAAGCATGTTGGAGGTGTAATGGTCGCCACCTTTATCAGGTCCCCGAACTGGGTCATAGCGACCATCTCCGCCATTTCCCTTCATTCAGAAGCGTACGAATGCGTTCGGAAACTAGCATGTACAATCAGTTCAGCGTAAGGGTGTCATGGTAGAAATTATCCGCTGGCATCTTCGTGGGAAAATATATCTGAAAAATTGCAAAAAAAACACTTCTATTTGAAAAGCCACTGTTATTCGAACATATTATTCGAATGTCACAAACTCAATAAGAATACGACCCTCGAATAGATTATTCGAATACAAAACTCGAATAATGGCAATTCAAATTCTTATACCAAAATTCACCTAAACCCGTTCGATAACGATTTCGATTTCGACATTTACCCATCATCGATTTCACAAGAAAATAGGTCGATTTAACTATATGAACACAAAATACCGAAAATCCATTAACGCTAACTCATTGTGACTATCGCCGTCGATAATCTCGTCGACACAGTCCCGTCGAAGCGCAGCCGGCGTAGCTCTTTTCGTCTTCGTCATTGTAATCGGTAGTAGATTTGGCAGATTTGTGGAATCATTCGATTGTTGTATTCAAGTGTGAAAAAATCGAAGAGAAGAGAAAAAAAGCAAAATAAATAGGGTTCGAAAGTATTTTTAATCTGACCGTTCTCATTCTTATTTATTGATGTTTTTCATTCGAGTTTCCTATTCGAGGTTCATTTTCGGGTAGCTTTCTCGAATTAATATGTATATCGGTGACGTTGTATTTATTCGAGTGTTGTAATATATTCGAGTCGTATAAATTATTCGATATGTTATTCGAGTACTTATTCGGTTGTATATATTACTCGAGTAACTTATTAAATTGGGTTAAACTGTAACCGTTTGATATTTAACCTTCTTAGACATTTTCAGTAAGGGTATTCTAGTCATTTTGTCCCCCACTCCCTTTTGTTTAATTCTTTTAGGTTTCAGTCGCTTTTCTCAAAATTCCCCTATCCAATAAGGAAAAAGCGAAGATAAGAGAAGAAAAGGGAAGAATAGGGTTCAAATGAGTTTTTAATCTGACACGTCGCATTCTTATTTTATTGTTGATTTTATTCGAGTTAGTATATTAGTCGAATAGCTTATCCGAGTAACATATTCGAATAAATGATGTATAACCGCGTTCGAATCATGTAATTTGTCGTTTAACTTATTAGAATATATTATTCGAGTAATGTATTCGATTGTATTAGTTACCCGCATAACTTATTAAGTTGGTTAACTCGTAACTGTTTTGATAATTAACCTTCTTAAACAATTTTTAGTAAGGGTATTCTAGTCATTTTGACCACCCTCCATTTTGTTTAATTGTTTTAGGTCATTCCCCCACGATTTTTCTGGATAAGGGCGGAACGATCGTGCATGCTAAATTACCTTTAATGAAACTTACCCATGGCCGCAGTTCCATCGACCGCCTTGCACAGCAGCCGTGGCGGCGCATACCTTACGCCGCATGCCGCGTCAGCCTCTGCATCGACAGAATCAAGCTCGCCGTTTCGCTTCAGCTCGAGACGCTCAAGACTCTAGAATGGCCTCGAGTGTGCACGCAGCTCTCGGCGTTTACATCCACTTCGATGGGTCTCGGCGCCGCCCAACGTGCCGCTGTTCCGTTGGGCCGAAGTCCAGAGGAGACGAAGCGCCTGTTGGAGCAGACGTCTGCCGCCGTGGAAGTTTCTCGGCCGTTGGATTTCGAGGGAATCGTAGACGTGGCGAGGATCGTCGATGTGTCTGTTTCCGGCGAGATGCTGTCGGTAGGCGAGCTGTGCTCGGTGAGTCGGACACTGAAGGCGGCTCGCTCGTTGGTGGGACAGTTGGAAGATGTTAATGAGAGTGAAAGGTGCGTTTGGATGTTATGTGTAATCAGTTCTACAAATGGTTAACAATTTAGCTCTGCCTACTCTTCTGCATCTGATAGATTGGGAATTTTGTTACTTGGCTAAGAGTAAACCATTTGCTTGGGATTACGATATATTAGAGGACTCTGAAGTCTGAACTTTATTTTCTGTCTTATTCCCCCAATTAATGGTGTTTAATTGCGTATGTTTCGTCCTTTCATCCAATCAGATGCTTTCCACTGCTTCAAATTCTTGAGAACTGCGATTTCCTCACAGAATTGGAGCAAAAGATTGAATTCTGTATAGATTGCAGCTTTCTTGTGATCCTAGACCAAGCTAGCGAAGAGCTGGAAATTATTAGATCCGAAAGGAAAAGAAACATAGAAAATCTCGAGGCAATGCTGAAGCAGATTTCTATAAATATTTTTCAGGCAGGTTGCACCGACAAACCATTCGTCACAAAACGAAGATCAAGAATGTGCGTGGCTGTAAGAGCTACGCACAGATCTTTACTTCAGGGCGGTGTGGTTTTAGACTCTAGTAGCTCGGGTGCAACTTACTTCATGGAGCCAAGAGAGGCGATTGAGTTCAATAATCTAGAAGTTAGGCTCAAAGATTCTGAAAAAATGGAGGAGAGAGCTATATTGAGTTATCTCAGTGTCGAGGTAGCAAAAGTCTGTGATAAAATCAAGTTCTTGTTAGATAGGGTTCTTGAATTAGATCTTGCTTTCGCTAGGGCCGGGCACGCACGTTGGATCAATGGAGTCTGTCCTGTTATTAGTTCGAACGATTTCGAGGGTTCGAAAGAATCTTCTTTATCAGTCGATGTCAATGCCTTGCAACATCCTTTGTTGCTCGAACCATCACTGAGGTCACCTTCCTCAAATATTCCTGTGCCTGTCGACTTTAAGATTGGAAATGGGGTAAAGATAGTTGTAATATCAGGTCCTAATACTGGTGGGAAAACTGCTTCGATGAAAAATCTGGGGTTGGCTGCTCTTATGTTGAAAGCTGGAATGTACCTTTCTGCACAATACCATTCGAAGATTCCTTGGTTTGATCATGTTTTGACAGACATTGGCGATCATCAGGTAACTCTCTCTCTCCCTCCCTCCCTCCTCCCTCTCTCTCTCTCTCCTTTGTGAAGCAATTAGTTGCAGTAGATATATATTTTGTCTTCTTTAACAGATAGATTTCATGTGAGTGAAAATCTTTAGAGGCATATGCATCACAAAAAAGAGGGAGTCAAAAGTTGTGAGGATGTGAAAACAAATTACTTGCAATCTCCTGAAATATACTGAATAGTTATGATATTATTCTTGGGTTGTGTGAAACGAAATGCCCAATTTAGCCAAAACTGTGTAAACCCTTGGATAGTTGGTTATGGTTGGTTTTCTTTTTCGTATTGTGTGTCAGTTTTTCTGCAACAATTACTGAGTTGAAAATCCTTATTTTTCCAAGTCTCTTGAACGAAACCTGTCAACCTTTAGTGGGCACATATCGCAAATCTGCAAAATTGTGAAAGTGGCCTCGGAGAGATCTCTTGTCCTCCTCGACGAAATTGGGAGTGGTACAGATCCATCAGAAGGGGTCGCTCTTTCGACCAGCATATTGCAGTATCTCAAGCACAGAGTTAACTTGGCTGTCGTAACAACGCACTATGCAGATTTAACTCTTTTGAAAGACAACGATGCTCGGTTTGAGAATGCAGCTATGGAGTTTTCGTTAGAAGACCTAAAACCTACTTACAAAATTCTCTGGGGAAATACTGGTCAGTCGAATGCACTGAGCATTGCAGAAAGAATCGGTTTCGATGCGAAAGTCGTCGAGCATGCAAGGCTTTGGGTCGAGAAGTTGACGCCAGAGAAGATGCATAAGCTCAACAGTTTGCTGTATCAGTCTCTTACAGATGAGATGGAGAAACTAAAAGTCCAAGCTGAAACTGCTGAATCACTTCATTCAGATGTAATGGAGCTCTATAGTGAGGTAAAAACCTCAGATTTGCTATATTTCATTTTGTCCTAAGATTCGTTTCGTCTCAGATTTGAAGAACTCACTTCGTCTAAGTTCCTCTCCTGTGAAGATACGAAACGAAGCAGACAATCTCGACGTTCGTGAGGCAGCTCTCAAGGCCAAGAAAACACAAGATGTACGACACGAAGTGGAAATGGCAAAGATGAAGATAGATTCCGTCGTCAAAGATTTTGAAGAACAACTGAACCGTGCAAACCCTAATGAGTACAACGCTCTTTTGAAGAAATCAGAAGCTGAAATAGCTTCCACCGTAGAAGCCTATCAGCCATTCGAACACGATACTTTTGTACAGAAGAAAGGAACCACCGATTCATATACACCGCAGATTGGAGAGAAAGTTTTAATCAAGAATCTGGGTAATAAATTAGCTACCACAGTAGAATTGCCATCTGATGACAATACAGTGCTCGTCCAATACGGGAAAATCACTGTTCGCGTACATTTAAGCAGTATAAGTTCTTTAGCAGATCGTAACGGTGCAGTTGCTTCAGCCCATGTCTCCGAGAAACAGGTAGTGAGATTTGTTGTAGGACGGGAAACTTTCTCAGTATTTGTTCAAGACTTCTATTTTCGAGTTGCTTTTGCAATTTTAAATTTTGATCTTGTATTATCACAGGGCCAAAGAAAGAAGAGGCTCAAGAACCTGAAGATCCTCTCGGAAACGATGAAACAAGGCGGAGATTGTTACGGCCCGAAGGTTCAGACATCGAAGAACACGTTAGACTTGCGTGGAAAGAGAGTCGAAGAAGCTTCGATGGAGTTGGAAATGGCCATTAATGGTAGAGGTCCTAATTCTGTTCTCTTCATCGTACATGGAATGGGCACCGGAGTTTTGAAGGAGCATGTTCTTCAACTCTTAAGCAAACATCCTCAGATATCGAAATTCGAACAGGAAAGTCCCATGAATTATGGTTGTACAGTTGCCTATATCAAGTGAAACAAACAATAAATTAACTGTATAGACATACATAAATACATGTCTGTATACATTCAAAAATTTTGTCGCACTGGGTTTTCTGCTTACAGCATAAAAACCTAATAATATGAAAATTCCAAGCTCATAAAATTTGATAAGGGTGCGTTTGGATTGAATATTTGAACGGAATCCTGTGATTCTAAATTATGAATTTCAAAATCAATTCATTGTTCGGCAAACGTAGGATTTCGAAATTCGAATTTCAAAATGGAGGTCGAGCGCGACTCGAGCTTATATTATTAAAAGGAAAAATAATACTGCAAAATAAAATAAAACTAAAATGGTGAGCGGACTCATGAGCTTTCGAGCACCCACGAGTGAGCTTGAGATCGAACTGGCTCATCGAGCTCGCAAGTTGGCCGACTCATCGTCCACTGCTACTTATTATTATTATTACTATTATTATTATTGTTATTATTATTATATTTTTATTATTATCATCATTACTATTATTGTTGTTATTTATGATTATTTACGAAAGTTATAACGGGATGTGCTTCGGATTTTTCGAAACGGGCCACTTGTCTTCGTGTTTCAAAATCTGACATGAACGTTGAAGTTACCATTGGATTTGGATAATTCAAATACGATTGATTGCCAGACGGTAGATTTGGGGAAATTCGGATTTCAAATGAAATGGGCACAAGTGAACTTAATTATCAAGAACTGCATCATATGTTAATAAAATCCCCCATTCATTCGGTGGCATCTAGCGCTATAGCATTTTTCTTATGTCATTATCTCTGAATAATGCCATCATAGTCTTCACTTCCATTGCCAGCTATAAGAAGATCACAGCTTCTAGCGGGACTAATCCCTTTAACCATTGCGTACCGTGCGAGCCAAGTACACATATTATGATAGCCATGTTTCCACGTGTATCTGTGATCATTGAGAACATGAGTCCAGATGTGTACGTTACTGGATCTTTGCGTGCCCAACCTCGACAGCAGTTTTTTGTAGCATATTGATGAATGCCTGCACGGGTATTGAACTCCAAAGAAAAACAAGCATCGCACGCCCTTCCATTGCATTCATGAATACTGCATTCAATCAGGTATTTACAGCAGAATACAGATTGGAAGGTGAATACGACCTTTATGTAATCAAGCCTTATGCCGACGGAACCGTACTTGACTGGCCTACAACGCCATGGAATGCATCTGATATCATCGTTGTCCCAGTAAACGTAACCAATGTCATTGGGTCTTGCAATAGTAGACTACATAGCAGGGAGTGTTACTGTACATGATTCAGACAAAACATGCGATATGGATATGAGATTTTTCAACCAGGCTTTTGGTAGGACATTGCATACCATGCAATTTCTACTTGACCATCTTGGTTTGACGAATGGGCGTACTGAGTTTACTTTACCATTACAAGAGATGAAAATTACCCCCGCCAAGCTACAACGTAAGACGTCAATTTTCATTTCATACATATATATGTATATAATTTACCAACCATTATCTGAAAATTGATCGATTTCTCTATTATTTTGCTGACAGGGGTGAATGTGGTGTACACGTCTTACGCTCGGGGTTTGCCTTGATCCACGAGATGCCTATATAAGTATTCTTCCTGAGGCGTCTGGGTGAGAAGGCCTATGAGATGGGCGAGTAGGATGTCATGGAGTTCTTTGATGGGTATGGTGTATGGGTTGATGAGGATGGATGAGTTTATGAGAGGGTCGGTGGGTGTGGGTTGTTGGGGTGTGAGGTTTGTTTGTGACGAAGGATGGCTTCCAGCACTCACTCCATCATTTTGTCTTCGAGGGATTTGATGGCTGCGTGGGATGCTTGGAACTGAGCTTTCTTCATGAACGGGGTGGAAGGAGCCTCCGTAGATGGTCCAGGTCGATTGATGTCGCCTGTGACAACCCTTGAGCTAACACCGGGTCCTCAGGCTGGCTCGTAGTCACTTGAGGTTGTGACTGTCCGAGATTTCCATCCAATCCTTGACTCAAATCTGGAAGATTCCCACCTATGGATGTTGTGGCAGGTTCAGATTGAACCTGAGAACCAGACACAGTAATTCCAGAGGCGATCATGTCGTGCTGCGGCTCAAGATTGAGCGAAGGAGGGTCCTCAGCACTTGGAGTGATAAGCAGCGCTGTGTCTGATGTGGTGGTGACAGTTGTGAAGATGGACTCGAATGGTATACTCAGTCGCTAGTCCGTCTTATCAAACGAATTTCCTCATCTAACTCAGTGTCTGATGGGGTGGCCGTATAAGGAGATAATCCATGTGCAACATCCTCACGGGCTTGTTCTGTCACTAGAGGCTCGTTGGGCTGAATCGTTGAGATCAGAGCCTCGGTTTAGGGCATTGTAGCCAGTGGAGGTGAGCAGTGCCCCGTTTCTGCTTTGGCCTGTGCTTCCTGTTGCAGGATCTCCTCAAGATCCTTGGAACATGCCAATATTAATAGGCACTTCCTCATGGAGCTCTTGAACTTGAGCTTCAACTTCCAATTCATGGGCTACTGCGTCGATCATTGTGGCTTCGAGATCTTGTAGTTGAGCTTCTTGAGTAGGAGGCTCCTGTTCAAGTTCCTTGGTGACTGCATCAATCATCTCAGCCGCAGGAGTTGGTTGTTGTTTTGAGGGCTCACTGCGAAGTCTATCGGGGGCCCTCTAATCATCTGTCCATTAGATGATGTTCTTGGTAGTATTGTTGGTATTCGTCTCCCCAGGGGTGGGCAAGACGAAGCAACTCGAGCGGGATGACCATCGATGGTTGATCAAGTTCTGTCAGTCTGGGATTGCGGAAGAACTTGAGCTTGGGCGGCTGGTAGTTTCCTCCAAGAGGCAAACGAGGAATGTTCTCGTACATCTCTATGTATTGAGCAATGATAACAGAGAACCATCTCGTATATGGCACATCTTTGAGCGCTTGTTCTCTTTCATTCTGATCTGCTCTGCCCAAATCGTTCTAGTCAGCTGTGCGAAATCGTAGTTCTGCAAGAACACTATTCCCTAAAAGATCCGTAGAATGTTGCCATTGCCCTTGTCAAATCCGGCCTGCTTTGGCGACAAACAATTGTTGATGATTCCAAACAGTGTCTTACAAGGATGAGGAAATCCATTGCTCTGAACTTGAGCTAGCTTGACGAGCAGTGGTCGGTAGAAATCTTGCACCATTTCTGCATCAGTTGGCAAGGGGTCGTAGTTGTGGCTGAAGGGGAGGCCGAGGACGAGCCCAAAGTTGTTCTTCTTCATGCTGATATGCCTCGTCCAGATCACCATAGTGAGATTGTAAGCTCCTTCAACTAGGACACTCTTAACCATCCCCCACAACTGTTGGAGGTATACCATGGGCACCGAGGCCGTCAGCGTAAGTGCGTGCAAAAGGGGATGGCCTTGGAGTATTGAGACTATGATCTCGTCTGGGCATTGAATTGTCATCAGATCGAGTTGATAGTTTGTGTCCGGTACGTTGAGGTACATGTATGCTCGTAGATGTGATTGTATCGAGGGTAGTGATCCATCTGAAATGATAAGAAGTAAGAAAGCTCATTAGTTCAAAAAGAATTGAGTCTAAATGAATTATAATATCAAACTATAATTGTTTATTAATTTATAACAAGTTTGATTAACTTGATAAAATTTTGAAATTGGAGATATATATGTTGCACATAGGTTATACAAAATGAAGATTAAGGTCATGATGAAATTTCGACATTCATATATAAGGCAAATAACATTTTTGTCGGAAATATTCTAAGTGTTGAAGACCATTATTCACTCTGCTAAAATTTCCGCTCGAGGAATCAATTTTAATTTTCTAAGTGCTAATTTTCCGTTCAATTTTGCGATCGAAAATTTTATTCGCTAAGGTCTGCTACAATGGAAAAGACTTAGAGAAATTTTTCTAAGTGTTTGAACTTAACACTTGGTACTGTAGCCGAGAAATTTTACGATCGAGAAAATTTTTCGTATGAATTTACGATCGAGAAAATCAATTTCTGCGTAAATTTAAGATCGAGAAATTTTTCGCACTTGAGTAACATTTTTTGTCGTGATTTGTTTGAGCATGAAAGTTTCGATTTTAAAAATGGTTTTCGCTGTGAAGTTTGTCTATCGAGAAAGTAGTCAGCGAGAAACTAAGTTAATCGCCAAGCAAATTTTCGATCGAACAAAATAATCGCTGCGTTCTTACGATCGGGAAATTTTAGCGTCGAAAAATTAAACCGCTAAAATTTGCGACCGAAATAAAATTGAAATCGAAAGTACTATTTAAGATAGTAAGTTATTCGCTCGTAAAAGACTTGTATCTATTTTATCTTTTTCACTTAATATTTTTTTTTTTACTTAAAATCGAAATTAGATTTGTTGATGGTAAGTAGTTTTTCGATCTACGTTATCTATCTTGATGACTAAGTCAAAATTTTAGCGATCGAAAATCTTTTACGATGCAAACAGCATCTCAATCAAATTGAAATTCAATTGAAACTGTTTGCGGTTGAGAAAGTTCTTCGACTGCTTCATACATTAAAAAACCCAGTTTTTAGTCGAAACTTAAATTTTCGCCCTAAAACGTAGAAAATCGAAGACCTACACCATCAGAATGACCGAAAACACAAAGACTATCTGAACATGCAAATCTAAACCCATTTTAAGCATAGAAACAGGTTTAAATCGCTAGAAAAGAGCCTTCGAGGCTTCATAGTTAAGAACAGAGGAAATCTAACAGAATATCTGGTGAAAAATTATAGAATGTAGATACAAACTGAATTCAATCAGGCGCAAACACCCAATGGATGTCGAACCTACCTTTGGAAGACAAAAATTGTGCAAGATTTAAAGATTTTGAGTGAAATTTTGAGTTCGTCTTTCGTTTTTGAGTTTTTCGCTCGAGAAATTTTAATCGACACTATTATTAGGATTTTGTGTGAGATCTAGTTTTTCGACTGCAACCATTAATTTTGTTTAAGTGGGCTTATTAGACGCTATCGACACTTAGAAATTTCTAAGCCCATTACTGTTTACGATCGAGAAACTTATGATCGAAAATTACATTTTCAGACTGACCCCTATTTGATTTAATATCACATATTTACTCCCCATGCAGTAAGCTTAAAATGCAATTAACTCCCTGAAATTCCGAGCAGTGACATCTGGCTCCAAATTCGATTTTCTAAAAATCTGCATTACCTAGAACAAAATGTCCAGAATGTTAGAGTTAAACAAGTGATTTTAATAAAGGCTCCCCCTGAGTTTTTGTATCAATGCCATAATCTCCAAAACGAAAGGAAATCGTGAAGTCCTCCTCGTTGAATTGTGCTATAGCAAAGAGTACGAATCGAAAATATCTGCAACACTTAGAGGAAAACATAAAAAATACTTGGATCTCAAGGCATAATATTTTGTTAATGCTCCCCCTCAAATAATGCACCTTAATTGATTTAATCATAACGAGTAAATCAATCTAAGTAGCAAACATTAAAAACATGCAATTTGATCAATGTAGCTTAGATACATGGTCCCCTAATCATGTAATCAAACTTATGCGCTAGGGTATGAGCAAGAACAATATGTCGCATTTAATCAATTCAGTGTAAATGCAAATAAAATTGCATATCAGAATGTGCGATTTATCTCTTATATATATATATATATATATATATATATATATTTCATAACATATAGTAATAAGAAAAACAGGAAGAAAAATTTCAAGAAAAAAATTATCATTTATATCTATAATGTTTTTCGTATGAATATTAAGATTATTTATAGTATGAGGTGAAATTGTTTTGCTTCGATCATTGTCACGTCTAAAATTTCGCAAGACACTTGCCATGATCATATGCCGTCAAGTCACGTCAGCAACCTATAGTCCTACGTTCAAAGTATGATCCATTGAGACAACTCTCACTGGGTTCACTCTAGCGCTCATTTATTTTTACCTTGGGATTATTATATTTATATCACTCAAGTCAACACAAGCAATATTAAGTCAATTTACCTGTGATCGAGGTGCTTTTAATCATTTCATCTATGCGAAAGACCGTCGATTTGGAATCAAAGGAACTTTGAAGGATTCTAATTTGGCTCTGACTTAGAATGGAAGGAAAATTTTGGGAAAAGTGATCTTTTTGTCGTCTTCCATTTCTTCATCGTTCTCCTTCTTTAGGCATTTTCTCGTATCTTTTGTCATTCTCATCCTTTAATTTTTTTTTCGTATCAGTCTACACTTGCACAAGCTGAAGCTCTGCTTCTCTACGAGGCTGAGAGATTATCTAAAGTGAAGTTCTTCTTGTTGGTTCTCGGGCCGATACCCTCAAGGCATCATACCAAGCACGTGGAGCTTATGTCAGTCCGTGGAGAGCTTTATCCAATCGATAGATGTCATCGGGATGTTCTTGATCAACATAGCCTTCTGCTTGAGCAACAAAGACTTCCTCTTTTAACACGCTGTTGAGAAAGGCAGTCTTACCGTCCATTTAGTACACTTTGAAGTCCAAGAAGAGGCAGATGGCTTCGATTCGGGCAACATGAACATATGTCTCGTCGTAGTCAATGTCGTCCTGTTGGTTGTAGTCCTTTGCAACCAGTCTTGTTTTATTCCTGATCACTTCTCCATCTTCATTCTTTTTGTTCTAAACACCCATTTCGTCCCGATAATTGTTTTTCCATGCGGACGGGGTACTGTCCACACTTGGAGACACTCGAATTGGTTGATTTCGTCTTGCATTGCTATTACCCAATTCGGGTCTTTAAGTGTGTCTCCTACCTTGGTTGGCTCATTTTGGCTTAAGAAGCAACTAAAGAGACTGTGATGATGTCTTGTCTGTACTCCACTCGAAGGGTCACCAATAATCTGATCAACCGGATGTGCCCGAGTCCACTTGCGCTCATGAGGCAAAGCTGAAGTAGATGTAGACCGAGATTTCCAATAATCTCAGGTTGTTCATTAGATTGAGGTAGTTCTATTTCTACACTTGAATTGAGCGATTCTGATGATACTTCCTCAACAACCATGGTAGGTTCTTTAGTGTTCTGTTGTAATTCTGAATCGGGTGAGGTGGGGGCATTTGAAGAGCTTGGTACATCGGCCTCATCGAGTGGGGGATCCACTAAAGGTGTAGCAGTGATGGTGTCTGGCCGATATACGGGCTCAAAGAGAGAGTCCAAGTCCTCTAACGCAAGCCTCATAGCTTCTTCTAACATTGAATCCAGAGTTGTTGCCGTCTTTTGTTAGTTTTGGGCCAACAAACCAGTGAATACGGGTTCTGAACGGTCGTATTCAGAAGCCATCTTGTTTGGCACGGGTCCTGAACTGATATGAGTAGAAGCCATCTCTCTCACTTCGTGGAAAGTGACATTGTAGCTTTCCTTTATGGTTTGGTTGGACTTGATGTATACTCGATACGCTTTCGAAGTTGAAGAATACCTGAAAAAAGTGGCTTCGAATGCTTTAGGGTCGAACTTGGCAAGGTGCTCTCTGTCGTTCACCACAAAGCATTTGCAGCGACTTTGAAGAAGGAAATGTTGGGTACTCTCTTGTTAATGATCACGTACAGAGTCTTATCGAAGAGCTTGCAAACCACCGTCCTGTTCTGAGTGACATGCGGTATTTACTGCTTCACCTGAACCAACATTGTACGTGCGGCTTCCACTAGAGTCTCGTTCTTCCTTTCAACGATCCCGTTTGGTTGAGGCGTCTTGGCGGTTGAGAATTGTTGACTAATCCCAAGTTTCTGATAATTGCGGTACTTGTTTTTGAACTCACTGTCGTTGTCCGTTCGGATGACTTGGATAGTTTGCTGCAGTAAATTTTTAGTCGAGCTCACAAAATTGATGATCAAGTCCCCTGTCTTATCTTTAGTTCGGAGGAACTTCGTCTATGTGCAGCGAGAGAAATCATCAACTATAACCAGCATGAACTTGCGTCCATTGATACTCTGTGTCTGCATCGGTCCACAGAGGTCCATGTGTATCAGTTCCAAGGGACATAAAGTAGAAGCAACCAGTTTAACAAGATGAGACGCTCGCTTTATTTTTCGTAGTTGACACGCCATTGACCATGTTAGAATCATATCAACAAGCATACACTAACATGAAACGTGAGCAAGAAAGTGTAATGGAAGTAGAAAAGGAATTATCTAAGTCTCAGGAAAGAATAGCTAGTCTCGAGGCTGAACTTAGGAGCTCTAGTGTCAAAATAGAAGAACTATCCAAGAGTCCCATTATTAGCGAGACTAAGTATATTTTCTTAGAGAAGCATAGGTCGATTGTAAAAGATTTAGAAGACAGACTTGAGAATAACTACAATTGCCTGGTTAGGAACCTCAACGAGAAAGCCAACCTCAATTGTAGGTTACCATATACTGCTACTAAGGTCACTAACTTAGAAGACCAATTAGTTAAATACAATACAAAAGTTAGTGAACTACTTACAGAACTAGATGCCTGTAACGCCGCCAAGCTAACGGTGGAAAACAGCTATGCTCTCTTAGGCGACGTACGTAAGAGACTATACTCCAAGCTTAAGAAAATTAGAAGATATTCTTGTAAAAAGGGATCAAACTGATCAAACTATATTTATAACCAACCCAAGGACTTAAAATTTATGATTATAAGTTTGGCTTAGGCTTTCAGAATCCACGTTGCTTGACGTAACTGCAAACAACTTTACGATGTCAAGTACATGGGTTTAGGACTACCAAATCTTATGGATTTTACTAACGCAAATAAATAGATACTTTAGAAGAAGCCAAGAGAAAAGCCAAGACTAGGGCTGAAATTCCCTTTTCTTACACCGAATTGAATCAAAGTGACAAAACTAGGGAACCTCCCAAGGGCTGGAGCTTTGAGTCAATTAATCTTCCCGAAGATCGTTCTAAATCGGAGAAAGTGCCAATCCACCATTATGAAAATTCTCTTTATATACGTCCTATTGTTAGGAAAATAGAAGGGTTAAGAGCCTCTTTAGTAAAAGAACGAGAGAATTTTAAAGCGGAAAAGAAAACGTTTCTAAAAGAGATGGAAAATCTCAAAGCTTCCTCTTTATCCCAAACCATTTCTCACGCATCTCCCTCACAAGATAAAGTTATTTTGAAAAGCGTGAAGAAAGAAAAACAGGTTCAACCTAAAAAGACGAAAGCCAAAAGGCCAAGTCTTCTACAAAGGGCAAACCCACATCAACTTCTTCGAAGTTGACTTGGGTTGTTAAAGCTCATACTAGCACTAATTTAGGAACCATATCTGAACCAACATCTACATCTGCTAATCTGGGAGGACCCATTACAAGTGGGTACCTAAAGCTCTCTAATTTGATTTTGCAGATCCAACAAGACGGGAAATCAAGAGCTGCTGAGCAACTACCAATGCCGACCAAATGGAAAAGTCAGATTTGGGAACAACGACTCGGCTCCAGTTCTCGGCTTTGGAGATATAATTCTGGAAAATCTGACAATAAAGGTTGTCTCCTACGTCGAAGGTCTCCGCCATAACTTGTTCAGCATAGGCCAGTTCTGTGATAAAGGATTCCAGGTGGTCTTTCATGCTGACCGGTGCAGAATATTGGACAGTCAGGACAAAGAACTCCTCCAAGGACTTCAGAAATCAAACTTTTATACGATCAACCTAACGTCCGTGCGGCCCTCGACAGCTGTTAGCCTCCTCTCCCAGACTGTAATTCTGAGTAACAGCTTATGGCATCAACGCATGTCTCATCTCAACATTAAAGCTCTTCAATGTCTTTTAACGTAAAAGTTGGTTCACGGTCTTCCAACTATAGTATTACAGAGAGAGCACTGAGTTCAAGAACAACCACCTCAGTGCATTTTATCAGAAACTTGGAATAAGTCAACAATTTTCAGCCGCCAAAACACCTCAACAAAATGAGGTCGTTGAAAGGAAAAACCGAACACTAGTGGAAGCAGCTCGTACAATGCTGATCCATTTAGGACTTCCACACTTTCTATGGGCTGAAGCAGTCAATACCGCATGTTTTACCCAAAACAGAACGGTGGTTCACAAACGGTTCAACAAGACTCCGTACGAGATTGTGAATAATAGAGTGCCCAACATCTCATTCCTTAAAGTCTTCGGGTGCAAGTGCTTTGTGGCGAACGACAGAGAGCAACGTGCAAAGTTCGACCCGAAAGCATTCGAAGCAACTTTCGTCGGGTATTCTTCAACATCAAAAGCGTACCGAGTATACATCAAGTCCAACTGAACAATTAAGAAAAGCTATAATGTCACTTTCCACGAAGTGGCAGATATGGCTTCTGGTCAGTTCAGTCTAGGACCCGTGCCTAACCAGATGGCTCCTGCACAACTCAGTTCAGGACCCGTACTTAACCCGTTGGTTTCTCAAGACAACATCTCAGAACCCGTAATCACTGGTGTGTTGGGACAAAACCAACAGAAGAGGGCAACAACTCCGAATTCAACGTCAGAAGAAGCAACGAGTCTTGTATTAGACGATTTGGATTCTCTCTTCGAACCAGTATATCGGTGATGCACTGCTACACCTACAGTGGATTCCCCACCCGATGAGACCGACGTACCAAGTTCTTCGCATATCTCTAACCCACCCGATTCAGAATTGCCACAGAATAACGAAGAACCTACAGTGGTCATCGAGGAAGTATTATCAGAGACGATCGATCCAAGTGTAGTATTGGAACTTCGTCAAACAAATGATCAATCGGAGACAACAGGAAATCTAGACCCACAGATGGCTGACACATCGACTTCAGCCTTGCCTCATGAGCGCAAATGGACTAGAGGTCACCCGGTTGATCAGATAATTGGCGATCCTTCGGATGGAGTGAGGACACGTCGTCAACACAGTCTATTTAGCTGCTTCCTGAGCCAAAACGAGCCTACTAAGGTAGCAGACGCACTACGAGACCCGGATTGTATAATTGCGATGCAAGAGGAAATCAACCAATTCGAACGTCTTCAAGTGTGGACCTTAGTACCCCTTCCACATGGGAAAACAATAGTCGGAACTAAATGGGTATTCAAAAACAAGAAAAATGAAGATGGTGAAGTGATTCGGAACAAAGCATGGCTAGTTGCGAAGGGATACAATCAATAGGAATGCATCGACTACGACGAGACATATGCCCCACGTGCTTCGTACGATGTCCAGAGTGAATTCCTCGTGAAGACTGGATTCATACGAGGAACGATAGACACAACCCTCTTCATCAAATGGCAAGACAAAGATCTGATGGTCGTTCAAGTATACGTCGACGACATCATCTTCGGATCAACTAATCCACGGCTTTGCACGAAGTTCGGAGATCTAATGAAAAGCAAGTTCGGGATGAGTCACATGGGAGAGATGCAGTTCTTTTTAGGACTACAAATCAGGCAACTCGAAGATGGGATTTTCATCAGTCAGGCAAAATACATCAAGGATATTCTGAAGAAATTCCATCAAGACCAGAGCAAGCCTCTCAGCACTCCTATGTCACCAAGCTGCAAGTTGGAAGCCAATCCCTCTGGTCGGTCGACATCACACTGTATCGCCGCATCATTGGATCTCTTCTCTACCTCACTTCGAGCCGGCCGGATATCATATTTGCCACCTGCTTATGTGCCCGTTTTCAAGCCGATCCTAAAGAATCTCATATGCTCGCGGTAAAAGGATCCTACGTCCTTAAGGGCACTTCTACCCTTGGACTATGGTATCCAAAGGGTACGAACTTCAAACTTATTAGCTACACTGACGCTGATTATGCAGGTCGCCGAATGGACAGGAAAAGCACGTCCGGTGGCGCTCAATTTCTAGGCGAAAAGCTGGTCTGCTGGTCATCCAAAACGCAGAATTGTGTGTCAACTTCGACGGCCGAAGCGGAATACGTGGCTGTCGCCAGTTGTTGCTCCCAGATGCTGTGGATGCGGACACAGCTTCACGACTATGGGTATAATTTAAATAATATACCCATATATAGTGTAGTCAAAGTGCCATCGCTATTACTTGCAATCCTGTTCATCACTCACGTACAAAACACATAGGTATAAGATATCACTTTATCAAAGATCACGTAGAAAAAAGCACCATAGATATGTATTTTGTGAACACGGAATTCCAACTAGCCGACATTTTCATCAAGGCTTTGGATGAGAAACGATTCCAATTCCTTGTCGGAAAATTAGGCATGTTGAATATTCCGTAATATGTGCATTACCTGATCTTCTGTGCTATCACATGCTCTATTCTATGTGTTTTCCATGCTTATTTGTCTTTATCTTGCGTGATATCAAATATAAAAATATAATAAAAATATACAATATATATACCTATAATATAAAGGGGTATGACGAAATCCTTTAGGATGCTTTGATCTAAAGTCATTTAGAATTTTACCCCGACATGCGATCGATTTAACTGCTTAATTTTGTCAAGTCCAAGTCGCATTCTTGTGTCTAAAAGGTCATTAGGTTGCTCCACTAGACATAAAGTCACTTTACATATCTGAGGATTCAAGCTTTTTTTCCTTTCTTTGGATCTAATTCTCGAGTGAGTCACACATCAATAACTTGTCTTACCTAGTGATATTTGGTTTCATACTCACCTTGCTTTAGATCGTTAGGAAAATGATAAGGGCGCTTAGGATATTCCTCACTCGGCTCATATAATGTTTCCCTCACATTAGCCCTTAGTCATCCACTTTGAGCCTTCTCCGATGTCCTTTTCTTCCTTTGAAACCCATTCCCAGGCTTCAACCGAATTCTATTCTCTTCGGATGGTTGTACAAACGAGAAAAGGAGGGGGAGAAAACAAAAGAAAAGTCAGATGATGACAAAAGAAGGGATTGCCAACGTGCAAAAATCAGACCAAAGGAACCCGCCTTCCGACTATCTTGTAGAAAGTGGCATGGTTCCTGCTGTGAACTTCTCCAACGATAATCTCGTACGCTCGTCAGAACGACGGGAAGAGAAGCACCACGAAGTGAACTTCTCCAACGATAATTCGATCTTATATCGAGAAACGAGAGGAGGAGCACAGCCTCGGGTATGAATTCCATAACCGTGAACTTTTCCAAAAAGATAATCCCAGAAACGTCTCTAGGAATTAAGAGAAGAGGAGCACGGTATCGGCCCGACAACCAACAAGAAGAACTTCGCCTACGATAATCTCATATCGCCTCTTGGAGAAGCGGAGCTTCAGCTTGAGCATAACATAAAAAGGGATAGTTCTTAAAAGAAAAAGAGGGAGAAAAGATTGAAAAGAAGAAAGACGCCGAAAAAAAGAGGAGACGGACGTAGAAATGGAATATGACGGAGAGATAAGCTCACTTTCCACTAAATTCCTTCCCTTATAAGTCCTAGCCAAACTAAACTCTTACACCCCTTTGATTCCAATCGACGGTCTCTCGCTTGGGTGAAATGATTAAAAAAAATGCCTCGATCACATGTAAATTGACTTAAAATTGCTTGTGTTGACTTGAGTGATATAAATATAAAAATCCCAAGTAAAAAATAATTGAGTGCAAGAGCGAACCTTGTGAGAGTTGTCGAAATGGACCAGCCTATGAAGTTAGGACTTTAGTTTGACGATATGACTTGACGGCATTTTCTTCTTTCAAATGTTCCGTAAAATTTTAGGTGTGACGATTGATAGAAGCAAAATAATCTGACCCCATACTATAATAATAGTAAAATACGAAAAAAATTAACAAAAAATAATAAATAATAAATAAACTTAATATATATATATGTGTATAATTCGCACATTTTGACATGAAATGTTATGTTTCATATGAGTTGAATTGAACAAATGCGAATCTGTTTTAGTATCGCACATTCTAAATGCAATTTTAGATTTCATTGGTACTAAATTGTTTAAATGCGATAAATTTTTCATTGCTCTTACCCTCACACAATATTATAAGTACATATTTTCGGGGACCTTGTATATGTGCTTAATGAGTAAATTTTTGTGTTATATGCTCGTGACTTGAATTGATTTCATATGCTTGCATACTTAGTCAATTCTTGCGCATTATTTGAGGGGGAGCGAATATAAAAATCGTGCGTTAGCTCCAAATATTCTTGACGTTTTTCTCTAAGCGTTTCAGATTCTTTCAAACAAAATTACGGAGCAAGACGTCGACACTACAAGGAAAGGAGTTAGTCACAGACCAAATATTTAATCCCTAAAAGAATTGCTGATTAACTCCATTATTTCTAACATCTTCTTTCTAAGTGGTACAGATTTTTAATTTCTGCCAGGGAATCAAGATGTTACTACACGAAAAATACAGGGAGTTAATTGCATTTATTTTAATTCTGAGGGGGAGCTTTACAATGTGATTTTATTTGAAATATGGGTCAATCTGAAAATTTTAGAAGTACTTACTTTCGAGAAACTAGATAAAAGACTTAATTCACGATCATAAGTTTCTCGATCGTAAACAGTGTTGGAAACGATTTTGATTGGCCGCGATAACTTGAAATCGAAAAATTTGAATTGAGAAGCAATTTTCGAATCAAAAATTTCTCGAGCGCAAATAGTAATGGGCCTGATCCATTTAATCGCAAAACGTCCAATCGCAAACCCAACATTGATTTACAGCGAGCTATTAAAAGTTCACTTTCTGTCAGTCGAAAAACTTTTTCTCACGCAGCCCTAATCGCAAAAATTTCTCTCGCGAAAAACTTTCACAGACAGCTCAAATTTTTCAAAAATCTTTCGATTTTCTACACCAGTCTGTTTAAGGTAGAAATGAGATTCTTTTGACATTAGCGTGTGATTTACCTTCATTAGCATCTGCATTTTGAAGTTTTTCGCATGTTTGGACTTAGATTTTCGACTGTTCTTCAAAACTGAGAAAAACCGTAAATATTTTGTAGTGATTTAGGCTTGATTTTGAGTTCTATCTGAGTTTAATGGCTGCACTTAAGATAGTTACGATATTCTCTATGAATCTGGTAGAATGAATCATCGTAAAATCTGAATCTTCGACTGAAATTTAAGTTAGGATGAAACTGGGCTTTTGAATGTTTGAAGCCATCGAAGAACTTTGTCGATCGCAAACAGTCTTAATTGAATTTCGATTTAATTGAGATACTGTTTGTATCGAATTAGTTTTTCGATCGATAAAATTCTGATTTAGTCGATAAGATGGAAGATTTTGACCGAAAAATTATTTACCATCGAGAAATCTAATTAGGATTTTTGGTGAGCGAAAAAATTAAGCACTGAATAGACAATTTAGATGCAAATTTTATCGAGTGTAAAACTTACTATCGTAAAATAGAATTTTCGATTTAATTTCAATTTGGTCGCAAAAATTTAGCAGCGAAAAATTAATTTTTCAACGCTTAATTTTCGATTGTAAAATTCGACGCTTAGGATTTAATTGATCGAAAAATTTCTCGACGATTGACTTAGTCTTTCGTTGACTAATTTCTCGATAAAACAATATCGCAGCGAAAGTTTTTACTTACGATTGAAAATCACATTCCGCTCGACAAAATTCAAATCGAAAAATTTTATTCAATCGAAGAAATTTTCTCGACAGTAAATTTACCTTAGAAATAATTTCTCGATCGTAAATTTACGCGGAATTTTTCTCGATCGTAAAATTGATCGACTACAGTCTCGATTTCAACTTCAACACTTAGAAATTTTTCTCTAAGTCTTTTACACTGTAGCGAACATTAGCGAATAAAATTTTCTCGATCGAAAATTAAACGGAGACATTAAAATTGAAATCAATGCATAGGAAAAAACCAATTTTATCGAGCGAAAAATTTCTTGGCATGAACAGAGACTTTACCCGCAATTAAACACTTCGAAAATTTCGAACTATTTTTCACGCGTTAAGTGTTTAATTCAAATTTACAATCATGCCATTACATTTTTCAAAATCAAGTATGCTATATGCATATCATATGATCTCAATTCAAAATTCATCAAACATGTCATGACTTGATACAATATTATAGTTTGATGAAATTAAATCCATTTTCGACTATAATAAAAAATTATGAACTAACGAACTTTTATATCTCTTTATTCCTTTTCAGATGGATCGCTATCCTCGATACAATCACATATATGATCACAATCTATATCTGAAGGTCCAGGATACAAACTTCCAGCTCGATCTGAGCACCTTTCGTTGCCCGGACGAGATCATCGTATCTATCCTGTGAGGCCATCCCATTTGGCATGCGCTGACGGTCACCGCCTCGGTGCCAATGGTCTATCTCCAGCAATTCTGGGGATATATACAAGGAGCTGTAGCAAATGGGGCATTCTCCTTCACTATGAGAATCGGGACGCGGCATATTCATATGAGCAAGAGCCAGTTCGGGATGATACTGGACTTGCCACACAGCGACAACTACGACCCGCTCCCGTCGGACGCAGAAATGGTCCACGACTTCATGCAAATGGGATATCAACCGCAACTCACCAAGTTAGCTCAGGTCCAGAGCAGCGAAACAGGTCCAGAGCAGCGATATCCCTCACCCCTGGAAGCACTGTTTGGGATTGTGAACAAGTGTCTATCACCCAAGCATGCTGGCTTCGACAAGGTCAACGGCAATATACTGCGAATCTTTCACGGACTCGCTTTCTCCCGAAATTATGATTTCGCGCAGCTGATCTGGAATGATATGGCTGAACAGATTCGGCTAAAGGAGAATAGAAGATCGAAGAACGTGCCCTATGCTCGATGGTTCAACGTGATCATCAGGGAGTTTATGGAGTTACATGCGGAGAACATCACTCAGCTGCCTCTCGGAGGAAACTATCAGCCGCCAAGGCTAAAGTTCTTCCATAATCCACGGCTCACGGACTTGGATCAACCGTCGATGCCGATTCCACTCAACCTACTCAGGCCCGCCGACCCCGCGGGAGCTGAGTATTAGAGATTCTGTTGGGAACACAATCTCACCGAGCAAATGATTAGAGGGCCCCCGGCAGATGTACATGTGAGCCCTCCCCAACCACAACACCAATCTAGCCCTGACGACACGATGATTGATGTTGTCGCTCAGGAGCTTCAACAGGAGTCTCAATCGGTCGAAGAGCCAATGCCCGACGTAGATGACACCCTAATAGACGTTGTTGCTACTGAGATGGCGCTCGAGGCTCCTGCACATGAATATCAAGTGGAAGTGTCCATACATGTAGGCGTGCTCGAACAAACCATTGAGGAGGTTCTTCAACCAGTAGCATAGCCCGAAGTCGAAATGGGGCAAGGCTCTCTTCCACTAGTGACGAATCAGGCACTGGAGGACGTGGATCGTGACCCCACTCCTCACACAGCCATCCCGTCTGACACAGAGTCTGACGAGGAAATAAGCCTGATAAGGAGGACTCCGAGGAGACTTAGCATTCAACTGGAGTCCCTCTTCCCGGCCGTCACCACCGCACCAGACACTATGCTGACCACATCTACAAGTGTTGCTGGAACTTCTTCGCTCAATCTTGAGTCGCAACCAAATCTCGCCGTGTCTGGTTTGCAGGCGCAACCTGAGCCTGCCATAACACCCATAGAGGCGAATCTTCAAGATTCGACTCGAGGATTGGGTGGAAGTCTCATACAGTCACAACCTCAAGTGACTGTGAGCCAACCTGAAGAGTCGGTGTCTACCCAATAACAGGCGACATCAGTCGTCCTGGTCCATCCAAGGAGGCGTCCGCACGCTTTGTGACGAACGAGCAGTTCCAGGCCGCTCTCTCTGTCGCTGTACAGTCCATGGAAGACAAAATCACGGAGAGAGTACTACAAGCAATCGAGACATCCCGAAGAGATACCGGGAAAGCACTTGTCTCAGAAGGCCCATCGTCACAAACCAATCCCACACCTCCACAACCCACACCCACCGACCCTTTAGCCACTTCCTCCATCCTTATCAACCCATACACTGTCCTTATAACCGAGCTCCACGACATACTCCTCGCCCGCTTGGTTGGCCTTTCCATCCGATCGCCGCAAGAAGAATCCCTTTATCGGCGATTGGTGGATCATCCTGAGCCACCGACGAACACTTGCCGAGGCCAAAGCTCCCACTCACGGCGCAGACATGACGATCCTGACGATCAGGACCATCATGAGGGGGAAGAGGCCGGGACATCCACAAGTGGCCAAGGACAAGGCTCGGGCGCTACGCAGACAAGTGCTGGAGCTGGTGAAACCCAAACCCAAACCCAAAGACAAACCATCCACGCCACGCACCGCACTGCCACTCTACCACATATAGACCCACCAACCTTTACCCTACGGATGCCTCTGCCTACACTGCCGATCTACTCAAGCCCCTTGCTTCCGGAAGAAGAAGCAAGTGCATCAATGCTTGTGGCCCTAGCTGCTACCCAAGCTACTCCCTCAGTCGCTCCAGACCAACCGGGCCCCTCAGGACATGACGTCAATCCACACGAGGTCCTAGATAAATATATCTTCGAAGGACAATGGATGACCCATTCCATGCCCGAGGAGCATCAGAGACAACGGCTTCAGGACGTCTGTCACTTCTTACAACAAGCATCCGTGGACCTCGTAATCATAGACGAAGACGAACTTCAGGAAGGCAAAGACTACCAAAGAGACATCCCAAGGCTACCAAAGTTGATCACACAACGAGCGGCTTCCCCCACCAGACAGATGTCAGGGATCGTTCGGATCGACATGCCGTGGGAGAACATCCGAATAGAGATACCCTTCCTCGAAGAAGTTCGTGAGAATATGTGGAGGTCACCAGACAGAATCAAGAAGCCGAATGAGTTTGAGTTGAGAGGGATCTCTCACTGGGATCAGCAGAAGAGGATGACTTATCTATGGATGCTGACCCAACTAGGACCGGACGTAAGGCTGGGGTTCCGAAGGAACGACTGAAGAGTCATTTCAAGGAACTCTCCCCGATATGCCAACTCCTCAGTGTCTACTGTGCAAAAGGAGGACTTCCAACACCTCACTACGTTATTGAGCGAGTGGACAGAACCCGAGAGGAACTAAGAGAGAGTGACCTTTTGTATCTCCCTGCCGACGAGGTATACAACCTCTATCAGCTGTACGTGGAGAAGTACAAAGGTCCTCAAGGCTTCGTCAAGAAAGAAGGCCTCGAAGGGCTTTATCGGTTCATGATGCGACAAGTCAAATACTTCGCCGCACACGACCTTCAGATGGCTCTGGAGAGCAACATGAAGAAGGTCAACATGGCCGAACCACTCAACAAAGGACCTGAGATCGAAGGGCTTCCAAGCAATCATGTGCACATCAGCTCGGTCCTAGGCATCACCTACAACAATCCAATTGCCAAGAAGACTAGGATGATGCTGAAGACAGAGATTCATAAGTTTTGCGACGGAACGCTCAAGGTCGTCAGGAGGAACATCGAGCAGAGGTTGGAAGAAATCAATCGAGACACCATGCTGAGGATCCACCGGTTCGTGAGAGAACAACCGCTCCTGATGGAATTGCTGGATGACATCGAGGAGTGCCTGAAGCTAAGGGAAACGGTTAGAGATTATGAGTATACGCTGGGCTTGTGCAGATCACGCCCGACAAGGACGAAAAGCGCGGAGACGCAATCAAGCACAAAGGGGGACAATGTAGCATACCATTTCTAATTGTGCTTGATTTTATTAGTTGTCCTTGTAATTTGGGGCGTTTTGTATAGTAATCTTTAGATTAGGACTAGTTTGATATTTATACCAAGCTTGTTTGGTATAAATGCATGTAAAGCAATTGAGCTAAATAGAGAAAGTTTGAAAATTGATCCGAAAGGCTTGCAATTCAATTTCTAGATATAGAAACAATAGTAACTTTCTCACTCTACTCGAATTCTCTCTATCGTTCTTCAAATGAGTTTTTCGATCGAATCTCATTGATTATCATTATCGTCTAATTACTTTGAATTCTTGCCTAGGATCTTAGAGTTGTTAATCGTAGGACCTAACATATGTTAGCGACCAAGTCAAAATTTTAGCGATCGAAGATCTTTAACGATGCAAACAGTGACTCAATCGAATTGAAATTCGATTGAAAATGTTTACGATCGAAAAAGTTCTTTGACGCCTTCAAACGTTTCAAAACGAAGTTTGGTCGAGACTTAGATTTTTGCTTTAAAACGCAGAGAATCAAAAACCTACACTATCAGTGTGACTGTAAACCTAAAATCTATCTTACTTCTCAATTCTAAACCCATCTGAAACACGGAAACAGGTTTAAATCGCAGAACAATAGCCTTGGAGGCTTCGCAGTTACGGACACATGAAATCTATCATTAAATCTGGCGAAAAATTGCAGAATGTAGACGCAAATTGAGTTTAAACACACGCAATCGCCTAAAGGATGTCGAATCTACCTTAAAAATACGAAAATCAGTTGCAAAATTGAGGATTTTGAAAGATTTTGTTTTCATCTTTTGACAAGAATTTTGCGCGAGATAAAAATTTTCGACTGATGAATTTTGCGATTAAGGGTTTATGCGTGTATTTAGGGATTTTCGACTGCAAATGTTAATGTGTCAAATTGGGCTTATTGGGCGTTTTAAGTGTGCAAATGATACAGGTCCAATTTTGAATTTTTCGCTCGAGAAACTCAGATCGAAAATTTCATTGGGTCATTTGATTTTCGCTCGACAAAATTGGAGCAAAAATTAACATTCGACCCAAATCAATTTTCGCTCGAGAAACTGCGATTGAAAATTACTAATTTCGCCCAACTTTTGTGATAGTAAGTTTTTCTAAGTTTTCAGATTGACTCTAATTTGAAGTAAAAACCACATAAATGCTCCCCCTATATATGTAATCTATGTCATTAACTCCCTGTAATTTCAGAACGATGACATCTGGCTCCATCTTCAAGTTTTGTAAATCTGCAATACTTAGAGCAAAGGATGTCGAGAATTTATAGAGTTAATTTTGGAAGCAATTTTTTTATTTAGGTGTCCCCTGAAACATTTCAAGATAAGTTGGTTAAATTTAAATTCACAAAACACGTTAACGATCAAAATATTTAACCATCCAACACTTGAACCAATGTCGTGCGCTCCAAGTCGAGATTAATTCGTGAAGTCTTCCACATTGATTCTGCAACACTTAGAGAAAGACCATCAAAATAGTTTGGAGCTCAAGGCATAAATTTTTGTAGATGCTCCCCCTCAAACAGTGCACCAAAAATTTGATTTAGTATGAAAACATATAGAATCAATTTCAAGTACCAAACATGTAGTACGCAATTTAGGCAATTTCTCCTAGATACATGGTCCCCTAATCATGTATTCAAAATGTTGCGTGAGGGTATGTGCAAGAAATTTGCATTTAATCAATTCCGCATAGATGCAAATTAAGATTGCATATTGAAATGTGCAAACAAATATATTTTTATATATATAATTGTTTGGGGTCAGATTATTTTGCTTCGATCGTTTGTCCCGCCTAAAAATTCACAAGACACTTGAAAGATTTTATGCCGTCAAGTCCCGTCAGCAAACTAAAGTCCTAAGTTCAAAGTAGGATCCATTTCGACAACTCTCACTAGGTTCGCTCTAGCGCTCCTTTATTTTTTACTAGGAATTTTTATATTTATATCACTCAACTCAACACAAGTCATATTAAGTCAATTTACATGTGATCGAGGCGCTTTTAATCATTTCACCGAGTGAGAGATCGTCGTTTTGGAATTAAAGGGACTTTTGAAGGCTTTAATTTGGTTGTGACTAAGAAGGGAAGGGAACTTTTTGCGAAAGGTGAGTTTTACGTCAACTTCCGTTCCTTCGTCGTTCTCCTTTTCTCCGGCATTTTTCTTTTTCGTCTTTTTTTCATCCTTCTGTCTTTCGTAAATTTTCTGCACTTGCTCAAGCTTGAAGCTCCGCTTTTCTCTACGAGGCTGAGAGATTATCTAAGGCGAGGTTCTTCTTGTTGGTTCCCGGGCCGATACCGTGCTCCTTTTCTCTTAGTCCCTAGAGAGGTTTCAGAGATTATCGATTTGAAGAGGTTCACAGTTATGGAATTCGAACCCAAGGCCGTGCTCCTCTTCTCGTTGTCTTGATATAAGACCTGATTATAGTTGGAGAAGGTCACTTCGTGGTGCTCCTCTTTCCAGTCGTTCCGACGATTGTACAAGATTATCGATGGAGAAGTTCACAGCAAGATCCATGCCCCCTCGCTAAAGATTTCGAGAGGCATGTTCTTTTGGTCTGTTTTTCGTTGTGCACTGAGCATTCCTCATGTGCGTTTTCCACCTTATTTTGTCATCATTTTCTTTTTTTCGTCTCGTTTTTCTCCCCCTCCTTTTCTCGATTGAACATCCCGCCGAAGTTTTAGATTGTCCGGGTGATGGCTCAAAGCGTTTTCAACAGAAGAAAAGGAATTTGGAGAAGGCCCGAAATGGATGACTAAAGGCTATGTTAAAGGATTGAAAAGTACATATTTGGCCGAATGAGAGATTTCTTAAGTGCCTTAATCATTTTCCTAACGTTCTAATGCAAGGTGAGTATGAGACCAAGAATCACTAGTTAAGACAAGCAATGACTGTGTGACTCTCTCAAGAATAGATCCGTCGAAAGAAATAAAAAGGCTAGAAATCTCACTCATATAGAGTGGCTTTGTGTCTAGTGGAGTCTACAAAAGAACTTTAGACACATGAATGCGACTTAAGATTGACTAAATTAAGCAACTAATCAGTCGCATGTCAGGGAAATTTATACTTGACTTAGATCGAGCATCCTAAGGGTATCGTCATTCCCCTAATATTATACTTATGTGAATAATATTTTTGGATTTTTATTAGACTGTTTTTGTTTTTATTATATTAAAATATTTCACGCAAGATATAGCATTAAAGTATAGAAAACACATACCATAGAACATGTGAAAGCACATACGAGTAAAGTACAAATTACGGAAGATTCAACATGTCTAATTTTCCGACAAGGAATTAGAACCATTTTTCGTCCAAAGCCTTGGTGAAAATGTCAGCTAGTTGATATTCCATTTTCAAAAAATACATGTCAATCGTGCCTGACGTGATCTTTTCTAGATGATATCTTATATCTATGTGTTTTGTGCGTGAGTGGTGAACAGGATTACACGTAATCGCAATGGTACTTTGGCTATCGCTATAAATGGGTATATTATTTAAATTGTATCCATAATCGCGAAGTTGAGTCCGCATCCACAGCATTTTCGAGCAACATCTGGCAGCCGCGACGTATTCAGCCTCAACGTCGATGTTGAGACGCAGTTCTGCTTCTTGGATGACCAGCAGACTAACTTTTTGCCTAGGAATGGAGCGCCACCACATGTGCTTTTCCTGTCCATTCGGCAACCTGCATAATCAGCATCAGTATAGCCAATTAATTTGAAATTCGTGCCCTTAGGATACCACAATCCTAGGATGGAGGTGCTTTTGAGGTAGCGTAAGATTCGATGACCGCGAGCATGTGGGATTCTTTAGGGTCGGCTTGGAAATGGGCAAATAGGCAAGTGGCAAACATGATTTCCGGCCGGCTTGAGGTGAGATAGAGAAGTGATCCGATTATGCTGCGATAAAGTGTGATATCAACCGCTTTTCCTGTGAGATCGGCATCTAACTTGTAGCTAGTTGACATAGGAGCGCTGAGAGGCTTGCTATGATCTTGATGGAACTTCTTCAGAATATCCTTGATGTATTTAGTTTGACTTATGAAGATTCCATCTTTGAGCTGCCTGACTTGGAGCCCCAAGAAGAATTGCATCTCTCCCATGTGACTCATTTCAAACTTTCTCTTCATTAAATCTCCAAATTTCTTGCAAAGCCGTGGATTTGTTGATCCGAAGATGATGTCGTCTACATAAACCTGGACGTTCATCAAGTCTTTATCTTGCCATTTTGTGAACAGGGTCGTATCGATCGTCCCTCGAATGAACCCAGATTTCACAAGGAAATCACTCAGGATATCATACCAAGCACGTGGGGCTTGTTTCAGTCCAAAGAGAGCTTTGTCCAATCGATAGACGTGACCGGGATATTCTTGATCAACAAAGCCTTCTGGCTGAGCGACATACACTTCCTCCTTTAACACGCCGTTGAGGAAGGCGGACTTAACATCCATTTCATATACTTTGAAGTCTTTGTGAGCTGCATAAGCCAAGAAAAGGCGGATGGTTTCGATTCGGGGAACAAGAGCATAGGTCTCGTCGTAGTCAACGCCTTCCTGTTGATTGTACCCCTTCGCAACCAGCCTTGCTTTGTTCCGGATCACTTCACCATCTTTATTCTTTTTATTCTTAAACACCCATTTCATCCCGATAATGGTTTTCCCATGCGGACGGGGTATTAAAGTCCATACTTGAAGACGCTCGAATTGGTTGATCTCATCTTGCATAGTTATTACCCAATCCGAGTTGTTTAGTGCGTCTGCTACCTTGGTTGGTTCATTTTGGCTTAAGAAGCAGCTGAAGAGACTGTGCTGATGTCTTGTCCTTACTCCACTCGAAAGATCATTTATAATCTGATCAATCGAATGTGCTCGAGTCCACTTTCGTTCATGTGGCAGAGCTGAGGTAGATGCATCAGCCATTTGTGGCCGAGATTTCCAAGAATTTCAGGTTGTTCATTAGGTTGAGGTAACTCTGATTCTTCACTTGGATTGAGCGATTTTATAATTTCTGAGTGGGTGAGGTGGGGACATTTGAAGAACTTGGGACATCGGCCTCATGTAGTGGGGGATCCACTAAAGGTGTATCAGTAATAATGCATGGCCGATATACGGGCTCAAAGAGAGAGTCCAAATCCTATTTTTTAGATAAAAATCACTGAGGTACTTGTTCTTGAACTCAGTGCCATTGTCCGTTCTGATGACTTGAATGGTTTGTTGCAGCAAATTCTCAGTAGCGTTCACAAAACTAATTATCAAGTCCCATGTCTCATCCTTTGTTTGGAGGAACTTCGTCCATGTGTAGCGAGTGTAATCATCAACGATGACTAGCACGTACTTGCGCCCACTAATACTCTGTGTCTGCATAGGTCACAGAGGTCCAGATGTAGCAATTCCAAAGGACGTGAAGTAGAGGCAACTTGTTTGGTGTGATGAGACACTCGCTTCATTTTTCCTACTTGACATGCCGAACATTGATGCTCTTTTGTAGATATGGTTGGTAGACCGTGAACCAACTTTTTCGTTGATAGTCATTGAAGATCTTTGATGTTTAGATGAGACACACGTTGATGCCATAAGATGTTCCTCTTAATTGTAGTCTGGGAGATGAGGCATACATCAGTCGTGGTCCGCACGGACGTCAGATTCATCGTGTAAAGGTTGGATTTCCGAAGTACTTGGAGGAGTTCTTTATTCTGACTGTCCAATATGTCTGCACCGGTCAGCATGAAAGACCACCTGGAATCCTTTGTCACAGAATTGGCCTATGCTGAACAAGTTATGGCGGAGACCTTCGACGTAAGAGACATTCTTGATTGTCAGATTTTCCAGAATGATGTCCCCAAATCCTAGAATGGGTGCTGAGTCGTTGTTCCCGAATCTGACTTTTCCATTTGGTCGGTCTTTGTAGTTGCTCAACAGCTCTTGTATTCCCGTCACGTGTGTGGATCAACCAGAATCAAGGTACCACACATAATGGATCTGCAAAAACAAATTTAAAGAGCTTTAGGTACCCACTTATAAATGGGTCCTCTCAGATTAGAAGATTTCTTCTTAGGTTCAGATATGGTTCCTAAACTAGTGTTAGTAGGAGCTTTAATAACCCAAGTCAATCGCGAAGGTGTTGAGTTGGGTTTGCCCTTTGTAGAGGGCATGGCCTTTTTCGCTTTCGTCTTTTTAGGCGGTGATTTAGGAAACCATTGATATTGAACCTTGCAGGGAAGGTTAATTTCAGCTCGGACAAATACTGTAGTAGGCTTGAGCGTGGAAAAGATCTTTTCATTGGATAGTCTCCTAAGGTGCTTGGAGGATTCGATCTTAACGGGATACCTTAGGCGAGAACAAGCATGAATAGCGTCATATGGTTTCTTTATGTCTAGATCTTGTTTCCTACAGGTCTTCCTAGAGGCATTTGTCTTAAAATGATTATTTTATTGCTAAAGTAGAGCCTGTTTCGAAATTAGTGCTTCTAAAAGTGATTGGCTGAAGAGTACATGTAGAAGCAATTATTCGAACAGAAGAAACAACTTTTTTATTTCTATGAGTGTCTTTTATTTGTACAGAAGGAGATATTTTCTTAAATGCATTCAAATCTACGGGCCCCTTCTTTATTTTAAAACTAGACACTCCCGCCTTCGACTCTAATGCTCGCCCTACGCTCCCTGTAGGCGTCAGCGAAACAGGATTAGATTTAGAATTTTTTAAAGTATTATCCTCAATTTTCTGATCTTTTGACGGCGCTTTTTCTTTTTCACGCTTTTCAGAATGATATTTTCGGTTGAGGGAGATGCGTGAGAAATAGCTTGTGGGATGGAGGAAGCTTTGACATTTTCCATCTCTTTTAGGAATTTTTTCTTTTCAGCTTCAAAATTCTCTATTTCTTTTTCCAAAGAAACTCTTCACCCTTCTATTTTCCTAATAATAGGAGGTATATAGAGAGAATTTCTAGAATGATGATATTGAGCTTCCTTATTATTAGAATGATCTTCACGAACTTGAACTGATTCAAGGCTCCAACCCTTGGGAAGTTTCCAGTGTCGTTGCTTTGATTCAGTTCGTCATAGCAAAAGGGTATTTCAGCCTTGGTTTTGGCTTTTTTCTTGGCTTCTTCTATTTCATAGGTTTCCTTTTCCCCAGTAAAAGCCATGAGAGAGGTTAGTCCGAGACCCATGTATTTGACATCGTAGAGTTGTTTACAGTCAACTTTCTTCAAGTTACATGGATTCTCGAAACCTAAGCCATACTTATAATCATAAATTCTAAGTCCTTGGGCTGATTCAAAAATATAGTCTATTCAGATTGTCCCTTCTTTACTATAAGATTATCTAATTTTTTAATTTTAGCGTATAATTTCTTATGCCCTTCTCCTAATAGAGCAAAGTTGTTTTCTACCTTCAATTTGGCGGCTTCACAGGCATCTAGATCTTTCCTAAGTTCATAAACCTTAGTATTAGATTATCTAATTCGGCTTCTAGGTTGGTGACCTTAGTAGTCGCTTCTGTTAACCTACAATTGAGGCTAGCTTTCTTATTGAGATTTCTAACTAAGCAATTATAGTTATTTTCTAGCCTGTCTTCTAATTCTTTAACTTTTAAATCTTGCTGCTCTATCTAAGGTTTTGTAGTCTCTCTAGAATGTAAGCTCTTAGTAAATTCTTCTGTTTTTTAACTAGAGCTCCTAAGTTCTGATTCGAGACTAGTAATTTTCTCCTGAGTTTTAGCTAGTTTCTTCTCTACTTCCTTTACGCTTTTCTGCTCACGTTTCATGTTACTGTATGCTAATTGATACGGTCAATAATGTGAAAGGAGAAACTACATCCTCAGAAGGTTCGGATGCTTGTTCTTCGTCCGTCAGTTCTGAGGTTTCAGCGTCAGAATGCTCGTCCAGGCGGGCCATTAGGGCCAAATTCTCTACCACTGAGCTAGATGTGTCCTCGAGCCAGTGGTCTTGTTCTGCCATTAAAGCTACTCCAGCTTCCATCTGTTTTGTGAGTTGAAGCTTCTTGGAGTAGTAGTTAGCGTCTCTCTTCTTTGGAAGAGTGCATTCTCTGGCATAATGACCAGGTTTCCCGCAGTTAAAGCACTTGGTCGGTTCTTTGGCGGCTTTGACTTTGGAAGTCTCAGGTGCATGTTCTTTGATCCTTGAGCTCGAGGTCCAAAGTCGATTGGCTGATGATGAGGACTTCTTTATGAAGTATTGTTTGCGCATCATCTTCCCGATTAACGCCAACTGCTTTCCCAGCGCTTTCATGTTAGGCTCCATGTCTGAATCTGATTCGTCTTCAGACTCTGAGGGGGTAGGAGGCTTGATGATTTTCTCTTTTCGTGGTTTTGAGCTTCTCTTCTTTGAGACAAGAAACTGAGTCATCGATAATTTTGCCCTTCTGCTCCTTCTGAATCTTGCTAATATCTTCCTCGTCCTGTGCGGGATTATCGTACATGGCATGGATATCCAACTCCTCAAGGTCTTTATTTTCTCGTATTTGAGTGGATATCTTCTTCCATTCCGAGGGCAGAGAGGAAAGAAATCCGATGTTGGTTTCCATGTTCGTCTTTGTGATTTCAGTTTTCCTCATCTCAATTAAGAGTGTGAGATATATCTGGTAGAGGTCATGTAAGCACTCCCCGGGTTAGCTCTAAAGGAATCATAGGCTGTAAGAATATTTGCCTTCTTGGCCTTGATACCGACTTCTGTTCGTTGCATCATCTTATGCAGCTCATCGCACATTCCCTTAGCTGTTGGGATGCTGTCTATCTGTCGATAGATGTCGTTTGGGAAGCCCTGCATTAGGGTGTTCTTGCTATCAGATAAGCCTTTGCTCTCACTCTTTCCTCTGCAGTGTACTACTCTCTGGGCTCTTTAAATCGTGTAGAGACAGGGATCGTAGGATTAGCGGTGTTGTCACCAGGCACATTTACCCAGAACTGAGCTGGGCCTTGCTCAAGTGAACTAAGATGGTCATCTGCTTGATCTTTTAGCTCAATAAAATTCAGAAATCGGCTTCTCCATACTGTGTATTTGCCTCTCTTGAGTATCGGGAGATGGTTGTCGTTTCCAAGTGAATAGACATCCATTTTCGTTTGTTGAGTTGATGAAGGATCTTCGTTGGTTGTTTTGATAGTTTGGACTGACGTTATGTGCTTCACAAGTAGCAGTTTAGTCAGTAGCGTTTGATTCTAAAGCAGTCGAGAATTATTATCGATTCAATCTTTAGAGTTTGATCGAAAATAATTTTGTCGAGATAAAATGTATTTATTACTCTTCCCGTGCGAGAAAGTTTGTCAGGAAAAATTTACTAGCGAAAAATTTGTTCGAAATCTTTCGGTCGAGAAAAATCTCTTAATCCTGAATTTATTTAGATAGCAAAGAAACAATACGTTTAGTAAGTTTCTCGCTAAGTCAAAATAAATTCGTTGACTGAAAGAGTTTCGCGGACGCAAATGATTTTCGCTTAGTCAAACTTAGAAAGTCTGACCGAAAAAGTTTTTCGATGGAAAGTTTCGCGTGCGCAAAGGTCAAAATTGGTCTTCGTCGAAAAAGTTTTTCGCTTAGTAATGCTCGAGAAATTTTTCTACTAAAGTAGTTCTTGATGAAAACGACTTTAAGTCTGGCTTTGTATTCTGATCGAGAAAAATTTGTGCGCCGAGTTTTCGACCGAGAAATTAATCTGATCGAAGAACCTAGCAAAAAAATTGAAATTATCGCAAAAAAATCACAGAATACACTCAACACTGATTCAAGCAAAAACGATGATTAGACTCTGAAATTACAGGTATTTACTCGTAATCAGACGAGGAATACGCACGAACACACAATTAAACACATTAGAAAGCAAAACATGCCGAATTTGATAAAAAAAAAAAACAGAATGTGTTCTAAGTTGTTTTTAGCGCGAACAGTAATCACTTAAATCTGATCGATTCTGCTAAATCGTAGTTCAAACCGCTACGAATCGAACCGCAATCAATGTTTATCACTAAATCAAGCAAAGAAACATCAAATTCACACGAATTAAGCACAAAATTTGAGCTATTAGATCGAAATTTAAATTCGCGCCAAACTGTTCTTCGATGGAACAGTACCAGAACTCGAATTTCGATCCAATTATGACAATTTTTTATTCAAAACAGAACGAACCTACTCTGATACCAATTGTTAGGTCCTGATTTATCAACTCTATCAATCCTAGGCAGGAATTCTTAAGTTTACGATTAGAACTATTCAACTTTACCTCACGATCGAAAACTTACTGTTGGGCGAGAAAGAGAATTTCGCTTAGAGTGAGAAGATTTCTTGTATTTCTCTCTCTAGAAATCGAATTGCAAGCATTTTGGATCAATTTCTCAAATCTTCTCATTAAGCTCAACGTTTGTACAACTATTTATACTAAATATACTTGGTATAAATAACAAACTAAGTTCTAAACTTAGGACAAATACAATAAAAGCCCCAATCTACGAAGACAACTGATTAAATCCAAGCTCAACTGAATTGGTATTATACAAAATTAGGCAGTGAAATTCAGGTAATTGCTCGAATCTATATGCTAAACATGCGCGAACAGACAATTAAACATGTTAAAGCAAAATATAGCATTTAAGCAAAATCAGCACAAGTTCATCATGTTCAATCGCAAACAGTAACTAAAGCAGAATAAAAAATCGCTCAAATTCAGTGTTTTAGTTTGACACCGATCGAATCACAAATGGTTTCTACCACTAATGCAGCACATAGACATCAAAGTTATTTCAGATAAGCACAGAATTGATCCATTATCGAAATCTCAGTTTCGGCCAAAAAGTTCTTCGAGTGACTGAGACTTTCCAGAATTCAATTTCGATCTAAATCTAACAATTCAGCTTCAAAATAGATACGAATCCGCTCTGATACCAATTGTTAGGTCCCAAGATTATCAACTCCTATGATCCTAGGCAGGAATTCTAAGGTAATCAACTAGATTTGATAAGATTGAGTTTCGATCGAAAACCTTCCGTTGATGAACACGAGAGAGAACTTTGTAGTGTGAGAAAGTATTTGATGTTTCCTCCCTAGAATTTAAGTCTCAACCCTTTCGGATCAAATTCTAAAACTTTCTCTATTAAGCACAATATGTGTACAAGCATTTATACCAAACATACTTGGTATAAATACAATTTAACTCCTACTCTAAGGAAAACTACAAATAAAGCCTCTAATCACAAGGACATCTAATCAAAGCACGACTAAAACTGATATTCTACACTTTACACCCGCAAGAAACTGCATGACTTTTACGAAAACTATTTCATACCGCAAGAAACTTTTTATTATATAGAATAATAGTCGATCAATGGAGCAGTCTTGCAATATTGATGTTAAGAAAAATTCTTAGCAATCTTCCATTCCTTGGATTGAAGGTGGGTATAGTGGACTTGAGATCTCTTTCTCATTCTTCGACCCGTTGAAGATCAAAGAAGCCGAGATGCAAAACAGAGTAATATAAAACATGATATGTAAGTATTGTGAGATCGATACTCATCAAATACATTCATACACAATATTCTATAAAAAGAATTATATGGTGTTAAATGTTTTGTGGTATAATATGTCTATAATGTCTGAATGTTTGAAGAACTTGGTATCCCCAATAATTTCTTTTGATGATTAAAATCTTGATACCTACTGGACACATATCTCAATACACGATAACGTACAACTGACCATGCATGACAACCAACTTCGGAAGGTATACGTCAACTCTCTTTAGGTTCATCAACTAAATCTTATTAATCGACATTACTTATCAAAGATGTGAAGGCAAAAATAACTTGTAAACCCTATTGTAATTGACAAAAGATTGGGCCGGACGCTTCATGAATAGGTATGTGGTTGCTACCAAATGTCGAAAGATCTGTTACGAAGTTCTAAATAATATATGTAATGTTCTTTTGCTTGACTGATGCCATTTGGAAAACATTGTTACATTGTATGCATATATTGATTATTAATGTCTCAAGATAAGCCATTTATGAAAACCCTAAATCATATATGATTATAGCTATTTAACCGCTAAATTGTAAAACATACATATTTGAGTAATGAAGTTATATGTTTATATGGCAATATCTCGATCCCATAACTATTTACTCAATATAAATTTCACATATATATAATACCGGTGTCGAAGTAGTAGTGTTCGGATCCACTGTAGATTATATTTGTTTCAAATGTGTGGCATATTCAGGTGTAGCTTTTTTTTCCATATTCCATATATTGTTTTTGCACCCGCAATGGTCATATGATGCACATCTTTATAAGGTGCTGGGCGTTCAAATTTCAGACAATTGTTTACAAGTTCCATACTAACATAAGCATTTAAATAACCTCTTAGAATCGTTGGTCACCAAGCTGGTGGCAAACCCCCTTCATCTTGCTCGATATGGATTTGGGTATGTAAAAGAATCATTTAAACCAATTGTATAAGGCACATGCATCTGTTAATTACTCGGTCAGTGTTTTAACATTTTAAGTAATTTTGTGATGTTGTTGTTGATTATTTTATTCTCCAGTTTGCTTTTAACTTTTTCTGCATTCATACATTCATTATTTTTTCTTTAAGAGGATACATAGGGAGGGTTAGAGGACAACTGTAAGCCCTTCTGTTAGGGTTTAGGGTTATCTTGTCAGAGAATACTACATGGCTGGTTTTGATGCGGACGTGGAAGCTGATCTCATCCCGACGATATTGTATGGCACTCAATGGATTCGTACACTAATCAACACTCTTTGCTCTTTCTTCTTTTATCATGTCACTTATTCTTTCATCATGGCATGATCGTATATCCTTCTTCATTGATGATTGAAGATATTAATGAGAGAGAACAACACACAAAAAGTCGTAGAAGTTCCCAATAATGGGTTCTTATTGAACGACTTCTATTCATTAGATACATTTAATTTGAACTACTGACAACTACTTATAAAGACTTAGACGCCTCTTATAAATTTTCTTGTGCGCCTTCATAATTTCTATGTATCATGCAATATTATAATTATTTTATTGTTAAACATACAAAAAATATATGAGTGTACACTACTAATAAAGGTCATGTATTGTAAAGAATGTCAAATATACATTGTTTTTTACGTGGTACATAGAAATAATTATAATATTGCATGATACGTTAGAAATCATTTGTAGTTGATATGGGCCATATTAATATTTCAGTCGTGTATGGTAAATAATGTCAAATATAATTTTATCCGTGTAACAATATAAAAATATTGCATTATACATTACAAATTATTTTTATTTGACATGCATATTTCAGTCGTGTATTATGAAGAATGACAACATTCAGATGTTCGTATGCAGTAGTGCTAATTAAATGGTTCTAATAAATGGCACTGGCTAAATAAATTTATAAGTCATAAGGTGTAGTGAATTATTAATATAAATAATTATAGCATGCTACATTATAATTTTTTTATTTGATATGGGCCATAATAATATTTCAGTAGTGCATTGTAAGGAATGTCAAATATATTTTTTTATACGTGAAACAATTTAAAAAATATTGAATTATACATCACACATCATTTTTATAGACGTCCCCATAATGATATTTCAGTCGTGTATTGTGAAGAATGCAAACATTAATTAGCAATTATTTTACTTGCTCGGGGCCATAATAATATTTCAGTCATGTATTGTAAAGAATGTCAATATATTTTTTATACGTGCAACAATATAAAAACTACTGCATTATACATTACAAATAATTTTTATTTGGCGTTCCTATATCAATATTTCAGTCGTGTATTGTGAAGAATGTCAACATTCAGATGTATCTGTAGTGCAAATGATTCTAATGAATGCTGGTCGTTAAATAAATTTGAATCATAAGGTGTAATGCATTATTCAATGTAATTAATCATAATTTTGCATGATACATGAGAAATTATTTTTAATTGACACGCGTCATAATAATATTTCAGTCGTGTATTGTAAAGAATGTCCAATATATTTTTTATACGTGTAACAATATAAAAAAATATTGCATTATAAATTACAAATTATTTTTAGTTGATCTGGTCTGGCCATAATAATTTCAGTCGTGTATTGTGAAAAATGCCAACATTTAGATGTTCGTATCAGTAGTGCAAATTAAATGTTTCTAATGAATGCCAGTCGCTAAAAATTTATAAGAATAATAAGGGGTAATGCAATATTAAAATATAAATAATCATAATTTTGCATGATACATGAGAAATTATTTTTAATTGACATGCATCATAATAATATTCTTTGTAAAGAATGTCAAATATATTTTTTATACGTGTAACAATATAAATTGCACTATACGTTAGAAATCATTTTGATTTAACGTGCGCCATAATAATATTTCAGTCGCATATTGTGAAGAATTCCCACATACGTTAGAAATTATTTTCACTTAATCTGGGTCATAATAATACTGTTGTGTATTGTATAGAATGTCAAATATTTTTTTACACGTGTAACAATATAAAAAATATGCATTATACATTTTATTTTTACTTGGCGTGCGCCAAAAAAATATTTCAGAAATGTATTGTAAAGAATGTCAAATATATTTGTTTCTACGTGTAACAATATAAAAAATATTGCATTATACATTACAAATCATTTTTTATTTGACGTGCGCCATAATAATATTTCAGTCATGCTATAAGAATGCCAACATATATTGAAAATGATTTTTTACTTGATATGAGCCATAATAATATTTCAGTCATGTATTGCAAAAATTGTCAAATATATTTTTTTATACGTGTAACAATATAAAATAGTATTACATTACATGTCAACTTGTGAATGTCATCATTTATTCATGATATTTGTGAGTCTTATTTTTGCACGACTGTTACTGAAGCAGTCGTGAGTTAAAGGGTTTGTCCTAGAACTTTAGGTCCAGAAATCTTGTAAGGCTCATAGTCGTGCGATTTCTCATCGTACATTTATTTGCACTACTGACAACTACTATGGAAGACTTCATTTAATTTGCACTACTGAATACGAACATCTGAATGTTGGTATTCTTCACAATACACGGTTGAGATATTATTATGGCACATGTCAAATAAAACAAATAATCATAATTTTGCATGATACATGAAAAATTATTTTTAATTGACATGCATCATAAAAATATTCTAGTCGTGTATTGTAAAGAATCTCAAATATATTTTTTATACGTGTAATAATATAAATTGCACTATACATTTGAAATCATTTTGATTTAACGTGCGCCATAATAATATTTCAGTCGTGTATTGATAAGAATGCCAACGTACGTTAGAAATTATGTTTACTTGATCTGGGCCATAATAATATTTCAGTCGTTTATTGTGTAGAATGTCAAATAATAATATTTCAGTCATGCTTTGTAAAGAATGCCAACATATATTAAAAATTATTTTTTACTTAATCTGCGCCATAATAATATTTCAGTCTTGTATTGTAAAGAATGTCAAATATATTTTTTTTTACACGGGTAACAATATAAAATAATATTGCATTATATGTCAACTTGTGAATGGCATCATGATCTTTGTGAGTCTTATTTTGCACGACTGTTACTGAAGCAGTCGTGTTATTAAAGGGTTTCTCCTATAACTTAGGTCCAGACATCTTGTAAGGCCCACAGTCGTGTGATTTCTCATCATACATTTTATTTGCACTACTATAACTATTATGGAAGACTTCATTTAATTTGCACTACTAAATACGAACATCTTCACAATACACGACTGAGATATTATTATGGCGCATGTCAAATAAAAAAAGTTGTAATGTATAATGTAATAATTTTTATTGTTACACGTATTGACATTATTTACAATACACGACAGAAATATTATTATGGCTCAGATCAACTAAGAATAGTTTCTAATGTATCGTGCAATATATGAGTATACACTTGAAGACTTTTTTTAGACTTGCAAAAAAAGCATAGTATACGCTACTAATGAAGACAGACTTATGTATTGAGTGATTTCCAGTCATATTTGCACTAATGAAAACTACTAAGCAAGACTTAGACATATTGTACAAACTTATTGAGCGACTTCCGATGCTTAGCTTCACTTGTTTGACTTCTTTCTTAGCCATATCAATGGCTGCTTCTATATCGCGGTGAGTCTGTTGATTCTCAATCTTAGCGCCAACTCCTTCGGTGTTCAGCATATAAGCAGCTAACTCAGCTTTCAAATCTCTGAGCAGCCCATTTGCCTCTCGCAACTTCATCTTAAGATCATTAGTGAAATCCATTTTTTCGCACAACTTCGAAAGCTCTTCCTCAGTGTCCTTAAACTCCCTTTCCCAGTCGAGCCCGTCTTGTGAGCTGAGTGAGCAGATGGCACCCATCCTTTGCTCCTCGGCCTCCATGTGAGATGAGTGAGCAGATTCCAGGCATTGCTTCTTTGTAATGAGCTCAACGACCAACTCCTCGATAGACCTTTCGACTTTCTTCGATGCAATAACATCTTCCTGAGCTTTTGCTCTCGGGAAAGAAGGGCAACATAGTCTTTCCAAAGAGTGGAAAAAGCCAAGGACTTTTGCAAGTAGTAGCCAAACATAGGATCGATTCTATGGGTAAAAGAAGCAACATGGAGAAAAGCTAGTCTTGTCCACGAAGTAAAGTAATGGTTGCTTTATATTGTGGTTTGAGTTCAAGTCGGCGAGGGAGAAGATCTTCTAAAACAATTAAAAGAAAGTCTGCCATGGATAGGTGGCAGAAGTGAGCATGAAAAGTCAGAAAAAGGTAAATGTAAAAGCAAAACATAAAAACTGAAAGTTCATAGTTTAACACAGACCTTTATTTATTCCATTGTTCACGAGTCTCATCGACAATAACATGAGTTACACCTTTTAAGTTCCTGCCCACCAGTAATCTCCTTAAGTATACCAGTCGTGTCAACGAGGAGGCAGGTATCTCTCCCTTTCATACCCTCAAGGAAAACTTTATAACCGACTTTCAGAAAGAAAAAAAAATAGGCGAAGAAATATGACATAACTACTATACAACTATCTCTGGAATAAGTTTTCAAGCATTAACTGCAAGAGACATACAGATTCTCCTATTTACTCACCACGCTCCGCAACGACTCTTTCAGCAACCCGCAAGAAGCAGGCCTATGTCTAACGCCATAATGCACTTTTTCAGTACAATTTGAAACAATAACATAAACATAACTCACAATCTCATGGCTAAAAAATAAAATTAAAGAAAAAGGAGGAGAACTCACCATGAGAAAGTATGGTACTTTCCCTCAGTAATCCTCTAAGCTAATCCTTCGGCAATGGCCATCTTACCAACCACAGCCTCGCCGAAAGGATAGGAATACTTTTCGTTCTTCGGCAGGAATCTGAACGACTCTCTCCACTTCGATCTCACGACCAATCACGGGATCTATTAAACCACTGCTTGCACGGGCGCTAAGTCCACACAAAAGGTATCGGAGGCTTTTTTATCTGTCAGTAAATATTTCAAAATTCCATTACTTTTCTAACTTGCTTCTATTTCAAGGCAAGTGAAGCAACCAATGATGAACATTGTCGGTAAATTACCCGAGGGCTTTAATATTTCAAAATTCCGTTACTTTTTCTAAATTGCTTCTACTTCAAGCCAAGCGAAGCAACCATTGATGAACATTGTGGGTGAATTACCTTTCGCCCATTCTGGGAATCTACTTTGAGTGACTTTCTCTAAAATGTAATCGCACTGTACCTATTCCTGGGAAGATGACGACTGGTGCTGTTTTTCAATGATGGAAGCAACACTCGCTCACACTACCTTGGAATCAATAGATATAAACAATCAATTGGCCATGGATATATATATATATATGCATATATATATTAGATATAAACAATCAATTAGCCATGGATATATATATATATATATATATATATATTAGGATAATGCAAGAGATTTTTATCAGGGCCTTACAACCTTTTAATTATGCCTCGCCTCTTGTGGTTTGTGTCATAGTCGCTTGCCCACTAAAAACTTTGCCCTCTCTTTGCTTCTTGCAAGAGCTGATATTTTGATGTCAGAAGCTAATAGGCTTACAACATCACATTAGAGGCTTTGCACGACGGTCGAAATTGGCCTTCCGAGAGTTAAAAATTAAATTAATGCAACTGGCTTTCATTCAAGTCTACACAGCTATACCCACAGTGATACGATCGGTCCAAATTGAGTCGAAACTAAAAAAAGGTTGTAATGAAATCAAGTAAGAAAAAAGTACACCTGAATGTGTCCGAGCACCAATCCCCCCTTAGCTGATTCCCATTCCTCGCTCTTAATATACCTTCAAAAACTATCCACGATTCAAACGGTTTGTTATCTTCTATAAAGAACGATTCCAGCATCTCTTAGTCTGTTAGTTTTAACAATCAACTTGTACATAAATGAATGGTAGCGACATAACTCGTTGAAAATATTTTCTAATAGATTATCTCTAAATAGCTATATAATGGATGTAAGGAACGATATAATAAATCAATGCTTACTTTAGTGTAAGCATAACACCAACACCGGTTTTATCTGGTGCGATAGAACTACCTCTGTAAATGAAGCTACCTTCTTTAGCGAAGTAAAGCGTCGGTATTTCTGGTGATAAAGTCTCACAGCAACAAAATTCATTCATTTCTTAGCAAATAAATCAAAGCGACCTAACAAAAGGAGGAATAAAACAGGGGAAATAAACTATAGAAGTATACTTCATCAGCCATTCCATCTCTCAGCGGACTTTACATTTTTCTATACATAGTGACTTCTCATTTTACTATGCATTCCTTGTCTTTGTGACGGCTCATCGAGATGGTTTTATAAACACGTTCCATACTATGGGTTGCCTCTCAGAACATAGCTTTTAACGTGCATCTTCCTTAGTCTCATTACTGTATATGTATGTATGCCTGTATGCCCATGAAAAAAGAGAGCGCTTACACCGTAGTATCGATTACACTCTGTTACAAAGAATTGTACAACATACAAAAGCTCCAAAGCTACTAATACACAGAATAAGCAAAAGCCCACAATCCTTTTTAACTCAGATACAACGGATAGCTCAAAAAATTAAAAAACCTGAAAAAGGATAATCAAAAGCAGATAGATTTTGCAGCGACTGTCTTTTCTCTATCAGACTTGGACGGCTGACTGACTTTTCTCAGCAGCGACTCACTTTTCTCTATCAGACTTGGACGGCTAAGATTGCTGCAAATCGAACCGCTTCAGTGACCTCCACCTCAATGTCTTCTTGAGTCGTCGAAGAAGGCCTTGAATTTGATCCACTGGTTGATGCGTGACCCCTCTCCTCTACCAATCATTTCTAAAGGGAAAAAAAGAAGAAATAAAAAAGTATTAGTCTGATGACAAAAGAAATTAATAAGCAATTAAGAAATTTCAATAGTTAATACAAACTTGAAATTAAGCTAACCATCTTCTTCTCAAATGAAGACGCTGGGAAATCACCACTGACATTGGAAGCAATAGCGACTGCCAGCGACGATCTCACCAAAGCTGTGAAAGAAAACGAATAATCAAAACAACGCAAACAGAAATAGAATCAGAGCACTCACCGGAATGAAAATGGCTCGTTGATGAAGCTATGAGTCTTTGACGTCCACATGTTTATAGATTCTTGCACCGCACGTTTTTCGATGAACTCGATGTTAACTTATGTTAAACCCAAAATTTGGAGCTAAGCATACATCAAACAAAAACATCAGCAACAACAATCTACTTATAGATCGTTTCACAATCATTAAATCGTAAATCAGCAACGTAAAATTGCAAAATTTAATCACGTGGTAAAAATTAGGTTTTGGGTTGAGAACCCATTAAGCAAACGAAGTGACAGGAAACTTACTGGCATCATTATCATTAAACCTCCATTTTTTATCACTGAGAGACTGCCGTGCCAACTTAAATGAATGTTCTTATTTACGACTTCCTTTCCTTGCATTTATTGTCATGCTCTCTTTCTTACAGTTATAAGAAATTAGCTTCTTGAACTTTATCTATGTTCTTCATTCGACTCCATGTCCGATGCATCAAGCTAGTGGCAAACAAGTTTAGAAAATATGCTCTCTAAATTCGCAGCTAAGACATCCATCATAAGCCCGTCGATCCAGTATTCATCTATGCGAAGTCACAAGCGGAAATTCAGCTTGAAGATCATTTTGCTGTGAGGATAATAATATTTCATCATCCTCATTCTCGGAGAAGAAATCTGAATTTAAGCTGGCAGGGCAGTCTCTCAGTGATAAAAAATGGAGATTTAATGATAATGATGCCAGTAAGTTTCCTGTCACTTCGTTTGCTTAATGGGTTCTCATTAGGCAAAGTAAGTGATAACCTTTTTTCATTTTGCGACTTCGCAGAAAAAAAAAAAAAAAAAAAAAGAAAAAGAGAGAGATGGCCCAAGTAAGAACATTCATAAGAAAGGGAAAAGATCAGTTGAAAAAGTAAATACCACTTGTGACTATTGGTCTGAAGCTTTGCTCTGTTCTTTTTCTTCTTGACTCCTCTTCGACATTTCATCATACATTTGGCGTGCAGTATCAAACTTATGACCATTATCAGGCCCACAATAACCAATTGCTTTCCATGAAATGTTATCACTGTTTCCATCCACCTAAAAAAAGAATATCGAAACTTTCTATGGTCAATATCATGCGTAATTCACACACAATTGTACACCCATGCTATATTTGTTGCTGTAGCCGGTGAGTCTGTTGCTCGAGGTCCATGACGGCGCACTCTCCGACCTCCTCCGCCACCGGGACTGCTCTAGAGTGACAATGTCGATGATGATGCCGCCTCTAGGCATATAACCGCCTGGAAAGTAACAAGAGCTTGCCCTCTCATTCGTCCCTCCTATACATATATATGGGACGCGTTGATGCAATAATCTTAACAAAAAAATATAAAAAAAAAGTAATACCCCTTTTACGGTTCCTTGTTCAAAATAGCTTCGGGGAGCTTGAACGTTGGAGGCTTATCGAACCCTCTTCTACAATATTCTCCATCACCGAGCAGCTGCGGCAGCTCTAGCCGATCATTAACCTCTTTCTCTGCCATTACATAGATTCCATAAGTACTTTGACTCTTTCATAATAATATATGATCTTACAGACACCTGTACTTTGATAGTCATTGTTATGCCCCATAGATTGCTCCAATACGCTGAGCTTCATAGTAACCTTTCTGCTTTGTCATCCTCATTTTAGCTTGTGTTTTGCTAGCTTAGGTTTGGAATTCTTACCAAAACCTTGCTCTGCCTCTTCTCCCATCGAGAGCTTGCCTGCAAAAATATGAAACCATTAGATGATTGATACAAAGGCAATGCCAACACAGGAACTATGGGTGGTTTTTACATATATTTCTTGCAAATGATTCTACGTATAACACTGTTCATATGCTTAATCGATTACCATGCCAAAGATATCGACAGATGCCGAGCCCATCCCAGAAAGCATCAACGCAACCTATGAGAGACAGAGAGAGAGAGAGGTGACGCTGTTGTGTAATAACATTACAGGATTAGTTCTTAGCTATGGTCTATGAGTGGCTTTCTTTAAGGTAATCCAAGATTCCTGCAACATTGTATAATATGGAGTGTAAATGTGGAAGTAAAGCTTACATTGACTCTTTCTACTCTTCGCATCCGAGCAAAGATAGCTGAGCGGCAAAAGTCCAATGAATATAGTCGACTGGGTTGTAATACATAGGCAAATACGAGGTTCTGTACGTCCCAAGTAAAGCTGATTATTGCAGCTAACGTTTTGAAATAACCGAAGATAGATAGATAACCTTTACCAGCTTTCGACTGCTTGTTCAACCGGTCGCGCTTTCCAATCTGATCGTGAGCTCTGGCGCTTCCAAAGTCTTCCTCGATCGCAAAAACCTCAGGACAAACATTTGCACAGTCCTTGCAACCTAATATTTTGTTAACAACGGTTGAACACCACCAGCAGCATCAAGTCGTCCCCAATTTCAGCCGCGTATCATATACGTATGCAACTTCACCGCCCCAAAAATGCCCCAAGATTCAGCTCGCGGAAACCACCTTCCATAGTTCAGTCCGGCACGCGAAGCTCCTCTCATGAAGCTCATGGCAGAAATCTGTTTTAAAGTAGAGCTACAAATATGAGTTGTCCTTTGGTCGTCCATCGAGTAGATATGATCCTCAAGTCATTTTCCAAAAACCAAGTCCAATTCCTAGAAGCCTCTTTGCTTACTCCTGTACGAAAACCTACAGAAATCACTACAAAATAAATTAAAGCCTAATTTCTAAATTGAAAAAACCAAAGCTATACATCGTTATTCACCAGTTGAAGAGTCGTCTTTTGCTTTCTTCGTTCGATAGATCATTATCAATTATTTGGGAGCTCCCATTCGAAGAATAGGAACATGAAAGGTAACTCACGCATGCCTAGTTGAAAGCACAAATAAACCAATATAGATTATAACATGAAAAAGAAAAAATTAACAAAATTCTAATATGCAAGAGATCAATACCTGTAAAGCGACTGTGCGTTGGGAGTTGAGCTTCGATTAAAGATGAGCAAGCAGAAGAAGCCTAGCAGACCAAGAAAGCCTAAAAAATGGAATGTAATGATAGGGCAAGTTCGAACATCTTGCGTTTATTTAGCAGTATAGATAAGCAAAGCATGTGCGAAAATAGGCTACTTGTTATCGTCTTCACCAGCAGCAATGAGATCCATCACCACACACTTTATGCTCCCGTCATTCTTTTTCAGCAGCTCCTTGTTCATCTTAGTGTCATGGAAACCTACGATAAGAGCATCTCCAACCCGCAGCATGAAAATACAGTTAATTCTGCACAATATTACAGCTGCTACAGTACTTTTACTCCAACCCATAAACTCTATTTTCTACACTAGTTTTCACTCCAACCCATTAACTCTATTTTCTACTTTAAAAATCAAATTCTATATTAAACATTATATTATAATTATTAAAAAATCAATAAATTATAATAATTCATTTTAAAATTAACTAACTATAAACTTAGCATATTATTTAATTATAATTTTATTAAATTAAAACGAAAATATAAATAAATAATAGAATATTAATATTGTTTTACTTTTATTATTAGAATATCAAATATTTAAATAGAATTAAAAAAATATTTTATTAAATAAATTATAATAAATAGAAAGTTCAACACAATTTTTGTGCTGAAAATTGTGTGTACTCTAGATCTAGAGTATCTCTGCAGATCAACACAATATTAGTGTTAGATATAGAGTCCCGTTAGAGTAAAGACGTACTTTATTTTTGTGTTTTACACAAAAATGAAGTACCCGTTGGAGATGCTCTAAGGGGACGAATCAAATAAGTCGGTAACGTTAGTACATAGACAGAGCCAAAAAATAAAATCAAATCGAAACTGAACCCACCATTTCACCACAAATAAACAAAGATAGATTATGTAATACCCGTAAATTTAATATAGAATTTTGGATGTAATTAAAAATGTAATATCGTGAATTAAGAATAAAATTAATCTAAAGTCTTGAAAAAAAATGTAGAATAAAAACATAAATAAATAAAATAAAAATTTATGGTCTAAAATTAGTAGCAAAACCTATTTAAAGAACATATGAAAATAACAATACAAAGACTTCCAAAATTGGGTAATATTTGATAGGATGATAAAATAGGAAATTATGAAATTGGGTTATATACGTGATCATGGCCCCAAATAATTTTAGATAAACTTTAATAAACCCATTACTTAAGCTTGAGGGAAAGAAATACTCACCACCTTGTCATGTCAAGTATGAGTATCCCTAGAAGAGAACTTATGTATATCTTATCTAATTCAAACATTCCTCAAACGAAAGGCTGGAACAGATAAATACGAAATTGAGTAGAAAGAAGCCAAGGAAGAGAAGAAGGAAGTTCTTAGCAAGCTCAAGCTTTAATTAAATTCACAGAACTCGAAGTATAGGAGGTGACGATTTTTTTTTTCTGTGCTATGATCTTTTATGTCGAATATATAGTTACATATTTTCACAAACTTGCGTGATTAGATGCTAATTATGAAGGAGTTTCGAACATGCTAGATCTAATTAAGAGCTTGAGTTTCAAAAGTTCAATATACAATTGTTATTACAAGGCCAATCTTCAAAGATTAATATAAGGGTAGGTTAGCTTGGTGTTATAATTAGGGTTTTCTCCATAAGTAGTACAGCAACCAATAACGTTTTTGTGTCTTCATAAAATTCCCCAATAAAGTTTTGCTAATGTCTGAGGTATTAAATTCTTATAAGGATTTGGAATTTGTAAACCATGATCTCGACAATTTATAACTAAGATGTCGGCACTTGAGAATTTCGATATGGTTATAAAGGTTTTCGTCTCTTTCTCCTAAGTAGTTTTCGAGATGCTTTACATGTAGAATTTCGAGACATATTAATGCACAATGTCGAGAAGTGTCATAGAAAGAATTCGAGGTATAGTAAGGGATCTCGATATGTGTCCTAAAGGAATTTTGAGATACTCGACATGTATTATGAAAAGGTTTCGACATTTAGCTATTAAGCTTATCGACATCTATACTTTATCTCGACATTTAACTCCTTTAATAAACCCGATATGTGATAGCTTGTTCCGAGAAAGATATCGATATTTATACCTTTCACAAATAAAGTTCTCGACATTATAATATCTCGACATTTCCCTAGATCAGTTCGACATTTCTCCATGTCATTTAGACATTTAACACACTCCTAACCAATCACGACATTTTTAAAGATTTCGACAATGTCAAATAGTAGACCTCGACATTTAACCTCCCCAACAAAGTGTTCAGCACTAAGTAGTTCTTAACAAATTAGGGCTTTCATGATTTTAGGGTTTTGATAATTTTAGGGTTTCAAGACTTAGAGTTTGAAAATTTCAAAATTAAGTGATTTAATAAATATATTGATATAATACTATTCTATGATCAGAGATTCGAACAGTAGGGAATTCACCAGAATTATCGACTAATTTTAGCGGGAGGACAGGTAGGTGAATTATTCGTCTACAATACGTAAACACATGTTTGTGCTTTATGTGCTTTTATGTGATTGAATGATTTACGTGATTTACGTGTTATACATATTTTATGTACGGTTCATGTGGATCATGCTTTTATATGTTATCACGTTTATATGCATGGCATATGCATATCATATCACAGGGGTGAGATATTTACACCGTATTGAGACGGTTGATTTGAGATTTTGTCGAGCGGGGTAGAATGAGATGTTTGTGATTTTTGTTGTTGACTCGTTGAGGAGTCGAGGTTGGTACTCGAATGACACCTGACGGAAGACAGGCGTGATCGATCTGTCTACTCGGGCGTGAGCGTCCCGAGGTGCAAAACCGTCGTGATTATATTTTCAGCGGAGGGAGCGACCTGACAGGGCAGTTACGTGATCGTCAAAACGCTGTCGGCGTAGGCTACCGCTTACGGAAGAGCGGCCTAGCAGGGCAGTTGCGTGATCGTCAAAACGCTGCTAGTGTAAGCTTCCGTATATTATTATTATGGGCGCGCGAGGTGTCGAGTCTGACCTAGGGCCCTGTGTTGTGTGACTTGAAATAGGATTGTGGGATAAAGAAAGAGTGAACATTGCATGTAAGATATTGGGGTTGGGAATGAGCGTTCACGTGCATACATGCATTTTTATTCACCTAATGGGCAAGTCGCTCAGTGCTTACGTGTTGTAGGTACTGAGTCTGACGCCGACGCGCGTCAAGACTGAGGCGGCTGGTGGCGGTGCTCCACGGACTTTTGAGGGCGGGGCAGTACATGGATGAAGACCTGTGGAGCGATAATAGGGTTTTTGTTCTTTTGACATTTTTGGGGCTTTGTACAGATACTACTATGTAAAATAATATTTTATTTTATTATATTAACTTTTAGGAAAAAGTTTTTAATTGGCGGGCCTTCCGCGGCTTACGTTGAGGAAATCCGCCACTAATCCTAGTTAGAAAAGTAGGGTCGTCACAGGTGGTATCAGAGCGTAGGCTCTAGATTCTGAAGACTGTCCATGTACTGTCGCTCAAAAGCCTGGAGAACCAGCCTGGCCTGTAAGTTAAATGCTTGACTATGTGACTATGTGTTATCTGATATGTGTTTTATTTGAATTATTTTGTAGATAATAGTTGAAAAATGCCAAGAACCCGTAGTGAACATGTGGCTGAATCCAGCCGTAGGGCTGAACCGGAGTCCCCTCCAAATGAAAGGGACTCCACTATTCTACGACTGACCGATTTACTTCAACGTCAGTCGGAACATATCAATCGCCAGTCGAGTCAAATCGACGAGCTACTCCATCATCATAGCTCGTCTGAACATCGTCCTTCCCCACAGCCAGCGCATGTAGAAATTATAGGGGAACGGTTTCGGAAAATGGATCCCCCAACCTTTGCTGATGCTACGGACCCAGCAGTGGCGGAAGATTGGCTGCGTACTATAGAAGATATGTTCATATATAGTCGTGTGCCTGAGAATGAAAAGGTCTTGTGCACCGTTCCCATGCTCAGAGGAAACGCCCGATTCTGGTGGGATACCGTTAAAGTCCTAGAAGATCCGACGAATATGTCGTGGGAACGATTTAGAGAATTGTTCCACGGTAAATATTTTACTGCCCATGAACAGGAACGACGGATGCTAGAATTTATGAATCTCAGGCAAGGAGGAATGCATGTAACTCAATATATCCGTCGATTCGAGGAGTTGTCCCGTTTCGCTCCTCACATGGTGGCAACAAATCTACTCAAGGTGACGAGGTTCATTACGGACCTCAAACCTGAGCTTTATCGCGACTTAAGTATCTCGGGGGCCAGACAGATGGAATTTACCCAAGTAGCAGAAAGGGCCATGATAGCTGAGCAAGCTGAGGCTCAGATTTCCGAAGCTCAGGAGGCGAAGAAGAGGAGGGAGAGTCAGCAAGGACCTGGAAGTGACCGCAAGCGCCAATTTTTCAACAAAGGTCAAGGTAGCCAAGGAAATCGCCAAGGCCAACAGAACTGGCGCCCGACGCTGAATCAGGGACCCGTAAATATTCAGAGCAGACCTCCAAACCCAGCACCCCAATGCAAACAGTGTGGCCGTTACCACTTCGGCGCCTGTTATCAACCCAGACCCAACCCAAATCCACAGTGTTTCAGATGCGGAAGAATGGGGCACTATGCAAGGAACTGTAACACGAACATGCCCCAGAACCCGACCCGAACACCAGTTCGACCTCCACCGTTTCCTGCACGGGTTTTCACGCTTACCAATGAGGAGGCCGAGGCGAACCCTTCTGTTGTGACGGGTACGTTAACTATCTATAACGTGCCCACTTCGGTGCTAATTGACTCTGGAGCCACACATTCATTTGTGTCGGCTAAGTATGTGACGAAGGTAGGAATATCTCCTACCTCATCTGAATGCAACTATGTAGTTACTCTACCACAAGGGGATCCGACGCATACCAACCAAGTACTGAAAGGATGCGTCGTAGTTATTGAGGGTAGGAACTTGAGTGCCGACCTGATTGTAATCCCGATGAACGACTACGATGTCATCTTCGGAATGGATTGGCTTTCAAGATATGGAGCCATCATAGATTGCAACAAGAAGGTCGTTAAATTTCAACTGCCCGAAGAAGAAGCATTCACTTTTCCGGGTAAATCAGATAAGAATAGTATTCCAAGAATATCGGCTCTAAAGGCTCAACGACTCTTGAGGTCAGGTTGTGAGTCTTATCTCATATATGCAGTGAAGGCGGAGGATTTACCTCAGCCGGAACTAAAAGATGTACCTGTAGTTAACGAATACTCTGATGTATTTCCCGACGATCTCCCGGGGTTACCCCCTATCGAGAAATACAGTTCAAGATAGATCTGATGCCAGGATCAGCCCCAATTTCTAAAGCCCCTTACCGTTTAGCACCGAACGAGTTAAAAGAGTTGAAGGAACAGCTGGAGGACCTACTATCTAAAGGGTTTATCCAGCCGAGTTTCTCGCCGTGGGGCGCACCCGTTCTTTTTGTGCGAAAGAAGGATGGGTCGATGCGACTCTGCATCGACTACAGGGAGTTGAATAAGATCACGATCAAAAATAAATACCCTTTGCCAAGGATCGATGATTTGTTCGATCAATTGCAAGGAGCTTCGGTATTCTCGAAAATTGACCTCCGTTCGGGATACCATCAGTTAAAGATCAGGGAGGCAGATGTTCCGAAAACTGCGTTCAGTACGAGGTACGGCCATTACGAGTTTCTGGTCATGCCTTTTGGACTGACAAACGCCCCAGCTGCTTTTATGGACTTGATGAATCGAGTCTTCAAAAACTACCTCGATCGGTTTGTTATCGTCTTTATCGACGATATTTTGATCTATTCTAAGACAAGAGACGAACACGAAACCCATCTACGAACCGTCTTAGGAATCCTGCGAGAGAAACAGCTCTACGCCAAATTCAAGAAATGTGAATTTTGGCTTGAGCAAGTAGCCTTCTTGGGGCACGTGATTTCTGGGAATGGAATCTCTGTGGATCCGAGTAAGATAGAAGCTGTAAATAACTGGCCACGACCTACTACGCCTACCGAAGTCCGTAGTTTTCTGGGACTTGCGGGATATTACCGTAAGTTTATAGCAGACTTCTCCAGTATTGCCTCTACACTGACCAATCTAACGAGGAAGAACGTTCCGTTCAAGTGGACCGAAGCATGCGAACAGAGTTTTCAAGAATTGAAGAAACGTCTTACCTCTGCCCCAATATTGACAATACCATCAGGGGCCGGAGGATTTGCAGTATACAGCGATGCTTCGAAGAATGGCTTGGGATGTGTGCTGATGCAGAACGGAAAGGTGATTGCCTATGCTTCGCGACAACTAAAGGAATACGAGAAGAACTACCCAACCCATGACCTCGAATTAGCAGCGGTGGTCTTCGCTCTGAAGATCTGGAGACATTATCTCTACGGAGAGAAATGTGAGATCTTCACAGACCATAAGAGTTTGAAGTATTTCTTCACCCAGAAGGAACTGAATATGCGACAGCAAAGATGGCTGGAGCTCGTCAAGGACTACGATTGCGTCATCAGCTATCATCCGGGTAAGGCAAACGTAGTCGCAGATGCGCTAAGTCGAAAAGCGGTTGGAATAGAGGTAGTTAATTTGGGCGAAGTTGAGGCAAGACTAGCAGCGCTAACTCTCCAACCCAAGCTGCTAGAACAGATCAAGAAGACACAAGAAGAAGACGAACTCTACCTAAAAATGAAGGAGGCACTACCCGAAGATTTTAACATCCGAGAGGATGGAGCTTTGCTATACAAGAACCGTCTTTATATACCTAACCATGAGGAGCTGCGACAAACGATAATGAAGGAAGCACACACGACCACGTATTCGGTACACCCAGGGGCCACAAAGATGTATCAAGATTTACGAATAACGTACTGGTGGCCGGGAATGAAGAAAGACGTCGCTGCATTCGTGAACCGATGTATGACTTGCCAATTGATTAAAGCGGAACACCAGCGACCCGGTGGAACCCTACAGCCTCTACCCATTCCAGAATGGAAGTGGGATCATATCACGATGGATTTCGTCGTTGGTTTACCCAAAACGACGAAAGGCCACGATGCTATTTGGGTAATCGTTGATCGCCTGACTAAATCGGCTCATTTCCTTCCAATTAGTTCCATTTTTCCATGGAACGCTACGCTGAATTGTATATTCAGGAAATCATCCGCCTCCATGGAATTCCAATTTCTATCGTCTCGGATCGAGATTCAAGATTTTTGTCTAACTTTTGGCAAAGCCTACAGAAAGCGATGGGAACCAAGCTCTCATTCAGTACTGCTTACCATCCCCAAACCGACGGGCAGTCTGAACGAACGATTCAAACTCTTGAGGATATGCTACGGGCGTGCGTGCTCGATTTCAAAGGAAACTGGAGTAAGTATCTACCACTGATAGAGTCTTCCTATAACAATAGCTTCCACACTACTATCGGGATGGCGCCATACGAGGCGTTATACGGGCGCAAATGCCGATCCCCAGTCCATTGGGACGAAATCGGTGAGCGAACATTGTTAGGACCTGATATGATCCGAGAAATGACAGAAGCTGTGACGAAGATTCGGGAAAGGATGCGAACCGCACAGAGTCGTCAGAAGAGCTACGCAGATCATCGACGACGACCATTGGAATTTGTAGAAGATGACCAAGTGTTCCTAAAAATCTCCCCGATGAAGGGATTAAAACGCTTCGGACGAAAGGGCAAGCTGAGCCCCAGATACATAGGCCCGTTTAGAATTATCAGACGAGTTGGCGAAGTCGCGTACCAACTAGAGTTACCGGCCTCACTATCGCAAGTTCACGACGTATTTCACGTATCGACATTACGAAAATACGTCGCGGACCCGAGCCATGTTATCCAAAATGAGCTTCTTTATCAACAACTCAATCCTGACTTGAGTTACGAAGAGAAGCCTGTAGAGATTTTGATGTACGAGATAAAGCAACTTCGGAATAAGATTATTCCGTTGTTAAGGTTTTGTGGCGGAATCAATCAGTTGAGGAAGCCACGTGGGAGCGTGAGGATGATATGAGAGTTCGTTATCCCGAGTTATTCCAGTCGCCGTAATTTCGGGGACGAAATTTCTTTAAGGGGGGAGGATGTAATACCCGTAAATTTAATATGGAATTTTGGATGTAATTAATGTAATATCGTGAATTAAGAATAGAATTAATCTAAAGTCTAAAAAAAATGTAAAATAAAAATATAAATAAATAAAATAAAAATTTATGGTCTAAAATTAGTAGCAAAACCTATTTAAAGAACATATGAAAATAACAATACAAAGACTTCCAAAATTGGGTAATATTTGATAGGATGATAAAATAGGAAATTATGAAATTGGGTTATATACGTGATCATGGCCCCAAATAATGTTAGATAAACTTTAATAAACCCATTACTTAAGCTTGAGGGAAAGAAATACTCACCACCTTGTCATGTCAAGTATGAGTATCCCTAGAAGAGAACTTATGTATATCTTATCTAATTCAAACATTCCTCAAACGAAAGGCTGGAACAGATAAATACGAAATTGAGTAGAAAGAAGCCAAGGAAGAGAAGAAGGAAGTTCTTAGCAAGCTCAAGCTTTAATTAAATTCACAGAACTCGAAGTATAGGAGGTGACGATTTTTTTTTCTGTGCTATGATCTTTTATGTCGAATATATAGTTACATATTTTCACAAACTTGCGTGATTAGATGCTAATTATGAAGGAGTTTCGAACATGCTAGATCTAATTAAGAGCTTGAGTTTCAAAAGTTCAATATACAATTGTTATTACAAGGCCAATCTTCAAAGATTAATATAAGGGTAGGTTAGCTTGGTGTTATAATTAGGGTTTTCTCCATAAGTAGTACAGCAACCAATAACGTTTTTGTGTCTTCATAAAATTCCCCAATAAAGTTTTGCTAATGTCTGAGGTATTAAATTCTTATAAGGATTTGGAATTTGTAAACCATGATCTCGACAATTTATAACTAAGATGTCGGCACTTGAGAATTTCGATATGGTTATAAAGGTTTTCGTCTCTTTCTCCTAAGTAGTTTTCGAGATGCTTTACATGTAGAATTTCGAGACATATTAATGCACAATGTCGAGAAGTGTCATAGAAAGAATTCGAGGTATAGTAAGGGATCTCGATATGTGTCCTCAAGGAATTTTGAGATACTCGACATGTATTATGAAAAGGTTTCGACATTTAGCTATTAAGCTTATCGACATCTATACTTTATCTCGACATTTAACTCCTTTAATAAACCCGATATGTGATAGCTTGTTCCGAGACAGATATCGATATTTATACCTTTCACAAATAAAGTTCTCGACATTATAATATCTCGACATTTCCCTAGATCATTTCGACATTTCTCCATGTCATTTAGACATTTAACACACTCCTAACCAATCACGACATTTTGTAAAGATTTCGACAATGTCAAATAGTAGACCTCGACATTTAACCTCCCCAACAAAGTGTTCAGCACTAAGTAGTTCTTAACAAATTAGGGCTTTCATGATTTTAGGGTTTTGATAATTTTAGGGTTTCATGAATAATTTTATGTGATTGAATGATTTACGTGATTTACGTGTTATACATATTTTATGTACGGTTCATGTGGATCATGCTTTTATATGTTATCACGTTTATATGCATGGCATATGCATATCATATCACAGGGGTGAGATATTTACACCGTATTGAGACGGTTGATTTGAGATTTTGTCGAGCGGGGTAGAATGAGATGTTTGTGATTTTTGTTGTTGAGTTGAGGAGTCGAGGTTGGTACTCGTATGACACCTGACGGCAGACAGGCGTGTTCGATCTGTCTACTCGGGCGTGAGCGTCCCGAGGTGCAAAACCGTCGTGATTATATTTTCAGCGGAGGGAGCGACCTGACAGGGCAGTTGCGTGATCGTCAAAACGCTGTCGGCGTAGGCTACCGCTTACGGAAGAGCGGCCTAGCAGGGCAGTTGCGTGATCGTCAAAACGCTGCTAGTGTAAGCTTCCGTATATTATTATTATGGGCGCGCGAGGTCGAGTCTGACCTAGGGCCCTGTGTTGTGTGACTTGAAATAGGATTGTGGGATAAAGAAAGAGTGAACATTGCATGTAAGATATTGGGGTTGGGAATGAGCGTTCACGTGCATACATGCATTTTTATTCACCTACTGGGCAAGTCGCTCAGTGTTTACGTGTTGTAGGTACTGAGTCTGACGCCGACGCGCGTCAAGACTGAGGCGGCTGGTGGCGGTGCTCCACGGACTTTTGAAGGCGGGGCAGTACATGGATGAAGACCTGTGGAGCGATAATAGGGTTTTTGTTCTTTTGACATTTTTGGGGCTTTGTACAGATACTACTATGTAAAATAATATTTTATTTTATTATATTAACTTTTAGGAAAAAGTTTTTAATTGACGGGCCTTCCGCGGCTTACGTTGCGGAAATCCACCACTAATCCTAGTTAGAAAAGTAGGGTCGTCACAGATTATAACATGGAAAAGAAAAAATTAAATTGTAACATGCAAGAGATCGATACCTGTAAACCCACGCTGCTCTCATCTACATCGACAACGTAGTCGTCATCGTCGTCGTCGTCATCATCATTCTCATCGCTGCAAAGAGATATGGAATAATCAACATGCACAAATATAGGACACTTCTGCATGTGCTATAAAAAAACTGAATTGAATCTGCAATATTACTAAAACAAGGCTAGAATTACGTTGCACTCATGGGACTCATACATCAATGTAATGTAAGAGGAGAATAATGTTATGTAGAAAAGAGTAAGATAATTATGCAGCCACAAAAAAACTTCTGAGTAGGGACACACACCTTTAAGAAGATAGACCAATCTTCTCCTTCCGTCAAAGATTTTATAATTGAGCATAGTTCGTTCCACAAACGCGCAATTGCAAAAAAGGGAATCCTCATATCATCTTCTGAATTTCAAAGAAGGATTGTTATAATCTACTAATTTTGTATCCACCCCTGTCGAAAAATCATGTGAACAGAACAGAAACCAACTAATGTTAGTTAATTCGAATAAAATCAAAACTGGGATTATGTTTATAATGCAAACTTATGAATACACAGTCAATGGTAGAACGTGATTCCCATAGAGCAATATGGTGGTCAGTAAAAGCAGGTTGCCAACAGATGAGATAAACGTTCTACCAGAGAGGAAAAACCAGTGATAGAAAAGGGCAGGAAATAAGGAACAAAAGAAAGTTCTCTTTTCATATCAAAATATCTGAAACTGCAATAAAAGTGGAGCTATAATCACTTGACGGGGAGAGGAAGAAAGTCAAAAGAAGAATCTTATACAGCATCAGATGCTGATATAAACATCTGAGAAACAAACGAGCTTCCTTTTCCAGAGCAAAAGACACAACAAACCTTTTCCACTCTCTAACAGCTTATCCACTTTGATGGTTCATCAAGATCGCATCTTTCCAGAGCCGCATTTGTGGCTAAATCAGAAAATGAATCAGCAGTCAAGGTCATTGCCTCCTACACTAGAAAAAACATCGCGTTATGACTCAAGGATGGTTGTGAAGTTCCTCATGGTGTGAAACATGATGGGAAGTAAACGGAACTTATAAACTGACCAGCGGTCACTTATAACAGCAATTGTATATCCTAATAAGATAAAGGGAGAGCATGCAAATACGTAATCAGTCAAAGATAAGACCTACTTCCATGGAAACAATTGGTTTGTACTGAATATGTCTCTGAGCTTCGGAACAGTTGAATGTCCGTGTGTGAAGAGCTAAAGTAACGACATTGATAGGTGAGGTCCATGGATCAAAATTTCTGGAGTCTGATTTCAAATGTAGTGATATCATAAGAGGAACTATAAAGGAGACTATCCACACAGCAAGACTGATGAAGCCTGCAACAACAGAACATTAAATATATAAGAAACTATGTCCAATAAAAGCTCAATTGCAGCGGAATTCAACATACTCAACAAAATATATGAAGTAAAACTCTCAACACATAAAAGTGCATCTCGCAAAAGCATACAAACTGAAAAAAAAAAAATTAAACTCTTGAAGATGTAAAAAAAGACAGAGAAAGACATTTTGATACCTCTGGTTACCTAATCTCCCCAGTAAGAGAGATGCGAACTTCCACAACTCCACAGGAACCATATTAGTCATGAAACCGCCTAGAAAGATTCAGGTCTGGTGCTCCACAACCTCCTTAGTAAGAGAGCACCCATCGTCAGCATTTCGCAGCATAATATTGTCATCGTAAGGTGCTCCAAGGTGGATACCGCTCAACCTCTTGACATCTCTCATCAATCTCTTCCTTGCCGGAGTGGACATATCTTCACTGCAACACGCCTATGTCTCCCTCTCTGTGCTATGTGTGCGTTCTCCCTGAAAAGAAACGTCTTGCCTGCAGCCTCGCCTACGACCACCCACGATGCGAGCCAAATGCCTCTAAATATTAATATTTTCAATTCAGATTGACCCACAACATCAGACAATTAACTCATAAAAAGCAATAACTAAAAACTTCTCTACCTGATCGATTTGATCCCACCATCTAAACTCAGGCTGCAATTTGTTCCTCAAAACGTTGTAGATCACCTTGTAAAGTCCATCGAGGTTTTCTGATCGAGCGACCAAGAAATGAAAAGGGGAGTCTGGGATCGATCAGACATTACTTTCGCAAGTCTGTTTGGCTTTCTTTTTAATTGAATAATTTTCGTAAGACTTTTCAAATGCCTATTAAAGTGCTAAAATGTATAAGATGCATTTCGAATTAAAATGAATAAAAAGGGAATTTATGATGTCACCCATGTAACTCACATATAGGGCTAAAATGGTCATTATTTTTATTACTTCTATAATACCATAAAAACCCTCAATAGTTGATGACGTTGCACATATCAGTTGTCTATGAAGGGCTATGGCAATTCGTAAATAAATCCACATATAAGCCTACATTGGTATTCCATATCGAACTTATATATATATATATATATATATATATATATATACTCGCTAATATTTATGTAAGACTGGATTAAATAGTTTTCAATGTTTCATGACGATGACGAATTATTGAGCTATATTTAATGATGTGTTATACTAAATATATCCGTATACAATACAGATTAAGATTTAAACAACCTATCAAAGTTATTAAACAATTTTGATTCATTAACACCTCCCTTACAGAATTGTTGAACGATTGCAATACAATACAAGATTTTACTTCACAGTACTGACAAAGATTTACAATAAAGTTCAGTTTTCAAAATACACGACTGAAAACTGCAGTTGTTATATATAACATTACTAGCTTGGGTGCTATGTAATACACGACTGAAAACTACACGACTGAATTTTCCAATCATCATTACAAACTGTACTTAAACGAGAACTAATCTCATAACCTTATTCTTCCAACAAATAGCGGATAAATACTCTTACATTTAAATCAATAGGAAAACAAAATTGTATAATAACATAAATTGAATTAGATAAAATGAATAGTTCAAAACACTATAACAATAACTGCTCACACAATTAAAAAGCAATTGATTTAATAAACGCAATTTCAAACTTATTCCCAAATATAGAGACGAATGTTACAGCTTAAATGGACTTGAGAAACAACCATTTTCTTTTTACCAAGTGCACAAAATATCAAATTTCATTACGGTACACATAATTTCCAAATTAACATTTTTGTATTTCTTAGCAAAATTTAATGTTGCTGACGTGTTATGTGGCATCAAACGAGAAGACTTCTTAAATTCTTACTCATCGAACTCAAAACATTCATGTATCCAATACTCACTAAGGAATGCATTCGGAGAGTCCCCTCCTAATTCGTCATTTCATAAACATTAATGAGTGCATAGCAAAAGTCGCCTACGAATTATATGCCTCTTTGCTTTCCTTCGCATGTGACTATAAATAAGCCAACTTTACAAATGAAGAGCCGAAGGTGCCAAATTAAAAAAATATATTCTATAGAATCGAGATTATCAGCTACAATGGCAACAAGGATATTTAATGTACAATTCAGCAATATGATCATCGTAACAACAGCGACCAGCGACTCAACCACTGTGACCAAATGGCTTCAGCAAATTGACGTTTCCATCCCAACACTGACTGGCCTCGACGTAGAGTGCAGACCGGTTTGGACTCGCAGCATAGTCAACAAAGCAGCAACTCTGCAATTGTGCATCGACTGTAAATGCATCATCATTCATCTTGCTCATCTCGATGGAATCAGTGAATCACCCAAGAATTTCATGTTAAACCCAAATGTCACCTTCGTCGGCGTTGTAGTTGCTAAAGATATGGCAAAACTAATCCGTGACAACACGTTGTTTAACAGCGGGAATGTCGTCGACGTGGCATTTGTTGCAAAAGCACATTGGCCGCCAGGGTATTTTCGAGGACCGGGATTGAAAGAACTAGCTTGGGTGCTTTGTGGGATGGTGATGAGTAAGCCCAAACGCGTGACTATGAGCAATTGGGAGAATAGAGTTATTAGCTATGCTCAGATAGAGTATGCATGTATCAATGCTTTTGTTTCTTACAAGATCGGGTACCATCTTCTCAAAGAGTAGTGAATAATAACCAACCGGTCTAACGCCTTCAATCTTACTGTGTTGCAAACTTACGTTCTAGGGTTTACTACGTAAATTTCTATTTACATTGTTTCAGTCTTACACAGTCTTATAATCCTAAAGACATATTAGCATTCTTACGCCGTCCTACAAATTTTACATCCATCAATTCTGACAAAGATTTACAATAAACTTCACATTTTCCAAAGTACTGAAAACTACAGTTGTTATATATAACATTCCTAGCTTAGCTGCTATGTAATACACGACTGAAAACTACACGACTGAAAAATAGATGACTGAAAACTACATGACTGAATTCTCCAATCATCATTATAGGCTGTACTTAAACGAGAACTAACAATGAAATATTCAGGTTAACGATGATTAGTTTCTGAAGTTGATAATATTAAACTACCAACCATCATAAATCTCATAAAGTTATTCTTCCAACAAATAGGCGATAAATACTCTTACATTAAAAATGTTTGAGACCTTCTCTCTCTAGGCTAAAATGGCGAAAAAGAAGAAGAGCTCGAAAGTTACTGTTCCATCGATTTCACCCACCCACTCTACAACAGAGACACCCACCAACTCGCACATGCAGACGATAGCAAAGACCGTATTATCAAACAATGTATCTCCATATGGCGTGGGATCAACTGCGCAAATGGATATCCCTAGGGTTTCATCGGAGAATGTCTGGGCAAAGTTCGATATTTCGAAACTACGCAATGCGGGTAGTAAGCTGAAATACATTGAACCTAATGTGGAAAATGGGAAACAGATTGGATCAATTCAAGAGGAGGAATTGCTGGATGAAGTTTCTTACTGGAACTGATCATTACTCTGCTATGTTTTGGGAGCTAACCCACCGTATGCGATCATGAATGGATTTCTTCAGAAAGTTTGGCAACAATCTGGAATGCAGAAAATGATGCAGGTGAAGCAAGGGCTATTCCTGGTGAAATTTAATACAGTAGAACAGAGGGACCAGATCTTAGAGGGTTCAATCCTGCATTTTGATCGAAAACCAGTTATCTTAGCTCCATGGTCAATTGATACGGAGTTTAAGAAAATCTCAGTCAAGAAGGTGCCTATATGGATAAGATTACCGCACCTAGACCTGAAATATTGGGGAGATGTGACTCTGAGTAGATTAGCAAGCCTACTTGGAACACCTATCATGGCTGACAAGCTTACAGAGAAGCGAGAACGAATACAATTTGCAAGAATCTTGGTGGAAGTTGATCTTGACAGGGAGCTGCCAGAATCAATTTTCTTCATGAATGAAAACAAGGTGTTAGTGGAACAAGCTGTAACATACGAATGGAAACCTACTAAATGTCTACATTGCCTCAACTATGGCAATACTCAGGAGGTCTACAAGAAGAAGGAAGGAGATAAACCTAAGCAGACTCAATAGATTGGTAACGGAGCTAAGCAGCCTATGGGAGATGATAAAATTACACAGGGGAAAATATTGAACCAATGATGGATAAAGGCACTGAGAATAGAAGGGAGGCAGTGATGGTTGGAGGACAAACGAGTACAGAGTATGGAACAGGTGAGGGATCAAAAACTCATAGGAGAGAGTTATTTGGGGATAAAAATGTTGGAATTAAACAGCCACCTAAACAGCAGGGGGTTTCCCCGAATGGATAGGATCGGGTGATGGAATGTTAGGGGGCTAAATGCCCCTAATAAGCAGACAGAAGTTAATCTGTTCTGCAAGTTGCAAAAGCTGAGAATAATATGCTTAGTGGAAACTAAGCTTAAGAGGAATAAAATGGACATGGTTGTTAACAAAATGTTTAGAGGATGGCCTTTTTGCCATAATCTAGATAAACACCCAAATGGGAGGATAGTGGTTTGTTGGGAACATGGGATCCAAGTCTCTGTTTTACTGAAAACAGATCAACTGATACATCTTCAGATATGTCTGCAAGATGGAGAAGTAGTGCTGATGACATGTGTCTATGCACATAACCAGGGGTACCAGAGAGAAAGTTTATGGAGAGATTTATATACCTTGGCTCAATCTACTCAAAGAGCCTGGTTAGTATGGGGAGACTTCAATGCAGTTATGTGTGAGGAGGATAAAGTTGGTGGAAACACAATCAACTTGTCAGAAACTGCGAAGTTTGCTGACTGTATCAATGGGTGTGGACTAATGAGGAGGAAAGGCTGCAGGTTCACCTGGAACAACAATCAAGCGGATAGGGCCAGGGTGTGGAGCAAACTAGATTGGGCATTTATAAATACACAATGGGGGCAGCAATTTCAGGACTTGAGGCTTGGTTTATGGAGGAAGGGATTTCTTATCACTCGCCGATAATTCTCAGGGATTCTTCCTTAAAAATCAAGCCACAGAACTACTTTAAGTTTTTCAACATGTGGACTACCACACCTAAGTTTAGGGAGACCATCCAACAGAATTGGCACACGGAATGGGGGGTACAAAACAATGGAGATTAATGCAGAAACTTAAGCAGTGTAGGAAACCTCTGAGGCAGCTCAACACAGACTTGTTTGATGATATTATTCAGAGGACTGATAGAGTCAGAGAGGCACTCAAACTGGCGCAAGGAAGACTGCATAATGACCCTCACAACAGATTACTGATAACAGAGGAACACAACATACAGACCGAGTATAGGGAACTGGCTGAAGCTTCTCATAAGTTTCTACAGCAGAAAGCTAAAGCTAAATGGCTGCTCCAAGGGGATTCTAATACAGCTTACTTACATGCCCTCATTAAACAAAGACGATATAGAAACCGTATCTCTGCCATTACAGATAACAACAATACTGTTCTGACAGATCAGGAAGAATTGCTGGAGCATTTCACTGAGTACTACAGGGGCATTCTTGGGGAAGAATCTGAGCAACGCGCAGAGTTGGATGGGAGTGTTACTACGCAAGGGCATGTACTCAATATAGGGGATCAGCTTCAGGTTATTCAGCGCTTCTCTGATGGGGACATTAAGGAAGCCATGTGGGCTATTCATGAAGACTCTGCCCCAGGTCCGGATGGATATGGAAGTGGGTTTTTTAAGAAAGCCTGGGAGGAGGTTGGACCTGATGTTATAGAGGCAGTTAAAGAATTCTTTGCAAGAGGTAAGCTGCTAAAGGAAATTAATGGTACAAATATTACCTTAATTCCTAAGATTGAAAATCCTAATTGTGCGGCTGACTTCAGACCGATTGCCTGCTGTAATACCATTTACAAGTGCATCTCTGAGCTGATATGTGGAAGGATCAAAGCTATACTACCCAAGATTATCAATGAGAATCAAGGAGCTTTTGTCAAAGGAAGGTCTATTGTTCATAATATCCTAATAAGCCAAGACTTGTTGAGATTATATAACAGGCAAAATGCCTCTCCTAGATGTCTCATGAAAGTAGACCTTCGGAAAGCATATGATATGGTGTCTTGGAAGTTCTTACAAAGCTGGCTGGAGGAGCTTAAGTTCCTTCCAAAATTCGTACAGTGGATCATGGATTGTGTGACTTCTACCTCATTTACCATTAATCTGAATGGGCAAAGGGGCAATAGAATAGTAGGCAGAAGAGGGCTGAGACAAGGGGATCCGATGTCTCCTATGTTATTTGTCATTATCATGGAATATCTCTCCAGGAAAATGCAAGCCAATTCATATCATAAAAACTTCAGATTCCATCCCATGTGCAAAAATCTCAGATTGGTGAATCTCTGCTTTGCTGATGATCTGTTGATATTCTGCAAAGGCACTCCCACTGCAGTAGCTGTGATACAAAGTGGACTACAACACTTCTGTGACGTGTCTGGATTACATGCTAATGCGTGTAAATCATATTGTGCCGGGTTATCACTAAAGGCTCAAGAAGACAGGCCATCTCTGGATATCAGTTAGCTAACTTCCCTATGAGATATCTTGGTGTCCCCATAACCCCTACAAAGTGGTCCAAAGCTACTTGTCAAAGCCTGGTGGAAACGATTGCGGGTAGAATCAAGCAATGGGCTTCAAGACATCTATTATATGCAGGAAAAAGTTGTCTGATTAACTCAATTCTTCTTGCATCCCATGGATTCTAGGGGGGAGTCTTCTTATTGCCCAAGTCTGTAGTCAAGAAAATTGACCAACTGTGCCGTGAGTATTTATGGAATGGAAGCATAGGTAAAAGGTACACCTCCCTAATCAGCTGGGAAACAGGACCTCTGTCAAAGAAGGAGGGAGGGCCGGGACTGAAAAATTGTGAACGCTGGAACAATGCATTACTGGGGAATCAAGTATGGGATCTAGCATCCAAAGCTGACAGACTTTGGGTTAGATGGATGAATGGAGTGTACTTGAAAATGGGGACGTTTGGAGTCACCAGGCACCAGCTGACTGCTGCTGGTTTTGGAGGAAACTTAATAAGTTGAAAGTATTATTTTGTGATGGTTACAGTGCGGGCAAATGGAAAGGGCATGCATCAGGAATATACACCACAGCTTCAGGCTATTTATGGCTGCAGGGGGAAAAGGAGTCATGGGCCTACAAAGCAGCAGTATGGAACAAAATTAATGTACCAAAACATAGCATTATAGGATGGCTAGCTATGCGAGGGAAGATGATGACCTTTGATAGATTGCTGAAATGGAATGTCCAAATTCAGGACCCTCGGTGTAGGCTTTGTGAGAATGCAATAGAGTCCCAACAACATCTATTTTTTGAATGTGAGTATAGTAAGCATGTGATATTGAGATTACCTCATGGATGAAAGGGCAAAGTCCATGGCAGATGCAGGCCTGGAAAGATTGGATCCAGGGGATAGCGAAGAAGAAAGCCATTCGTTTCAGGTTCATGGCAGCGTGTTATATAGCTGCGGTATACCACATATGGAGAGAACGCAACAGAAGAGTTCATGCGGAGATGCCATACAATAAGATACAACCCCTGCTTATTGCGAGGAATGCTGCAAATGAAGTCAAATGGAGACTGCGCGGATTGTGCATCAAAGCAAGATCATCGCAAGACAAGATGTTTATCACCAGAATTAACTACGAGCTGTTTTAGATGAGTTTTACATGCAAAAATGAGAAATAGATGCATTGTAAAAAACCTTTGATGTGGTAAGGAAGTTTCTCATACCAAAAAAAAAATAAAGAAAAAATTGAATTAGATTCCGTTGAATCCTAACCCTAAAAAAACCAACGAGTCACACACTAAGCATAGCAATTATATTATTTGTTGCGTAATTGAACAATATCTAATCAATATCGGATTGATATATATTCTAAAGCTAATGGAGTTGTTTATTTATTGGGTCATAAGCGCAAAAAACCCAATACTTATTCATAACATTATCATTCATAGCTATATATTGATTGGTACACGGCTAGGGCTTCTTAAAAGCCTAAAGCCAAGTGTCAGCCGCCAAGAAGCAAAACTGGAATTGTCAAAACTCCGGGTAATTTTTGTTTTAATGCGGAGTTATTTGATCCATTTTCATGGAATTGATCTTGGTGCGCTCTTAAGTTACATACGTTGTTTTCATCTGACGGGATGTTTTAGGCACCATGGGATGTACATACTGGATTTGGAGTATCTAAATAAGTAACTCATCAACTACCAAGGCGTGGCTTGAAAAGATGAAAGCTCTATTTATATGTGAGTGGAATTACATGGGTGAAAAAACTGAACATGGTTAACGAAAATTTATTCAATTACTAAGAGGCTCAACAATCTTCCAAAATAAGATATCGATAACTTTTGGCATTTCCTTATCCGAGGTCCGTTGATGGGTAGCTCCGTTTCGCCCATATAATAGGTGTTGGTAAGTATGGGCTATTCTATCCAAAGTACGTTTGATTATTTTTATTAACATATGAATGTCGTATATATACTTAGGATGGAAGTTTTGTATGGATTACAACTTAAGCATATATGAGGGTTTATTTACGAATTGCCATCCCCCTATATCCAATAGCTATGCGACATGGCAATTCGTAAACAAAGCCTCATATAAGCCTAGAGTGGTATTTCATATCAAACTTATATATATATATATATGATAATTTCTATACTCAACGTATGTAACAATTTATCTATGTAATTCCACTACATATAGGGCCGAAATGGTCATTATTTTTACTACTCTTATAATCCGTAAAAACCCCATATAACTGATGATGTGGCACATAAGGATTGTCTATAGGGGAGTGACAATTCCTAAATAAAGCCTCATATAAGCCTAGATTGGTATTACTTAAGCATATAGGAGGGTTTATTTACGAATAGCCATCTCCTATAGCCAATAGCTCTGCAACACATCATCGTCATCATCATCAGCATCATCATCATCATCATCATATGATGGTTTATATGGCATTAAAAAGGTAAAGATAATGACCATTTTAGCCCTATGTGTGAGTTGAATTACGTGCTATTTTAAGTTACCAACTAACCGATAAAGCTAAAATGGTCGTACTTTCAAACAAAGATCGTAAAAGACTTTCTTAACAACCTGAATTATAATGTATCCACTGAATTAAAATATCAAATAACAAACAACTCCAAATATAAAATATTGTACTAAATACTGGTCAAAATTGTCACAAATTTTGAGGCAAATGACTACAAAAGCCCAAAACATAACGTCTTTTAGGAAGCAAAGGCCAAGAAGGTTTCTTCTGCCTAAAATGAAAACCGTATATTTTCATAAAGCTCCAACGCTCTTCTCGCTTTGATCTTGACGGTACTTTTAGTTCCAAGTAGCAAACACCACTGGAGGTAAGAAAAGAACGAAAATTTGATTCATATATTTACACATATACAATCTAATACGATGTCTTCCTTTTCATTGACACGTCATCAATGAACAACTCGTGCATCGCATGGGTCTAAACCTAGTAATATTAAATATTCTTAAAGACGTGTCAAAATATACAATTTTTTACCTTTTAATTGTACTGTATTATTAAAATATCCAGTTTCTTAAAAGCCGTGCCATACCCTAAATGTCCGTAAACTAATGGGACGGAGGGACAATTTTACAACAGTAAGTTTAAAAATTGTAGCAGTTTAAGGATAATAAAAGTTCAAATTGAAGCAGTTTGAGGATATTAAGCTTCAAAATTTTGTTGTTAATTCTCCTCATTGTTTTAATATAAAAAATTATCCAAAATTGCAACCTTTAATTTTATCCGTCCTAAATCGCATCAATTTCAACACTTATTTTCCTGAAATTTCAACCCTAATATAGGTATCATAGCATAACGATGTTGAAACAACACACGAAAATAACAAGAACGACGCACCGAAGCCCGCAAATGTATCCGAGCCTGTAAAGGATACCCGAACAAGTTTGAAGGCGGCAAAGAGCAAAAAGGCCAGAAAAAGTAACACTGATTACAAATTGCAGCATTGAATAAGAGAAGAATCACAGTATGATCATCATCAAGAGAATAAGAAGATAACATCATAGGTGAGAGCATAAGGTGGGTCGCCAATGCTTTAATTAGGTCAGAAAAGGCGAAAATGGAGAAGATGATGGAGATGAAAATTTGGCGCAAAAGTACACATGTAATAACCGAAAGCGCAGAATGTACTTTGCTCGCATGAGGTGCATTCTATCGAGTCGCATTTTCTTTCTTCCTCGGATTTAAGCAGAAAAATGTCAATTACTAAGCATAAGGCATCGATTGTTGCACATACGCCGCGGTAATAACAAAGCGAGCCCATCAATATTCGGATCAAAAGATAACGCAAAGCTTCCCCCTCAGCTCACAAATGCATGTTATCTAAGGGAAACCTGCTTTGATTAGCCATGATTGCAACTCTCGGGCCTTTTCGATTCGATGAAATCAAACAAAACATAGAATGATGAAACCAACATTTCGCCATAGATAGAGCATATTGAACCAATAAATATTGTAATCAAGACTTGGGAAAAAGATCCCACAAGTTATTTTTGACAGATATGAACATACATCATCACATTGACTACTGACTGGTACGATGCGAACAACAAACTACCGACGGATGACAAACAACAGTAACAACATAACGAGCTAATAAAACAACCTAGTTGCTAAATTTCCAAACGGAAGGAAAATCGTATCCATCATAATAGCATAATCCAGATGTAGAACAACCACTTGACAGCCTTAAAACTCATACGGGGATAGATTGAGTTCCAAGAAAGGACGAAAAACAAACCTAGTCAATTCTGCAATTCGTTTCTCTTGGCTGAATTACTCTCTCCTCCTCTCTCATCCAACAATCGCCCAGCTTCTTCATCAGCTTCTTGAGCTTTCTTCTGAGACTCTTTGGCCTTCAGCGCCTGCAACTTTGAGTGATTGTAATACGCAACTCCAAGGAAAGCCAATGCATAGCCGAAGAGATTTACAGGCGTCACTACATCCTTAATCACAGACCAAGAGAAGGCGATCAATAGCCAATCCTTGACAACCCCAGCAACATTCATGGTCAAAGCCGAAGTCTTTCCCACGAGCAAGAACACGGCGAGGTTCAAAGCGAACGCACAGAGAGAATTGGTCCCAAAAATCGCATAATCGAAGCGAAAGCTCGAATTCTCCCTCAGCACAGGGAGTTCGACGATGACCCAAGGCACGAACAAGAAAACCAAGCAACAAGGAGCCACGTAATAAAGCGAAGTGATGGGATTCAGCGTAATACCCTTGGAAGTGAGCAAGATCTGAATCATAACGAGCCTCGTCGCCTCGAAAGCAACGGCGCCCAGCTGAAGAATCACGCCCCAAGCATCAAATTTGGCCTCCCCATAGGCTGCGATGCCCACCCCAACAGAAATCGATACCATGTTGGCCATCGTCTCCGAATTGAAGGCCTCCTTCTTGAACAAAACCCCAATCGAGTAGACTGCGACGGGCATTAGGGCTTTGAGCATCTGAATGAAGGAGACGGAGAGGTATATGTACGCCGAGTTAGAGAGCCACAGAGAGAGCGAATAGAGTAGGCCGATGGGTACGACCGATTTGAGGTAGAGATCCCATGAAATGCTGACCGCGTCGACGACTTTGAAGACGCGGACGAGGAGGTAGGCGAGGGAGGAGCAGAAGGACATGTGGATCATCGTGAGGGAGATGGGATAGGGCCAATTGTACATCTTTCGATCGAGTATGTACTTGTTGTAGACGATGACAGTGAATGAGAGGAAGATCCATATGGATACGTAGGTGTATGAGAGGACGATCTTCTTCACCACGCCTTCGCTGAGACCCATCGTTGGAATTTGGTCTCTCTCTCTCTCTCTCTCTCTCTCTCTCTCTCTGTGAGGATTTGATTCAGATTTATTATTATTAGATGTGATGAGTTTTGGTTTTTGTGAGGAGTGAGAAGTGAAAAACTCTCTAAATTCCAGTCCCGCTGTGCTGGCTGTTATGATGATATATAACTTTTTACAGTATTTTTTTACAATGTTATAATAGACATCATTGCAAATTACCTCTCGTTGTTTTACGAAAATGCATCATGCTACTCCCATTATTTTTTACTGACCCAAACACCCTTGTAGTTTTCTAAACAGCCCGTTATCCCCTGGGCTCCACTTTTGCCCGAGATTGTGTTACAATGCGTATGTTATTCGCTCTATTGCCACGGGTTTCATTGTTAAATGTCGAGCACTGTCTTCTTAAAACTTCCGAACAGATCGATTGTTAAATTAGGATTCTTATCAAGGATGCTGCGATTTCTGTGTGCACTGCGAATATATGAAATTATGTTATTTGAACATTTTATATTTTTATTAAGTTATTTAAAATTTAAGAATAAACTTTAAATAAGTTAAAATATTGGGGTAAAATTGTAATCAAGCAATTAGGATAAAATTATAAATAACCACTTTTCAAATTGACAAAACAATTTGACAGTTTGTATCCATCCTACGCTCTTATACAAGAGTAAAGGTAATTGAATTTTACCGTGAAATAGCCTATGGTATAACTATATCATAGAAACATTTTTTTATATGTTAAAGTTTTTACATGCAGGGATCCGTTTGATTGAAGGTATATAATATAAATAACAAATTTAAGTACCATAGATAATCATAAACGTAGTGTGATACTGATACATAATCTATATACTATAAAAGTAGGATAGGGACCCTATTGTGATGACACGTGGCAAAAAATTCCCCCCCTGAAAATGTGAGGATGATTTTTTTCGTTGAATGTATATGGTTTTCCACATTAATATGTCCATGTTCTTTGTATGTGCATGGCAGTCATACATGCTTTATGTGCATTGAGTTCAATAATAAAGCTTACCTCGACGTGGCAACAAAATGAAATTGCTTGAAGACCAAAGGACAGCTAAAGAAAGTACTTTTTGAACCAAATTCGTTGCATTTGATTGGTATGTGAACAGATCGCTGACGTGGCATCCCATAGAATGATTTTATTCACTGCTTTGATTGAGGCAAGCGAACGGCCTAATAATGGCACCGCTCATCCCATTATGATATCTTATTAAACTATGCTCGTAAAACGAAGAGTCCAATCAAACCAAAAGTTTTTTCATTAATAAGGTAAGGAGAATCGTTCGTGCATCATCGAAGCCCGCGATTCGGGAAGGCTTTCGATTTTCCCGGTCCAGCCGGCGTCGTCGATTGCTGGCGGCTGGGTGGTCGAGGTCGGGCATGAATGAGAGGTTTGGCTGGCGGTTTGACTTTTCCTTCGCTAGCGAGAGGAGCAACAGCAATTCTGCGTGAGTTTGGGGGGGGGGGGGGGGTCGACGAGGTGTACGACTTCGCTGGAAGATCTGATAAGATGGGTCTTCAAACTTATTCGGATCATCAGACTGAAGATGGGTTTAGGGTTAGCGATACGGCGCCGTGCAGGTCTTTGTCTGTTCGAACTCCATGGCTGATCTCATGTCGTTGGAGGATTGGTCTGATGGGGATGAAAAGGATTTGAAGGAGATGATTAGTTTTCGAAAAGATCGATCTAAGGAGTCTAAGAATTGGGAGGTTGTTTTGGCTGAGATTTCATCTTCATCATCAACTTCAAGGCAAGCTGTTACAGATAATAAGACAGGTGACCGTATATCTATATTGGAACCAAGGTTTGTGATTTTCGACTAGATGTTGCCTGAGATATTTCCTTGCCTTTCTATCAATTGTTTGTGAGGTTTCCTTAATGTTGCTGTAATTTTTGGAGAGGTTATATGAAGATCTTGAACTGTGAGTAGTTCAAGTGAGCCGTTCCGACCAGTCCCACACTGTAATTTTTTCTGGCCACTGGAGCAGTTTTAGGATAGGGCTTTGCTTGAAGTCATCGTAGGAGGGTCGATATACTACGGAAGCCTCAGAAGGAAAATAAGAGGAGCACCTCATACCCAGAGGAGCAAAGCTCCGGGAACGTGTACGAACAAGGTGGCTAGCTATAAACCCTGTGAGTATTATTAACCAAGAAAATAGGAGGCAGGTGCGTTCTTCTTTTTTGTATTTTTCTTTGCATCGAATTGCAGATAAGGTACAATGTTTGAATGTGCTTCTTGTGATGGTTTTCATATGGGATTCAATCATGTGTAGATGTTGTTAAGCAACAATGTGCACAAGGCTTTGTCTCATACGGTGTTTTTCCACAGATGGGAAGCTGCTCGATTACCCAAAGTAGTCACTGCTAAGTTTAGCAAAACGAAGGAGCAGACCGTTTACATGCCTCAAATCCCTGACATTACTAAGTGTTCTGAGAACTTGTTGCCTAGCAAACAGTGGGAAGAAAGCTTTCTGTCTGATTTTTCCGAGCTGAGACGGGTAAATTAATGTACTTCTCCGTACATTCCTTATTCTTAGGCACTATTTTCACTGGCCGTATATGAACTCCATCTCAATACGAATGGCCATACACCCATTTTCTTTCAGCACCATGGCACTTAGAAACACAATTCAAGATTTCTTAATTTATTTTGACCTTTTTCAGGTTTTCGCAAAGCTTGATCCTCAGGCATCTGATACGAAAAGTTCAGTCAAATTGGTAGGCGAAGACCAAAAGATAACTTGGACCAAGTTTTTAAAAACGCTGTTTCTGGAAATTCTGATAGCAGGTCGTGCTCTTCTGAAGCTTCTTCATGCACTGACGAGCCAATTAAAGAAGTTAATACAAATCCTCAGGAAAGTAAAAACCTTCCAAGTCTCTCGACGATCTTCAAAATGGACTATGCCGCCCGAAACTCAAAGCTGAAACAGCAAATCAGCACAATAGAGGGCCCAAGCTCATTACTATACAACGATGGCTTGTGGCTTTTCGCGCTCTGCGCATCTGTAGATTATCTCCTCGACGCTGACACGAGCACAAGCCTTCGATCTTTACTTCGAAAGTGTTCGAATTTACGAGCTGGGAAAGCCGAGGTGGACGATGAAGTGATCATGCTGAATATCATCATTACTGTCACTGGGAGATACTTTGGACAGATAGAGAAGTGATTGGGTAGCTAGCTATAGCTTTTCTAAGAAAACGAAAAATGAGTTTCTTTTTTCTCTAAACGTTTTCCTGTGTTAATTGAATGAGGAATGAAGATGAACCTTATTTGTCCAAATGTCTGAATCTAATATACTCGGGATTTCAAAACTCACGCTAAAAATAGTATATTTTTCGTGCCATACTCTTCTATGGCAATCGACTAAAATCTGCCTATGCGCAGGGACAGAGCCTCATTGTATGCCTGTGTGAACCGCGCAAGAAAGCAGCGACTGAGTTGTTGTGTATAAGCAAGCGCCAGGGTTCTGTAGAAATATGCAGGAAGGTAGATATCTCCCCTCTTGCAGATGCAGTCGCAACCATTGTCATGCTGCCAGACAGATTCGACTAAAAGCAAGCAGAGGTGCAATTTCTTATTTTTTTTTCATTTACAAGTTTGTTCTTAAACATACAATTGTTCATGTACTTACGCCTCGCAGGCATCCCCCACTTCATGATGTATTTTGTATGATTATGCTAATATCATTAATTTTGTATGACTGCTCAAGTGGGCGACTCCTGAGTTATTTTGTATGATTATGTTGTATTGTAATAGAATGACTCCCGTGACTTTACGAGCTTCATTCGCGTATGAATTACGTGGTGTATGACAGTTCCCTATGTATCACTTATGACTGCAAATAATATAATTTTAACATGATATGATCTACTATAAAGTAATATAATTTAATATTTGTATTATGTTATATTATATAAAATAAGATAACATAATATTATATAAGGTAAAATAAAATACTACATATAATAATACAATATAATATAACATATAATGTAAGAACATAATATAATACAACATATATAATAATATAATTTAGTATATTTTAGTATAATATAATATAGTATAAAGTATTGTATACATATATATAATAGTATAATATAATATAAGTTAATATGATATAATATAGTTTAAAATAGTATTTATATAAGGTAAAATAAAATACTACATGTAATAATACAATATAATATAACATAATAAAATAATAACATAATATATTACAACATATAAAATAATATAATATAAGATATTGTAGTATAATATAATATACTACAAAGTATTGTATATAACATATATATAATAGTATTATATAATATAATTTAATACGCTATAATATAGTTTAAAATAGTATCGTAACACGATAAAATATAGTATAATATAATAAAATATAGTACAAGATAATAAAATATAACGTGATATAATATAATAAAATATAAAACACTACTATAAAACAATATATTACGAGTAATATAACATAATATGACATAACATAATACCATGTCACATAATATAACGAGCCGTGGAAACAACGTATGTTTGGGACTAGGAGGATACCCTTATTCAAAGCACGGCGACAGCGAAGCTGTATGGCTGCTGCCACCCGTAGAGGCAAATGTTCAATGATGCCAGCAAAAGACTGCAGTGAATTTCGTAAAGTGTGAATACTTCCGAAGCGTAAGACTGCACTCAGGAATATAAGAAAACGACTTCTGTGACTTTAGGAGCTTCATCCAGATACGAATCACATGGTGTATGACAGTTCCCCGTATATCAATTATGACTGCATACATGAATGTAAGAATGCGCCTAGGTTCGAGCTTAATGAGTGCGCTACAACAACAAATTGCGAGACTCGACATTTAAGATTGCGGGGTGAATGACTACAAGTAAATTCGGGCAAATTAAGAAGGTAAAGCAGCGGCTTTACGGAAGTGTAAGACTGCAGCGAATTTTGTAATGTATGAAGACTTCCAAAAGTGTCAGAACTCAGAGATATAAGAATACGACTCCCGTGACTTTACGAGCTTCATTCGCGTATGAATTATGTGGTGTATGACAGTTCCCTATGTATCACTTATGACTGCAAATAATATAATTTTAACATGATATGATCTACTATAAAGTAATAATATTTCTATTATCTTATATTATATAAAATAAGATAACATAATATTATATAAGGTAAAATAAAATACTACATATAAGAATACAATATAATATAACATAATAATGTAAGAACATAATATAATACAACATAAATAATAATATAATTTAGTATATTTTAGTATAATATAATATAGTATAAAGTATTGTATAAATATATATAATAGTATAATATAATATAAGTTAATATGATATAATATAGTTTAAAATAGTATTTATATAAGTAAAATAAAATACTACATATAATAATACAATATAATATAACATAATAAAATAATAACATAATATATTACAACATATAAGATAATATAATATAAGATATTGTAGTATAATATAATATACTACAAAGTATTGTATATAACATATATATAATAGTATTATATAATATAATTTAATACGCTATAATATAGTTTAAAATAGTATCGTAACACGACAAAATATAGTATAATATAATAAAATATAGTACAAGATAATATAATATAACGTGATATCATATAATAAAATATAAAACACTACTATAAAACAATATATTACGAGTAATATAACATAATATAACATAACATAATACCATGTCACATAATATAACGAGCCGTGAAAACAACGTATGTTTGGGACTAGGAGGATACCCTTATTCAAGGCACGGCGACAGCGAAGCTGTATGGCTGCTGCCACCCGTAGAGGCAAATGTTCAATGATGCCGGCAAAAGACTGCAGTGAATTTCGTAAAGTGTGAATACTTCCGAAGTGTAAGACTGCACTCAGGAATATAAGAAAACGACTTCTGTGACTTTAGGAGCTTCATCCAGATACGAATCACATGGTGTATGACAGTTCCCCATTTATCAATTATGACTGCATACATGAATGTAAGAATGCGCCTAGGTTCGAGCTTAATGAGTGCACTGCGGGACTCAACATTTAAGATTGCGGGGTGTATGACTACAGGTAAATTCGGGCAAATTAAGAAGGTAAAGCAGCGGCTTTACGGAAGTGTAAGACTGCAGTGAATTTCGTAATGTAAGAAGACTTCCACAAGTGTCAGAACTCAGAAATATAAGAATACGACTCCCGTAACTTTACGAGCTTCATTCGCGTATGAATTACGTGGTGTATGACAGTTCCCTATGTATCACTTATGACTGCAAATAATATAATTTTAACATGATATGATCTACTATAAAGTAATATAATTTAATATTTGTATTATGTTATATTATATAAAGTAAGATAACATAATATTATATAAGGTAATAAAATACTACATATAATAATACAATATAATATAACATAATAATATAAGACATAATATAATACAACATATATAATAATATAATTTAGTATATTTTAGTATAAAATAATATAGTATAAAGTATTGTATACATATATATAATAGTATAATATAAAATAAGTTAATATGATAGCGATATTGTTTAAAATAGTATTTATATAAGGTAAAATAAAATACTACATATAATAATACAATATAATATAACGAAATAAATAATAACATAATATATTAAAACATATAAAATACTATAATATAAGATATTGTAGTATAATATAATATAGTACAAAGTAATGTATATAACATATATATAATAGTATTATATAATATAATTTAATACGCTATACTATAGTTTAAAATACTATTGTAACACGATAAAATATAGTATAATATAATAAAATATAGTACAAGATAATATAATATAACGTGATATAATATAATAAAATATAAAAACATTATACTATAAAACAAAATATTACGAGTAATATAACATAATATAACATAACATAATACCATGTCACATAATATAACGAGCCGTGAAAACAACGTTCGTTTGGGACTAGGAGGATACCCTTATTCAAGGCACGATGACAGTGAAGCTGTATGGCTGCTGCCACCCGTAGAGGCAAATGTTCAAATGCCGGTGAAAGACTGCAGTGAATTTCGTAAAGTGTGAATACTTTTGAAGTGTAAGACTGCACTTAGGAATATAAGAAAACGAGTTCTGTGGCTTTAGGAGCTTCATCCAGATATGAATTACATGGCGTATGACAGTCCCCTGTGTATCAATTATGACTGCATACATGAATGTAAGAGTGCGCCTTTGTTCGAGCTTAATGAGTGCGCTACAACAACAAATTGCGAGACTCAACATTTAAGATTGCGGGGTGTATGACTACAGGTAAATTCGGGTAAATTAAGAAGGTAAAGCAGCGGCTTTACGGAAGTGTAAGACTGCAGTGAATTTCGTAATGTAAGAAGACTTCCACAAGTGTCAGAACTCAGAAATATAAGAATACGACTCCCGTGACTTTACGAGCTTCATTCGCCTATGAATTACGTGGTGTATGACAGTTCCCTATGTATCACCAATGACTGCAAATAATATAATTTTAACATGATATGATCTACTATAAAGTAATATAATTTAATATTTGTATTATGTTATATTATATAAAATAAGATAACATAATATTATATAAGGTAAAATAAAATACTACATATAATAATACAATATAATAATACATAATAATATAAGAACATAATATAATACAACATATATAATAATATAATTTAGTATATTTTATAATATAATATAGTGTAAAGTATTGTATACATATATATAATAGTATAATATAATATAAGTTAATATGATATAATATAGTTTAAAATAGTATTTATATAAGGTAACATAAAATACTACATATAATAATACAATATAATATAACATAATAAAATAAAAAACATAATATATTACAACATATAAAATAATATAATATAAGATATTGTAGTATAATATAATATGCTACAAAGTATTGTATATAACATATATCTATAGTATTATATAATATAATTTAATACGCTATAATATAGTTTAAAATAGTATCGTAACACGATAAAATATAGTATAATATAATAAAATATAGTACAAGATAATATAATATAACGTGATATAATATCATAAAATATAAACATTATACTATAAAACAATATATTACGAGTAATATAACATAATATAACATAACATAATACCATTATTCAAGGCACGACGACAGTGAAGCTGTATGGCTGCTGCCACCCGTAGAGGCAAATGTTCAAATGCCGGTGAAAGACTGCAGTGAATTTCGTAAAGTGTGAATACTTTCGAAGTGTAAGACCTCACTTAGGAATATAAGAAAACGACTTCTGTGACTTTAGGAGCTTCATCCAGATATGAATTACATGGCGTATGACAGTTCCCTGTGTATCAATTACGACTGCATACATGAATGTAAGAATGCGCCTAGGTTCGAGCTTAATGAGTGCGCTACAACAACAAATTGCGAGACTCAACATTTAAGATTGCGGGGTGTATGACTACAAGTAAATTCGGGCAAATTAAGAAGGTAAAGCAGCGGCTTTACGGAAGTGTAAGACTGCAGTGAATTTTGTAATTTATGAAGACTTCCACAAGTGTCAGAACTCAAAGATATAAGAATACGACTCCCGTGATTTTACGAGCTTCATTCGCGTATGAATTACGTGGTGTATGACAGTTCCCTATGTATTACTTATGATTGCAAATAATATAATTTTAACATGATATGATCTACTATAAAGTAATATCATTTAATATTTCTATTATATTGTATTATATAAAATAAGATAACATAATATTATATAAGGTAAAATAAAATACTACATATAATAATACAATATAATATAACATAATAATATAAGAACATAATATAATACAACATATATAATAATATAATTTAGTATATTTTAGTATAATATAATATACTATAAAGTATTGTATATATATATATATATATATAATAGTATAATATAAAATAAGTTAATATGATATGATATTGTTTAAAATAGTATTTATATAAGGTAAAATAAAATACTACATAATATAATATAATATAAGATATTGTAGATAATATAGTACAAAGTATTGTATATAACATATATATATAATAGTATTATATAATATAATTTTATACGCTATAATATAGTTTCAAATAGTATTGTATCACGATAAAATATTGTATAATATAATAAAATATAGTACAAGATACTATAATATAACGTGATATAATATAATATAATATAAAAACGTTATACTATAAAATAATATATTACGAGTAATATAACATAATATAACATAACGTAATACCATGTCACATAATATAACGAGCCGTGAAAACAACGTATGTTTGGGACTAGGAGGATACCCTTATTCAAGGCATGACGACACTGAAGTTGTATGGCTGCTGCCACCCGTAGAGGCAAATGTTCAATGATGGCGGCAAAAGACTGCAGTGAATTTCGTAAAGTGTGAATACTTCCGAAGTTTAAGACTGCACTCAGGAATATAAGAAAACGACTTCTGTGACTTTAGGAGCTTCATCCAGATATGAATCACATGCTGTATTGTTTAAAATAGTATTTATATAAGGTAAAATAAAATAAAATACTCAGGAATATGAGTATTATAATATAATATATAAGATATTGTAGTATAATATAATATAAGATATAGTACAAGATATAGTAGTATATAAGATATTGTAGTAGAATATAGTGAATATAAGATATAGTATAGTATAAGATATTGTAGTATAATATGTAGTACAGGAATATAAGATATAGTACAGATATAGTGAATTTAAAATACTATAATATAAGATATTGTAGTATAATATAATATAGTACAAAGTAATGTATATAACATATATATAATAGTATTATATAATATAATTTAATACGCTATACTATAGTTTAAAATACTATTGTAACACGATAAAATATAGTATAATATAATAAAATATAGTACAAGATAATATAATATAACGTGATATAATATAATAAAATATAAAAACATTATACTATAAAACAAAATATTACGAGTAATATAACATAATATAACATAACATAATACCATGTCACATAATATAACGAGCCGTGAAAACAACGTATGTTTGGGACTAGGAGGATACCCTTATTCAAGGCACGACGACAGTGAAGCTGTATGGCTGCTGCCACCCTTAGAGGCAAATGTTCAAATGCCGGTGAAAGACTGCAGTGAATTTCGTAAAGTGTGAATACTTTTGAAGTGTAAGACTGCACTTAGGAATATAAGAAAACGAGTTCTGTGGCTTTAGGAGCTTCATCCAGATATGAATTACATGGCGTATGACAGTCCCCTGTGTATCAATTATGACTGCATACATGAATGTAGGAATGCGCCTAGGTTCGAGCTTAATGAGTGCACTGCGGGACTCAACATTTAAGATTGCAGGGTGTATGACTACAGGTAAATTCGGGCAAATTAAGAAGGTAAAGCAGCGGCTTTACGGAAGTGTAAGACTGCAGTGAATTTCGTAATGTATGAAGACTTCCACAAGTGTCAGAACTCAGAAATATAAGAATACGACTCCCGTGACTTTACGAGCTTCATTCGCGTATGAATTACGTGGTGTATGACAGTTCTCTGTGTATCACTTATGACTGCAAATAATATAATTTTAACATGATATGATCTACTATAAAGTAATATAATTTAATATTTGTATTATGTTATATTATATAAAATAAGATAACATAATATTATATAAGGTAAAATAAAATACTACATATAAGAATACAATATAATATAACATAATAATGTAAGAACATAATATAATACAACATAAATAATAATATAATTTAGTATATTTTAGTATAATATAATATAGTATAAAGTATTGTATAAATATATATAATAGTATAATATAATATAAGTTAATATGATATAATATAGTTTAAAATAGTATTTATATAAGGTAAAATAAAATACTACATATAATAATACAATATAATATAACGAAATAAAATTATGACATAATATATTACAACATATAAAATAATTTATTATAAGATATTGTAGTATAATATAATCTAGTACAAAGTATTGTATATAACGTATATATAATAGTATTATATAATGTAATTTAATACGGTATACTATAGTTTAAAATAGTATTGTAACACGATAAAATATAGTATAATATAATAAAATATAGTACAAGATAATATAATATAACGTGATATAATATAATAAAATATAAAAACATTATACTATAAACCAAAATATTACGAGTAATATAACATAATATAACATAACATAGTACCATGTCACATAATATAATGAGCCGTGAAAACAACGTATGTTTGGGACTAGGAGGATACCCTTATTCAAGGCACGACGACAGTGAAGCTGTATGGGTGCTGCCACCCGTAGAGGCAAATGTTCAATGATGCCGATGAAAGACTGCAGTGAATTTCGTAAAGTGTGAATACTCTCGAAGTGTAAGACTGCACTTAGGAATATAAGAAAACGACTTCTGTGACTTTAGGAGCTTCATCCAGATATGAATTACATGGTGTATAACAGTTTCCTGTGTATCAATTATGACTGCATACATGAATGTAAGAATGCGCCTAGGTTCGAGCTTAATGAGTGTGCTACAACTACAAATTGCGGGACTCAACATTTAAGATTGCGGGGTGTATGACTACAGGTAAATTCGGTCAAATTAAGAAGGTAAAGCAGCGGCTTTACGGAAGTGTGTAAGACTGCAGTGAATTTCGTAATGTATGAAGACTTCCACAAGGGTCAGAACTCAGAAATATAAGAATACGACTCCCGTGACTTTACGAGCTTCATTCGCGTATGAATTACGTGGTGTATGACAGTTCCCTATGTATCACTTATTACTGCAAATATTATAATTTTAACATGATATGAAATACTATAATGTAATATAATTTCCTTAATTTCGACTGAAACCTGTATTTTCACAATAATGACTATGTCTTTATGTTTGTGAATGCTAGTTTTACCCATTCTACGGAATTTTGCGGACAACTAAATTTAAGCAAATAATATTGACGCAAATGTCACATCACTTTACAATACAATTAAAATTGATACACAGCTCTATGACTGTATTTCTGTCTAAATGCAATTCTATGATATGTAATATACTATCCATTGACTAGGTAAAAGGATATCTTAGTGTATGAATGTAGAAGCCTAATGTATGAATGGCCGACAGTGTGGAAACAACTTGGTGAACTTGTATTACAGCCACACGTTGAATGACATCCACAATTTTCCTCCCTTACGTTAACTGTGTACGTACTGCATGTTAATTGTAATCCCCATATGTTTTACCAATAAGAAAATTTAACGACAAAGATCGTATACCAGACATGCAGCGTCCCGTGTGGTGAGGTGAGTAATGGACCATAGAGACAACATATAAAGTATTTAGGTATCATAAAAACACTACAGTACTCTCAACCAGGTTAATATGTGGTGAGGTGAGTAATGGATCACCCGGGCCGATTCCGGGTCCGACAGTGTTCTGATTCCGGATGAATTTTTCGGTGACCGATTCAGAGTGTGATGAACCCACGAGCCTTAATGGTTCCGGCCCGGTTCGGGCCACTTCTTTTTATCGCAGGACTTCAAAAAAATTCACAAAATTTTATTCTAGAAAAAAATATAAAGAAAAATAACAAAGAAATACAAAAAGTTAAAAAAAAATACGTACTTAGAAAATACATATATATATATGTAATACAATTTATTCGACTTGACTATTAATTAAAACTGTTTATAGGTTTTTGGTATTGGGTGTAAAATGGTAATAAAATAATTAATTTTCATTTTATATAAAAAAAATCGTTGCGTGACTTAATAGAAAAGGCAACGGTCTTGACCGTTGCCGGTTCCGGTTCTGGTCTCGGGCCGGAACCGGTAATTCGGGGTTCCGAAGTTCGGTAACCGGCCCAGACCAGCTTAAATGGACTGGGCTGTGGGCTTTATCGGTTTAGGTTTCGGGCCAGTTCACGGACTGGTTATGGGCCGGATCCTAGACGACCCCGGTCCGTTACCCACGTCTATATGTCGCAAAAATTTTCAGTACCTACATATAAAATTTATCTGCCAATTTGTCTGAATTGATAGTTTTTTATTTAGTGTAGATACACCTAATAATAATAATAATATATTATTATTAATAACAATATTTTCCAAAACTATAGCTTGCCATAGAATATAACAACAGAACAAACCGGCTAAAACAGTCCACAGAGCCCTCTGATCAATTACAATTGCCAGCTGGAAAAGATGCATACTGAAAAGGAAAATATACTCCTGAAAAAGGAGACTAAGTTCCCACAAGCGAAAGAAAATAAAATTTCAAAGTTTCAACAGAATAACTAAAGAACCTACTATAAATCGAGCCTAAAACTCCATATCAATGGCTATCATACTGGTATTTGAAGTGTTGGGAATCCCCAAGAGTCCCCAGACCCACGTTCCTTGAACGACGAAATTTTAAAACTTTAGGGGGGGCTTCCCGCCTTTCCAAGATCGCTCGGCTACAAACACGAGAATATAATGACATAAATAGATAAGGGATCAGCCATGATACCTAGTTGAAAATCTCTCGACGATGGCTAGCTTCGAACCTTCGAATCTCCAAGGCGTAGTGCCCCTCTCCAAAAGCCACGAATGGGACGCCTTCTTTGCAAAAGATCGTCACGACAGAACCTCACCAACGTCGCAGCTATTCTTGCATGTGCGGCTAGGCCAAGAACGAGCTGTTTGCTGCCCCGAGGGAGAGAGAGTGCGAGAGAAAAGGTAATGAGAGGAGAAAACTCTTAGTTTTTCCTCTCTTGAGCGCAAATTTCGAAAATTAGCTTCTCATCTTTTATGAGCTCGAAAGTTCCTCTTTATACCACCTAGGATTTGTAAAAAAAGATGTGGTTGGAGAAAAATTCTCACACCTCCTCTTTTACTAAGCCTTGGTTTTACCAAGTTATGAATTCAAAATTCAAACTTTAAATTTAATTAATTAAAATATCTAATATGTTAATCAACTAAAATACTAGATTTAGTATATTAAAATATATAATATCCAATATAAATATATTTAACAATTTTCGAAATTTTATCTAATAAAATTCGAAACTTATATATATATATATCGATATATTATTTAATTTCATATTAAATAATGTTATTTTTCGAAAACAATAACAAAGGTTTAAATCAATAAATATTAAATATCCAATATTTTATTTCAAAAATATCTCGTGAGGTGAAAAGACCTTTTTACCCCTCACTAGTCAAACTTAGTATTTTCGGTCGATCAGGGTTTTGGCCAAGCCCCAAACCCTAATGTCTCATTCTGGGACCTAGCCTTGTCTCTATCTCTCTCTGATGACGACGTTGTGTCGGTTGCCCTTTTTAACCCGACTTTCTTGGTCCGTTTCAACCGGCCTAGGGGTATCTAGGAGTTCGGTATTCACCTAGCTAGCCCCGTGGTACCGAACAGATCCATAGTTGAGTACGAATTTGATCTAATCATAATCCACGAACCGATTGTAGATTTGTCATACGTATAAACCCTTTATAGTTGTCCTGGTCGAGTGAAAGTCATGCATAGTCAAACTTACAGAACTCGACTCTATGTCATTTATGTTAGTGAAAATACCTAAACTGCCCTCTACGACTATCGCGGATCAGTTATGTGCTCTGGCCAGAGACTTGGATAATTCCCGCACATTAAACTTGCCATATGATGTTAACCTCGAATTCAATCGAGACCGTAATCTGCTCCACGGTTCAACCGACAATCGCATCGATAAGTCAAGATCGCATTTTTCCGCTGACACATGCCACCGGCAAGACGGGCCTAGCAAACTAGTGACAAGTCAAGACCTCAAGACCAACCCCAAGATAACCCTTTCGGTCTAAGGTTCACGCAGACTACTACAGTCAATCGATCGATCAAGGACAACCCAAGCGTGTGATCGTTCGATTACGAGTCAGTGTCCAAATATAGACAATCCCCTGACTCATCTCGTATCATTGTCACGGGCTTCCACTTTCCAAGTGAACGGTTGGCACAACCGTATTGAACCCATCGACAAACAAGTCATATTGTCGATCCACTCACCCTACTGGAAACTTAGACTTGTGGACTAATTTTAATATTGCAGTATCTCAGCTTATTGGTGCCCCTCTTTGCCCCACAGAATCAGTACATGAACTGCCAATATTTGGATTTTATTAATTTGTCTTATTCACGCATACTGCAAGGTGAAATTAATAATTTGCCTTTTAATATATTTATCAGATAATAAATTAGTTTGAATAAATCATTCCATTAATAGGAGTAATCAAATTACATTACTAAACACTACACTATTACCAAATTGTCCTCGTACTCCCAGTCCTCGTACACTAGGGCATATACCTCAACAATCTCCCACTTGCACTAATGCCACACGCTATCATATCTTAACCCCATTCTATCGAGGTGTCGATCGAGCATTGCATGTGGCAGTGGCTTCGTGAACGGGACCGCTGCATTCTCTGTAGAGGCAATTTTCTGCATGACTATAGAGCCATTTTCAACAAACCCACGTAACACGTTGTGATTTCTTTCTATATGTTTGTATTTACTGTGAGCACGCGGTTCCCTAGCTTTTGCAATTGACTCGCAGTTGTCGCACCACAATGGCAGTGGGCGATCCACTATGCTAGGTACCACTTGCAGTTCCTCCAAGAACTTGCGTACACAAACACCCTCCTTGGCAGCTTCTGAAGCTGCGATGTACTCCGCCTCAGTGGTGAAACTAGCAGTCGTGCTTTGCTTGGAACTTTTCCAAGACATTGCGCCACCATAGAGCGTAAAGACAAAACCCTAAGTAGATTTTCCATCAACATCTAATTGGAAGTCCAAATCCCTATATCCATCTACTTCTAATTCTCCTGGGCCGTAACTCAGCATCAAGTTCTTAGTTCATCTAAGGTACTTCAGGACTGTCTTTATCGCCACCCAATGATCCTTACCAGGGTTAGCCTGAAACCTACTCACTACGCTCACAGCATACGCAATGTCCGATCACGTGCAAAGCATCGTGTATGTAACATCCCGTCCCATACCGGGTATCACTGTAGCCTCCGTCCCTACCGGGAACTGTGGGGTTGGGCCCACCACACTCCGACTGATAGTTTGGCCCCACTGTACCACCACTTAACCTTTCAGCTTGCTTCGTCCTCGCTCACACGCACCTTGGGCAAACTTTCCAGGGGGTCACTCATCCCAAGTTTGCTTCAAGTCAAGCACGCTTAACGTTGAAGTTCTTTCGGATGGACTCCCGAAAAGGTAGGTCGACCTTGGAGATATGAGTAGTACTATCAATTCTTTTATACGATTTTTAGCCTGACACGCCCATACATTGTCAGTCTCAGGATCCCCTCTCATTCGGGTGTCGGATCGGTTCGTTCATGTACCCCTTCGCCTAGAAGCCTGCCAGGAGCCGCTCCTTGTCCGTGCATCTCTTTGGCACCGGCGATCACTCCCCGCCCTCGTGGGCACCGGGCGTCACATGCCCACCAGCTTCCGCCTGGTTCGTCCCCGAACCAGCACCGTACTGCGAGAGGTTGTGCTCTGATACCACCTATAACATACCGTCCCATACCGGGTGTCACTGTTAGCATCCGTCCCTACCGGGACCTGTGGGGTTGAGCCCACCACACTCCGACTGATAGTCTGGTCCCACTGTACCACCACTTAACCTTTCAGCGTGCTTCGTCCTCGCTCACACGCACCCTGGGCAAACTTCCCTGGGGTCACTCACCCCAAGATTGCTCCAAGTCAAGCACGCTTAACTTTAGTTCTTTCGGATGGACTCCCGAAAAGGTAGGTCGACCTTGGTGATATGAGTAGTACTATCAATTCTTTTATACGATTCTTAGCCTGACACGCCCATACATTGTCAGTCTCAGGATCCCCTCTCATTCGGGTGTCGGATGGGTTCGTTCATGTACCCCTTCGCCTAGAAGCCTGCCAGAGCCGCTCCTTGTCCGTGCATCTCTTTGGCACCGGCGATCACTCCCCGCCCTCGTGGGCCCCGGGCGTCACAGTGTACATCAGGCTACCCACAGCTGAAGCATAGGGGACTCCACTCATCAATTGTCTTTGTATCACATGCCTCATAGGTAGGAACCCTTTCTTAGAGTCGTCCATCGTAAACCTTTTAAGGACTTTGTCTAAGTAAAGGGCCTGTGATAAGCCTATTGACCATTTCACCCTATCTCCAAATAGGCGAATTCCAAGAATATAGGTCGCTTCTCCCAGGTCTTTCATATAGAATTCGGACGAAACCCAAGCTTTAATCTCTGGGAGCATCCCAATGTCGTTTCCTATCAAAAGGATATCATCTACGTACAATACTAGAAACGACACCTTACTCCCACTGACCTTTCTGTAAACACAGCGCTCATCTTCATTCTTTATGAATTCGTAGTTCTTAACTACTTCATCGAACCATAGATTCCAACTCCTTGAAGCCTATTTCAGTCCATAAATGGACAGATGCAGTTTACACACTTTTCGAGCATCTGCTTCTGACGTAAAACCTTTAGGCTGCTCCATATAGAATTCCTCCTGGAGGAATCCATTCAGGAAAGTGGTCTTTACGTCAATCTGTTGGATCTGATAGTCATAGTGTGCTGCTATCGCAAGCATGATTCGAATGGACTTTATCATTGCGACATGTGAGAAGGTTTCCTCATAGTCAATTCCATCTTTCTGACTATACCCTTTCGCTAGAAGCCTAGCTTTGTACGTCTCTACCTGTCCATCAGATCCAATCTTTTTCTTGTAGATCCATTTATTGACAGTTGGTCTAAAATCATTACGCAGATCTACAAGAGTCCAAACTCAATTTGTGTGCATCGAGTCCATTTCGGCATGCATAGCCTCAAGCCACTTGAGGGAGTTTGTACCAACAATTGCCTAGCGTAGGTGACGGGATCGTCCCCGATGCATCCCTCAGTCGCAGCATCCCCATGCTCAATGTATACCATACCATATCTCTCAGGCATATGAGATATCCTACTGGACCAGCGCAATTGCGGCTGAGCTGGTTTTTCTGGAACGTCGTCATGGAGTTGATTCGTCCTCTATCTTTCTTAGAGTTATTTCTCGTCCTTTACCACCTTAGCCTACGAATTCTTCCTCCAAGAAAGTAGTGCGTAAAGCGAAAAATACCCTTTGTTCGTCTGGGACGTAGAAGTAATACGCCAATGAATCCTCGGGCTATCCAACGAATCTCGCCATTAATGATTTTGATTCAAGCTTATCTTCCATCAACCTAATGTAACTTAGACTCGCCTTACGATTATGCCAAGCCTTGTAAGGAATCCTGTCGGCAGAGTGGGTAGTTATCCTATTAAGAATATAGGCCGCTGTTTCTAAGGCATATCCCCACATCAAAATGGGGAGATCTGTATAACTCATCATCGATCGAACCATATCTAAAAGCGTTCCGTTTCTCCGTTAGGCTACGCCATTCAATTGCGGCTTGCCTGGCGAGGAAAATGTATGATGATGCCATTTTCTCTAAGAAATGAATCAAACTCAAGGCTTATGTATTCGGTGGCTTGATCTGATCGAACGGATTTAACGAACTTGCCAATTTGCTTCTTCACTAATGCTTTATACTCTTTGAACATTTCAAGAGCTTCGGACTTTTGTCTCATCAAATAGACATTTCTGTAGCGGCAGAAATCGTTCGTGAATGTTATGAAGTAGCAGCAATTACCTCGGGCTGTTACTTTAAATGGTCCGCATACATCATTATGGACTACAACCAACACTTCTATGGTCCTAGTGGAAGACCCTGTAAAGGGCGATTTGGCCAATTTCCCTAAGATGCATGGCTGATAGGTAGGAATCGGGCCTGTTCGCACTGTGCTAATTAGACTGTCTTTTTACATCTGTTCAATCTTTGCTTCCGCTGTGTGGCCTAGTAGTAGGAGCCAGATGTACCGATCGTTCGACCAAGTCGATGATTTGGTGATTGCATTTACAGTGATTGTCTTTTAAGTTGACGTAATATAAAGCATTTATATCGTTGTACTTCCGACATTTTTATTTCTAAAATAAATATAGCAAACATTATCAATAAATGGAAATCATAACCCAGTCTATCGAGGTGTCGATCGAGCATTGCATGTGGCAGTGGCTTCGTGAACGGGGCCGCTGCATTCTCTACAGAGGCAATTTTCTGCATGACTATAGAGCCATTTTCAACACACCCACGTAACACGTTGTGATTTCTCTCTATATGTTTGTATTTACTGTGAGCACGTGGTTCCCTAGATTTTGCGATTGACCCGCAATTGTCGCACCACAATGGCAGTGGGCGATCCACTATGCTAGCTACCACTTGCAGTTCCTCCAAGAACTTGCGTACACAAACACCCTCCTTGGCAGCCTCTGAAGCTGCGATGTAATCCGCCTCAGTGGTGGAGTTAGCAGTCGTGCTTTGCTTGGAACTTTTCCAAGACACTGCGCCACCATAGAGCGTAAAGACAAAACCCTAAGTAGATTTTCCATCCACATCTAATTGGAAGTCCGAATCCGTTCATCCATCTACTTCTAATTCTCCTGGGCCGTAACTCAGCATCAAGTTCTTAGTTCATCTAAGGTACTTCAGGACTGTCTTTATCGCCGCCCATGATCCTTACCAGGGTTAGCCTGAAACCTACTCATTATGTTCACATCATACGCAATGTCCGGTCGCGTGCAAAGCATCGCGTACATCATGCTACCCACAGCTGAAGCATAGGGGACTCCACTCATCTCTTGTCTTTGTACCTCATTCTGAGGGGACATAGCATTGAGAGATGAATCACATGCCTCATAGGTTGGAACCCTTTCTTAGAGTCGTCCATCTTAAACCTTTTAAGGACTTTGTCTAAGTAAAGGGCATCACATAAGTCTATTGACCTTTTCACCCTATCTCTAAATAGGCGAATTCCAAGAATATAGGTTGCTTCTCCCAGGTTTTCATATAGAATTCTGTCGAAACCCAAGCTTTAATCTCTGAGAGCATCCCAATGTCGTTTCCTATCAAAAGGATATCAACTACATAAAATGCTATCCCACTGACCTTTTCTGTAAACACAGCGCTCATCTTCATTCTTTATGAATTCGTAGTTCTTAACTACTTCATCGAACCATAAATTCCAACTCCTTGAAGCCTGTTTCAGTCCATAAATGGACAGATGCAGTTTACACACTTTTTGAGCATCTGCTTCTGACGTAAAACCTTTAGGCTGCTCCATATAGAATTCCTCCTGGAGGAATCCATTCACGAAAGTGGTCTTTACGTCCATCTGTTGGATCTCATAGTCATAGTGTGCTGCTATCGCAAGCATGATTCGAATGGACTTTATCATTGCGACATGTGAGAAGGTTTCCTCATAGTCAATTCCATCTTTCTGACTATACCCTTTCGCTACAAGCCTAGCTTTGTACGTCTCTACCTGTCCATCAGATCCAATCTTTTCTTGTAGATCCATTTATTGACAGTTGGTCTAAAATCATTACACAGGTCTACAAGAGTCCAAACTCGATTTGTGTGCATCGAGTCCATTTCGGCATGCATAGCCTCAAGCCACTTGAGGGAGTTTGTACCAACAATTGCCTAGCGTAGGTGACGGGATCGTCCCCGATGCATCCCTCAGTCGCAGCATCCCCATGCTCAATGTATACCATACCATATCTCTCAGGCATATGAGATATCCTACTGGACTAGCGCAATTGCGGCTGAGCTGGTTTTTCTGGAACGTCGTCATGGAGTTGATTCGTCCTCTAACTTTCTTAGAGTTATTTCTCGTCATTTGCCACCTTAGCCTACGAATTCTTCCTCCAAGAAAGTAGTGCGTAAAGCGACAAACACCCTTTGTTCGTCTGGGACGTAGAAGTAATACCCCCAATAAATCCTCGGGGTATCCAACGAGTCTCGCCATTAATGATCTTGATTCAAGCTTATCTTCCATAACTTAGACTCGCCTTACGATTATGCCAAGCCTTGTAAGGAATCCTGTCGGCAGAGTGGGTAGTTATCTTGTTAAGAATATAGGCCGTTGTTTCTAAGGCATATCCCCATATCAAAATGGGGAGATCTGTATAACTCATCATCGATCGAACCATATCTAAAAGCGTTCCGTTTCTCCTTTAGGCTACGCCATTCAATTGAGGCTTGCCTGACGAGGAAAATGTATGATGATGCCATTTTCTCTAAGAAATGCATCAAACTCAAGGCTTATGTATTCGGTGGCTTGATCTGATCGAACGGATTTAACGAACTTGCCAATTTGCTTCTTCACTAATGCAAATAGACATTTCTGTAGCGGCAGAAATCGTCCGTGAATGTTATGAAGTAGCAGCAATTACCTCGGACTGTTACTTTAAATGGTCCGCATACATCATTATGGACTAAAACCAACACTTCTATGGTCCTAGTGAAAGACCCTGTGAAGGGCGATTTGGCCATTTTCCCTAAGATGCATGGCTGACAGGTAGGAATCGGGCCTGTTCGCACTGTGCTAATTGGACTGTCCTTTTCCATCTGTTCAATCTTTGCTTCTGCTGTGTGGCCTAGTAGTAGGAGCCAGATGTACCGATCGTTCGACCAAGTCGATGATTTGGTTATTGCATTTACAGTGATTGTCTTTTAAGTTGACGTAGTATAAAGCATTTATTATCGTTGTACTTCCGACATTTTTATTTCTAAAATAAATATAGCAAACATTATCAATAAATGGAAATCATAACCCAGTCTATCGAGGTGTCGATCGACCATTGCATGTGGCAGTGGATTCGTGAACGGGGCCGCTGCATTCTCTACAAAGGCAATTTTCTGCATGACTATAGAGCCATTTTCAACACACCCACGTAACACGTTGTGATTTCTCTCTATATGTTTGTATTTACTGTGAGCACGCGGTTCCCTAGATTTTGCGATTGACCCGCAATTGTCGCACTGGCAGTGGGCGATCCACTATGCTAGCTACCACTTGCAGTTCCTCCAAGAACTTGCGTACACAAACACCCTCCTTGGCAGCCTCTGAAGCTGCGATGTACTCCGCCTCAGTGGTGGAGTTAGCAGTCGTGCTTTGCTTGGAACTTTTCCAAGACACTGCGCCACCATAGAGCGTAAAGACAAAACCCTAAGTAGATTTTCCATCCACATCTAATTGGAAGTCCGAATCCGTTCATCCATCTACTTCTAATTCTCCTGGGCCGTAACTCAGCATCAAGTTCTTAGTTCATCTAAGGTACTTCAGGACTGTCTTTATCGCCGCCCATGATCCTTACCAGGGTTAGCCTGAAACCTACTCATTATGTTCACATCATACGCAATGTCCGGTCGCGTGCAAAGCATCGCGTACATCATGCTACCCACAGCTGAAGCATAGGGGACTCCACTCATCTCTTGTCTTTGTACCTCATTCTGAGGGGACATAGCATTGAGAGATGAATCACATGCCTCATAGGTAGGAACCCTTTCTTAGAGTCATCCATCTTAAACCTTTTAAGGACTTTGTCTAAGTAAAGGGCATCACATAAGTCTATTGACCTTTTCACCCTATCTCTAAATAGGCGAATTCCAAGAATATAGGTTGCTTCTCCCAGGTTTTCATATAGAATTCTGTCGAAACCCAAGCTTTAATCTCTGAGAGCATCCCAATGTCGTTTCCTATCAAAAGGATATCATCTACATAAAATGCTAGAAACGACACCTTACTCCCACTGACCTTTTCTGTAAACACAGCGCTAATCTTCATTCTTTATGAATTCGTAGTTCTTAACTACTTCATCGAACCATAAATTCCAACTCCTTGAAGCCTGTTTCAGTCCATAAATGGACAGATGCAGTTTACACACTTTTTGAGCATCTGCTTCTGACGTAAAACCTTTAGGCTGCTCCATATAGAATTCCTCCTGGAGGAATCCATTCACGAAAGTGGTCTTTACGTCCATCTGTTGGATCTCATAGTCATAGTGTGCTGCTATCGCAAGCATGATTCGAATGGACTTTATCATTGCGACATGTGAGAAGGTTTCCTCATAGTCAATTCCATCTTTCTGACTATACCCTTTCGCTACAAGCCTAGCTTTGTACGTCTCTACCTGTCCATCAGATCCAATCTTTTTCTTGTAGATCCATTTATTGACAGTTGGTCTAAAATCATTACACAGGTCTACAAGAGTCCAAACTCGATTTGTGTGCATCGAGTCCATTTCGGCATGCATAGCCTCAAGCCACTTGAGGGAGTTTGTACCAACAATTGCCTAGCATAGGTGACGGGATCGTCCCCGATGCATCCCTCAGTCGCAGCATCCCATGCTCAATGTATACCATACCATATCTCTCAGGCATATGAGGTATCCTACTGGACCAGCGCAATTGCGGCTGAGCTGGTTTTTCTGGAACGTCGTCATGGAGTTGATTCGTCCTCTAACTTTCTTAGAGTTATTTCTCGTCCTTTGCCACCTTAGCCTACGAATTCTTCCTCCAAGAAAGTAGTGCGTAAAGCGACAAACACCCTTTGTTCGTCTGGGACGTAGAAGTAATACCCCAATAAATCCTCGGGGTATCCAACGAGTCTCGCCATTAATGATCTTGATTCAAGCTTATCCATCCATAACTTAGACTCGCCTTACGATTATGCCAAGCCTTGTAAGGAATCCTGTCGGCAGAGTGGGTAGTTATCTTGTTAAGAATATAGGCCGTTGTTTCTAAGGCATATCCCCATATCAAAATGGGGAGATCTGTATAACTCATCATCGATCGAACCATATCTAAAAGCGTTCCGTTTCTCCTTTAGGCTACGCCATTCAATTGAGGCTTGCCTGACGAGGAAAATGTATGATGATGCCATTTTCTCTAAGAAATGCATCAAACTCAAGGCTTATGTATTCGGTGGCTTGATCTGATCGAACGGATTTAACGAACTTGCCAATTTGCTTCTTCACTAATGCAAATAGACATTTCTGTAGCGGCAGAAATCGTCCGTGAATGTTATGAAGTAGCAGCAATTACCTCGGACTGTTACTTTAAATGGTCCGCATACATCATTATGGACTAAAACCAACACTTCTATGGTCCTAGTGAAAGACCCTGTGAAGGGCGATTTGGCCATTTTCCCTAAGATGCATGGCTGACAGGTAGGAATCGGGCCTGTTCGCACTGTGCTAATTGGACTGTCCTTTTCCATCTGTTCAATCTTTGCTTCTGCTGTGTGGCCTAGTAGTAGGAGCCAGATGTACCGATCGTTCGACCAAGTCGATGATTTGGTTATTGCATTTACAGTGATTGTCTTTTAAGTTGACGTAGTATAAAGCATTTATTATCGTTGTACTTCCGACATTTTTATTTCTAAAATAAATATAGCAAACATTATCAATAAATGGAAATCATAACCCAGTCTACTCAAAACAGGAATCGAAATAATCTTTTGTAAGCCCCTTGGACAAAACCAAAACGTCAGAAAGTTCTAAACAATGTAATTACGACAAGACTAAGGTCTTCGTTCCACGTGTGTAGCTGGTACGCTACATCCAATACCTACGTTGATCGAGACCTTGCCAGCTCGAAGCTTCCTACTTCTTTCTAGACCTTGATTCAAATCACAAATTCGGGAACTAGTCCTTGGGTCAAGTATCACGAAGTAGAATACACAGAACAATTATCTTCAAAAACTAATTGTTTACCTGAGCCTTCGGACGCCTCTAGCTTCGAACAGTCACGCTTCAATGGCCAAGCTGCAGGCAATGGAGGCACTTATTCGTGGGCTTTGCGCCCAACTTCTCGACTTTCTTGGTCTTCGCCTTCTTGGCGACTCTACCCTTAGTCATGCCTGTCTTGCTCGACTTCTTCGATCCCTTGGACCTAGAAGTCGCAACAAGCATGTCGGCGTGCACCTTCGTTGAATCTTCAACCCACTTATCGTGGAGTACAATCTCCTCATCAGGGGATTTAGCTGTGGTAGATTCTGGCTCCTGAAATGTCCAAGACATAATCCAATTTCTCTAATTTGAGAACGATCCTCAAATTTCTGAGCCAGTCTACACAGTTCGGTCCCACCAAACAATGTCTCTCCAAGAGTGTAATTAATGGGTTTGTCATCATAACTGTTAGAGAACCCCGAGTGTCCAAGATCGAACCTCGGCGCAGCGGAAGTTTAAATATTTTTCCTGGGATCCCCGTAAGGAGGCCCGGATCGCTTGGTTATGTAAAGAAAATATGCATGACACGTAATAAGGGTTTTCGTAGCTTACCCTCGTAGCGAAGATCCTAGCTCTCGCTTTGCCGTCCCGATTGTCGTAGTTCGCCCCGAGCAACGTCGTGACCTCTCCGAGCTCCAACGCCTTGGCAAGATCGTCACGCCGACCCCGGGACGTATCCAAATTCCACCACCTCCCAAGGATGGCTAGAGAGGTGGGGAAGATGTTTTAGAAGAGATATGTTTGTGATTGTGTTTGTGTATTTGATTTACTAAAAACTCAAACACACTTAAGTTTTTCTCAAAGAACAAACTCTATGCTCTCTACTCTCTCTAAACTGAAAGTTAGAGTGAGAAATAAGCTTAGAACTCTTATGACGAAATTGCACAATGGCAAAACATAATGATCGTCTTTCAACATTTGAAAATGACTTTTAATTGAATCATGTCCTACATGACTCATTTCTTGTTTGATTCCTTTGACTAAAGTCATCAAATGACTAGACAATGTCCCATATGTCTCACATAAGAACAAGGAACGAATTCGGACTTGAGAATTAAATTTGGCCAAACCGACGCCCGCCACGGCCTAAAAAAAAAGCCCATTCACGGCCGCAACAACACCCTTCACAGCCTGGTCATAGTGGTCACGGCCGTGATCATGTCGGGGCCAAAAACTAGCCTCTGCTGTGCTTCACGGCCACAGCACGCATGTGTCACGGCGTGACTTGCAACAGCTTTGCGACAATTTTGTTTTTCCATCTGTTCGAGGTGTAAACTATGTCCGATTGACCTGAAATTTTGACCACAGATAGAAGACT